>CM053585.1:293904427-293946086 GCA_028646515.1 Pseudochirops corinnae
ATTATGTACACACCTCAGCCAACCCCCTTCTTCCACATCAACAGGGGCTCAGCCAATCCCCTTCTTCTACATCAACAGGGGAGTTCATGCCTTCTCAACAATGGGACAGAGTTTGCACCTTCCACACTTAGCACTTAGTACTGTCCCTCCACTTAGTACTAAGTGCTAAGCATCCTGCTAAACCAATTACTATTACAGGTGTATGTGATGGAGTTGGTGCGATGATGTCATCACGCCGGGTACTCGTATGTGGGCGGACCCACCTGCAAACGGATAGAGAAGCAGTGTCTCGGTTCCTAAGACCATCGGAAACATGTGTTTTCCGATGGTCTTAGGCGACCCCTGTGAAAGGGTCTTTCGACCCCCAAAGGGGTCATAACCCACAGCGTGAGAAGCACTGCTTTAGAGATAAATGCTTAAGGAGGGCCACTGGATTAGTGTTGTTGGAAGTAGAAGTAGTTAATTCCAAATTCAACTCTCCAAAAGTGTCAACAGTATAATGACCAAGGATGGTGATTCCTGTAGTAAATTATCCTAGGATTTCAGTGGAGCTCAATAAACATTTATTTTTGGAGGGGGTGAGGGGTGGGAGACAGGGGAGGAAAGGAGAACCAATACGCATATCCACCATATATATAACATTTGGCCTTTGCATCTCATCCTCAAGCATTAAATACTCTCTTGAATTCTTTTTCCAGTTAGCATAATCCTTTATTCCTTGGCTTTTATCTTTCAGTCCAGATGAAGCCAAGAACCTCCTGGCTTCCAAAAGATAAAGGTTGCTTAAAGATGCCATCTTCATGGAAACTTCAGCTAAACTATGGGCTAAATCCTTTTCTTCCTGGAAACAGTAAAACCAGAGCTTGAGGTTAAGGTGATAGTCCAGAAGTCAGTGGTATGCATCTGGCTATTTCTCTACTTTGAAGTTTCTCCCAAACCTGTAAATAATTAAAAAGAAAAAAAAATTGTTGTTTTATGTAAGTCACCAGAGTCCATAAATTAAAATATATATTATTAGCCTGTGTATGTATGGTCTTTGTTAATGTTTCTACACTATAAAAATTTCCACTTTCCCCACTTAGATCAAATCAAAACAATTACCAAAAATTAGTGTCAACTGATCCTTATTTATCTAGTATAGGAAGCAAGAAGGTCTTAAAGAGTTTGGGATCCCAATGATGAAAGAAAAACTAGCAATACCTTAAAAACACAAATGTGGAGTTTTCCACTCTTCATTATCATAATATATTTCAGACTTTTTTAATAACTCAAAATTTAATTAAACTATGAAAATTCTACAACTTGCTCTACAAGATAGTAGTATACAAAATTGAATTAATAACAGCAATGCTGCCTTCCCATAAAAACTTAAAAATAGCCAGTAGGTGGGAAGAGATAAAGGAAACATAGCCTTATTCTTATCTTTACAGCAAGGACAAGTTAGGATTAAACACAGCAGGCACATTTATTTCACTTAGCTCAAAGATGACCACAATAAAATGAACTTAAATGCTTAAAATAAAGGTCACCGTTTTAGAGAGACTTGTGAAGTTGTTTTATTTGAAAGTAATACCTGTTATACTGACTCCTCTCCCAACTGGAAGACACGCTGCATTATAGACCGTTGGACTGATTCCTCTCCCAACTGGAAGCTATTCCACATCATCACTGTTACAGCAACATCGTACTCCAGTTAGCTATTCACAAGGCCTTCTCACTTGTTATAGAGCTACTCAGAAATACAGCAATGCCAAGAGTATTAAAGATTCAGTGAGTTTTTGAAAAAGATGGAGTTCAAATCACAATAGATTCATTGACATTTATCTTCTTTCTTGGTTTATTTTTAGATCTTTACAATCCGGAGTTATTGTTCAATTTTTCTAAATTCCAGTAGGCAGTAATATTTCTTCTGGCACCTCATTAGATTCGACATATTTTTTCCTGAGTAGATTAGTATTTCCAGACATGTTCATCTTCGCCTGTGATTTGCACTATGCTACTGAGTAACCAGACATGTTCCCAGCAGTAATTGTTGAATTCAGAAAAAGTCATGCTAGACAAAAACTGAAGCTGAAGTCCGGTAAACAGCGGAGGGTAAAAAAAGAAACTGGTAAGGTAAGCGTGACGAAATAGTATCACTCCATTTGTTTTGAATGCCAACATTCTCCCAATGCAGAGAAAGATCATCTTAAGTCAACAAACTATATTACATACTGGCTTTGCTAACTAGACTACAGTAGTATTTACCATAAATGCTAAGCATATTTAAACATTAGATTGGGAAATCTGGGAGGTAACAAACGTACTTCTTATGTATAACTTTTTCACAACTCCAACATTACTTAGAACACATTTTTTGCCTTTTCTATCGAAAGATACTGGTGGTATTATTTTATGATACAATGCGGCCTCATCAAATGAATTATATTCCTCCGTGTTTCGTTCTAGAATCCAGCTAAAATGTACCTTAACAAGCCATCAAGTTGAACCTTTCAACCACTGCAAGGAATTTCCTTTATCACCACAACTTGTGACGACACTTTGCTACTTCAAGCACGTTACATTTTTAACAGCTCTAATTTATCTTTAAGTTCTTCCTTATAGCTTATGCCTGAAATCTCTTCTATCTCTAGGTTCAATTCTGTTCTCTGGAACATGGAACATAGACTTTCTCTCTCATATAAAAATTCTTCACAGTTCAAGTTATATTCATTCTCTCTATTCTCTCACCCATACTTCCATCCCCTGTCTTCTTTTCTAGGACAAAACATCTCCAGATTCCTTCAAAAGAAATTCATATGACATAGCCAAAAGACCTATAGGCACCCTGGTTACCCTTCCCTGGACAGATCTTCTCTATGTCTCTCTTGAAAAAAGAATACTGTGGCATCAGACTGATCAAAAGAAAGCATAGTAAAACTCTATCACTTTGCTAAATTCTGAACACAAACTTCTATTAATTCAGTTGAAAAGTGTATTCTCATTTTTGGTAGCTGCTCTACACAGCTAAACTCATACCAAGACTGCAGATGAAACAAACTATAAATGTAATTTCATATTAACAGCTTTTAAGCCAAGTTTCTCTATCCTGTATCTGTATGATGGATTTTTAACTTAAATTTAAAGCTTACATTTACACCTATTAAATTTAATGTTGCTAATTTCCACCCATCATTCAAGCCTGTTGAGATATTTTTGAATCCAGACTCTGTCAATCAGCATATTACCTGTTCCTTCTAGATTTAAACTGCAAACTTAATGAGTGTTTCATCAATGTCTTCATCAAAATTGTTGATAAAAATGTGGAACAGGGTCCTACCTGCGACATGCAACAAATTAAAGGGTGTCCCCAAAAGTTTTAAGCTTTGGTAGACTTCTGGAACACCTTTTATATATATATATAGAACATCTTATATATATATATATTTTAAGGTTGCATGTATCTAATTTGGTAACTTCACAGGTTCTACTCAGATTTTCTTTTTAAAAATTAGTATTAAGTGCTCTTGATTACACCATTTTGTTATTTATTCAGGCACTCATTATTAAAAGTTAATGTCCTTCAAAGTTAATGTTAACCCTCATATAGCTCTTAATAGATCAAAAGCCCTGGTAGACACAAATGCTTTTTGATTGGCAAAATCAAAACAGCATACTCCAACATAAAGACAAAACTCGTATTTGTTCTAATGCTTTTACTCCCTGAATTTCCCTCTTTCATTTTCTAAGGGGTAAATGAATCATTTGGGCTATTAGAATTAAGTGAACAGTTTTATCCTATATCAATCACCCTTGGTAAATTTCATTACTTCTAAGAGTTACACCCTTATTTATTCAGGTTAACTTTAACTGATTGCCTAAATTTTTCCCTTCCTTTAGGAAACTCAAGTTCTGAAACAATAATTCACTGCTAGTGGAGTAGATGTGTAAAAAGAGAAAAATGAGTATGTAAACTGACTAAAAAATGTGTGTTTCTATTTCTTCACTGTGTTGGGTGTAAGGCTCACGGGGCAGTTTCACTTCACTATTTCACACAGTATTAAGAATATGACAATCCAGCATTCCTGTCTTAAGGAAGAAGTAAAGGAGGAATCATGACTAAGAAATTAAGGAGGAAAAGGAAGAGTGGTTGACAGTTGACTTAAGAATGAAGGACTAGCCACTTTCAGACAACAGAAAGCTTTTTTAATTTAGTCACTTGTTAAAATACTTGCTAGAGAAAAGGTCTGTTAACTTAGAAGGAAAGCTGTCATATTGGTTAATGCTTCAAAGAAAAAAGAATATGCACATGAAGAGACTACTAAAGTAAAACTTTTTTTTTTCTAGAAATGAGTGAATGAATAAAAATTAATATATAGGAATTTAGGATTTCTTTGATGCTGGGTTCTGCAAGATCCAAACAAAAGAAAAGAAATATTGATTACTTAAACTTAAAAGATCAATTTTGAAGATTGATAGGCTTTGTAAAAGTATAAACTTAACAACTTTCTGAAAAGTCAAGCAAAGTTCAGTAGCTAGGAAAGAAATAATATTCACTACATAAAAGCCAATACAGCAAGAACAGACCAGGCAGGGCTTTGAATTTTCTTTAGCTATCTTGCATTAGAGTTTTGATTAAAAATAATTCAACTTCATTTTAGAGAATGTGAAATAAAGAATTTTGAAACCAATCAAAAATCTTACTAACTGCCAAACACAGACAAGTGACTAATTTCCCCAATTTACAAAGTGTTAAAAAATTCTAGGAAAACATTGTAGAGAAAAGACTATCTTTAACTATAAAGATAACTATAAAGGGAAAGGGTCTTGTAATGCCAATAAAAAGATTTCCCTAGTGGCCAACCCATAGAAACTACTTCATGTCAGTACCTTACATGCAAGGAATCTCAAGTAACAGCTGCTAGTCATTTGGCATGTGGGGGCATTTGATCACAAGCAATATTTTACATAAGAGCCAAATATTTTCCTCCTGGACTGTCTCCCTGAAAGGACAGTCAATGAAATGTGAGCTCCTTCAGTTTAAAGATACAAAAACTCTTACTTTATAAACAAATCTCTATGGCCATCTTTTTTCTGTTATGATGAAAGAATAGATCATTTGTCAGAAAACGAGCACGCTGATATTATGATTATTTTGCAAAAATTAAAGTTGTTTATGAGAAAAATCCCTATTACAAGAAATTTTTAAAAGCAATTTTTTTATTTTTGCAAGGAAATATGAATTCAATATGCCCAGATTCTTTTCTTTGAGATCTGGAAATAAAAAGGTCTTACTTTTGCTTGTTTAGTGGTTAAGAAACCCATAACTGTATTTAACATAGGAGGGACATTAGACGTATAACTGAAAAAGGCAGAACTGCAACCAATATGCAAACAATTAAGAGTTGTTCAAAAGTGGAATGAACTTTCATTAAAGTTCCCTCACTAGAAGAGCTATGGTGTAACATTACCAGGAATATTTCAGGACACTTAACCTTTAAGTAGTCATTGTACCAGGTGATTTCTACAATTAAATATATCCCTAGCTTTCAAAACCAATGCTTTACTAATTCTTTCTGAAAATTATGTAATGCCTGAATTAAACTGCTCTAGGTTAATTGATATTCCAATATAATTTGGAGTGTGTTTAGTTTCCAAAATGGATCTTTGCTAGCTTTCGAAAATTTCTTTCAGTTTAATTTGGTAACAAATTATTTCAGTTTTAAGGAAAATTACACCAGAGCCGCCCACCCTAATAAAGAGCATAACTCACAGGCACCAGTTATTTTCTTCAATAACACTGGTACAATTAGTATTAATCTAATAACTGGTATGCACAATCAGAACAATAAGCCCTAAATGAAATCTATTACAAGGGAACTGGTCAAGCAGGCAAATATTTGCCACTCTTTCCATTTAAATTAAGTCATTAATTATTTCTTCAAACTTGCAACGATAACTCTATTCACAGAGACAAGTATGGAAGAGAAATGCATCAATTTCAATAATCTCAAGTAAGAAAGGAACCTCAGAGGTCATCTAGTACAGCCTCCCAATAACTCCAAGAATCACAGCCCTATACAACATTCACTGACAGGCAATCAAGTCTGCTTATACACTTCCAGTGACAGGAAACTCAAAAGTTCAGAAGACAAGACATTCTAATTTTTAAGCAGAATTATGAGAGCTATACAGAATTTAAGTCTAGTATTTCTGCCACACTGACAGTCCTTCAAGTATTGGAAGGCATGGATTAATGGTCCCTTTGTTTTATGTTTTCTTGGCTAAATATCCTTAGTTCCTTCAATAAATCATGGCAGCATTCCTTTGGTCACTGTGCAACAACAAATTAAAAATAAACCCTATGCTGAATTTTACAAAGGCAAGTATTACTATTAAGAAACAAAGTGATGGTCACTGGTTTAAATATTAACTTTCCTGAAAAACAATTCTGGTCATGTCCAAACTCTACCCAGAGAGCTGACTCATTTAGCTTCCACAGCTTCAATCCATACTTGGTGCCTCTTCTCTTTCTCAGAAACCTATTTTTGGTCCCAGTAAGTAACATGTGTTGATTTTACTCTGGATTTCCAACTGAATTTTTCTATTACCCTCAAAACCCAAATTCAGCAATCATTTTTTATGCCAACGAAATGAACATTTCAAATCTAGCTCAGGGGTGAAACAAAATCTCCTTTGTATGCTGCTTAGATTTCACTCTCCTTTGTTTTTAATTGTGGCTTAAACTCTGGTTTACCCTCCCTCACTTTTTTTCTTTTATTCTTCATTATGAGTTTTTTGTTTACATCAAAGACTAGCTGCTGATGAGGATGATACCAGCAAATTATGGCTTCTGAAACTAACTTAGAATTAAGATCTTTTACCTTTTGACTTAAAAGCTGTTTTTCATAAAAAGTTTTAATCAGACTACAGACCAAGGGCAAACTGAATACTATATTCAAACTAGATCATTCACACAGTAATGAAGACATCAACAACAACAAAAAAATCAAATCCCATCACCATTTCCAGTATCGTCAAGCAAAATTTCCCGTAGGCCCCCAAGGAAAAAGAATGCATAAAGGAAGTGGGGGCTCAAGGCAGTTGTGACACGAGTACAAATTGCCACAAAACCTCCACTCCTTGAAAATAAAGTAGTAAAGAGAGGAAGACACCAGTAATGCAGCAGCCTCTGCCCCAAGAAAACAGGCACCTTCAAGTTGCAAGTTCTTAATATAAAGAAAATGTGCAGTAAACCTCTAAACTATAACCCAAGTAACTTGTGTATTTTCTTTAAAATCTTTAAGCTGAAACCCCTCAAATATCTGGAATTGAGAAAATAAGATAACTGATATAGTTATGTACAGATATTTATTCAACTCCTCCATTATTTAGATATCTAATTCAGTAAAATTCTTTGCAATTAAGAGGCATACTCATAGGAGTATGAACATTCACAGTAATGCCACATTTCCCCTTAGGGAAAGAAAATCATACCCACAATTTTCCACATTTACTGTCAAATTATCATGCAAAGAAAAAAATCTTAGCACTGTTAGTTTGAAAATACCATGGCTAACCAAATCCATTCCCTAAAAAGGGGGGTAGGGCAAGGAGGGGGGGAAAATCAACAAGTGTTAGGTCTAGGATTTTGGATTGAATAATTCATCAATCACATTCCCAACACCAAGTCATATTTCTTGTTTGGAAAGGCGGTTAATGCATGAGTAAAAAGATGCAGTTGTTAAAAATGACCCAACATCCCAAGAGAAATGATATAAATATACACACATATATATGAAAATATATATACATATATATATATATGGATGCACATACACACATATATATATACACGTATATATATATATATGAACAAGGACATTTTGGGTTTAAAGTTAGTAGTCAAATTTTCCAAGGACGTCTGATTTTTTTTTAAATCAAGAGCCAAATGTGTGTGTGTATTTTAAACCACCTCCTTGATCTAACACTGTTATAAATTACTGACTGACCCAAATTGTGTGTTCAAATTTTTTCCCTGTAACGTCACTTGGTTCTTGGCTACTAACCTTTCATGTTACTCTTGGTTTTGTCAGTTTGCTTGCCTGTGGGGGTTTGGGCCTGCTGACCCTGCCCACTGGAAGAGGCTGCCTGCTGGGCTGCTTTCTGCTTTAACATTGTCCAATCAAATGTGTAGTCATACTGGTGGTTCAGAGTCCTGGGGGAAAAAATAATTTCCTTTATACCAATACTTGGTAACTACTACATTCAAATACCAAGGACAGACAATTCACATAACAATTTGTCTTCTTAAGGGCTGACAAAATTTATCTTTATGCTATACATCTCCATATAGAGAACTGATGGTCTCAGAGAGTATACTGAAGCACATTTTTTTCCTTTTCTTGCCTTCCCTCCTCCCAACATGGTTAATTCAAAAATATGTTTAGCATGACTTCTTATATATAACAAGAATCATATTTCTTGCCTTCTCAGTAGAGGGGAGGAGTGGGGGAAGGAGGGAAACAAGTAAACTGAAAAAATATAAATATTATTTAAATGAAATAAAAATAAAATTCATCTTAACAGATTTTTTTTCTTCCCATAAATTAGTTCAAAACTAGTGTGGTAATCTCATCCTCTCTTTAGATATAGAATGGGTGTTGTCAAAGTAGTCTTTACCAGCGTTTTATTGTGCAAGTCTTACAAAAGTTCAGAGATTAACTTTCTTTGCTCCCATTTTTCCAAAAAAATTCTCAAGTAAAAAAAAACCCCAAAGCCCTCAAATTGTTATTCGTGAATGTGTATAAATGTGTATATGTATATACTCATTAGCATACACATAGACCCAACACCAGTGTAGGATCAAAGGTGATAACAATATATAGTACCCCAACAATCCCAGATTAAATATCACTTAATACTGAAATAATGAGAAGTAGAAGGAAGTAGTGACCGTAGTAGCAGTTAAAAAACGTTTCAAAATGAGCACTTTCAACTATAAGGCTGATGATAAAAAAGGTCTGGCTTTAAAAAAAGCAAAGTAGCAATAACAGCTAGCATTTGTACAGCACTTTATAATTTGTGAAGTGTTTAATACATCTTTTGTAATTAGGAAAAAACCTGTGACTGAGATAGTGCAGGTATTTAAATTCTAATGTACTGTTGAGTACGAGGAAGCTTTAAGTACTTTTAATTTGTCACAAAGTTAGTGAATTGCAGAGTAAGACTTTTTAAACTCAGCTAGTAACTCCAAATGCAGTGATTACACCACAGCTGTATCCCACAAACTGGGATTATAAATTATATTTATAGAATAAGAAACCTATGAGGAAGGTATCTGTATTGCCCAGGGACACGCCAGTATGGATTTGGAGGTTTATCAGAGAAACAAGCACCATCAGCCACAAGAACATTTTTTCTTTGATTAAAAGACAGTCTTGGCCATCACTGGCACCTTATTCCTATACCTTAAGACACGAAAATAGGGCAACAAAAAAATTTTTTGTGTGGGGAAAACCACTCAAATATATCTTTCCATGGTATATTTATATAACCTTCAAATATTAAAAAACAAGAATAAAAAAACTATAGGTCAAACCTCAAAACCGAAATTCATGCTGAGATAAAGCCAAGTATATAACCTACGCAAAATTTTGGTCATAAAATAGATCTCATAGATGATCACTCACAAGCTTGTGGTCCTGCTTTGTCAAGTTATCCAGGTGCTTGCGTGCTGCGCACACAACCCAACTTTTCATTTCAAGATGGGAAATTAAATAGCATGATAAAGTATATAAAGGAAGGAGTAGTGAGAACATCAAGGCTTGGCTCAAATAAAGACCTAAAGACTACGGGGAAATCCCTGAGAGGGAAGAAAAGTGGAAAGGCATTCTTGTTACATTAGCTCCATGAATAGTTTGTCTTTGACAGCAGAGTCCATGTGTTGCACATCTGTAGCTTATTTCTACCATCAAGTTTCAGAGCCTTGAGAAAAAGTAGAAAAAGCCAAAAAATCCAAGTAAACATCCAGAAAAGTTTAGTGTGGGCCTATAGCTAATGCTTTCAAATGCTCTTTTCTGGTGCCTCAGTAATCAACAAGGACAATAACAACAACAGCTCACATTTACATAGCCCTTACAATGTGCCAGGCACCGTGCTGAGCACTTTGTAATGATGGTTAGCAGGTCTTCTCTCTAACCTAACGAATGCTGCTGGTAAGCATCTTAATACATAACTAGGTTCAAAATCCAGTGCTTGCCTAAAAGCTGGGGGATGGGGGTGGAATGCACCGCAGAGGCCCTCCCCCTCCCCCACTATACCTCCCAAAAAGACCTAAAGTTTTAATCTACGAGTATTGAAAAAATGTCATTATCATTTGCAACCATCACATTAGTAAAAAGCTCTATGGTTAATAACACATTTTCACTGTAAAGTATATGATTCTGTCAGTAGGCTAATGAGATAAGTGGGGTATTTATTTAAGAAGGTAACTTGCCCCAAGTCAACAACCAGTAAACAGGATTATAAATCAAGTTTCCTGAATGCCAACCCTATGTAATACTGTTCTATACTGCCTCTCAATTTCCTATGGAATTTGTATTTTCTCAAAATGTTTCCCCTGAAACCCTGGGGAATCATCATTATCATCATTTAAATAGTCCAAGGTTTACAAAGTTCTTTACACTTGATCCTTACATAACCTTCTGAGAGATCCACTGTAGATATTAACATAGTCATTTTACAGACAAGGTTTAGATAACTTTTAGTTCATTCGGCCACAGTGCAGTGTAAGTAAAAGGAATGGCCGCATTAATATTATGATGCAATTTGGATGGGATGCTTTATCCTCAACAATTTTAAAACTGACCTGAAAAGAATACGAAATAGTTGCCTCAGATACATATAATCTGGTGCTTCTTCAAAGCGTAGTCCACGACAATAGTTTAGATACATGGCAAATTCTGCTGGAAACCCCTACAGGATCAAAAATGAAAATAACTGAAATCAAAGAAACATACTGCATGCTTAACAGAAAACAAGTATTTTTATGTGTGGTTAAACAAAAATTAAGCAGGAGGCTTTATTTACGATTTCAAAAGGTTCAAAAAGTAAAGACTAACAACTCTATTTGATTTGATTTGCCTGTACTGCGTAAGCAGTATCATGTTTCCTTGTTTAACTGCCTAATACTAATTTCTCAACGGCAGCAACTGGCATTGGGGGGTGGGAGCGGGGGAAGGGGCCCCTTGGGAATTAAACTTCCCATCCCCATAAGTAGTAACCACACTGCTAAAATGTAGTTATACATATAGTTTTAGACAAAATAGCTATAAGATAAGGTTTTTAATATTTGATGAATGTATCTCCCCCCCTTTCTATCTTGGGGTTTGCAAAGTGTGGTCTTTTAAGACTCTAAAAGAAATAGAATACATAATTGTAATTGTCTTTCCCACCATGCTGCCATAAATACCAAAGTACTCAAGTGCTTTCTGATGTTACAAGAGCCAAGTGAGAGAGGAAATGGGCACATAGTAGATACTTGTCCTCAGTCCTATCCGTTCTTACCTCTTTACCTTTTTGTTAAATTGTTTCTCTACCTCCAAAGTATTCCGTTAATAGTTTCCATTAAGAGAAAACTTCTGGATATTCAGAAGCATACAACATGGTGCAAACCTTATCATCTGCCCTTCCCCCGTCTCAGGAAAGGAAAAATGAAGCTATGCAAAAGTTTTATTTTCTTTAGCACACTTAATTTTCGAAGTCAACTCACTCATTTAGAAACCCAAGAATATATATGCACAATATACCTCCAGAAATACATGCACACCAAACACATATTAGGTGTGTCCCTAACAAAGTATGTGTCACTTTAAAGCATACAACATACCTTACAAGCACCACGTAGGTTTTATATGATACACAAACTATGTAGCAATTCTATAAGCATACTATATAAAATGTGTGATAAGATATTTAAGGTTTTTTCTTTTCTAATCTCACTCCATTCAGATAAAATGAGTTTTAATTCCTTCAAAAGTATGCAGAAATCAGTCTTTCTGCCTACTCCTGTGCTTTTATTCTTTACTATGCTTACTACTTCTTTCTTCTGATGATTCTACCTGTCAATATAAATACACTGGATACCTTTCCTTTTTCTTAAGTCAAATTACACATTGTTTTGGAGAATCCTATCAGAAGAGCTTATGTCCTACACTTTTTTATCAAAGTCTATCTTTACCTCTTTAATATGAATTTTTCTCTACCAAAATCTATGCCCCTATCATACTAAGAACTAGCCTCAACAGACTAAAATATCTTGGCATCATGGGCTATCTTATGTATCACTCATGTATGACCAAATCACTGTAAAGTCAATTAAAATACTATGGCATTAGCATAAAGCAGATTCATAAAGGTAACTGACCACCCTGACAGCACATTCAAGGTTTAATGCTTGTCATAAATTGTTTTCCCTTTGATGGTTAATCAATTAAATGCATCTCACCTTACATAAAACTTCAACAGGAGTGGACATCTTCTTTTCGCTAATCTTTTCATACTTTTGTTTCTTTGTTGCAGCCTATGGAACATGAGAAAAACAACAAGGTCAGTAACATTATCAAGGGGGCACGATGACACGGATTTAAAAAAAAACAAATGAATTAAATGTAAAGTTCAGAATAGTTTAGCTCAACATCCTATATTCTGTTTTGAAACATATCAATTCTGAGTTTTCAAAAGGGTACACAAAAGGACCTCTATTCTGGCTGGTCATACAAAGCTGCACGTTTTCAGGAATGTACTTGTGACTGTTATCCAAAGGTAAGTATAGCAAAATCTACAGAGGGTCATCAACAGAGCTGTAAGTCATAGCTATTCATTAAGTATTCCAAGTTGTGAAGAGGAAGAGTAGAGTAAGCCTCTCCCAGTCAGAAGAATTACCCACAAAAATATTTTAATATAAATATACCAATGACACCACAAATTGTACAGTTGAGTTTCCCATGGGCAAATTTTAAGGGTCAGCACAGTCCCCCCTATGCAAAAGCTGAACCTCATACCATGGGAAAAGAATCTTCAGTGGAACAAATTGGGGAAAGCGAAGGGCCATCTTCAGTAGGCAAGTGAGTCAGCCTACTGAGGGCGCAAGGTATAGCACAAAATGTGGCATGGGTCAGGTAGATGAAATCTCTGCTATTACATCCCTTCTGATATTGATGGAAAGAGCCTAGGACAATGAGTCCGAACCCCCTTAGATATCAGAAAAGGGACTACTATGGAGAAAAGTTCTTCCATCCTTACTCCCACCAATAGCAACTGCCACTACAGGACAAGTAAGCCCCAAAGTGCTGGGACTCCTCACCTCTCCAATCCTCCAGAATTCTTTATTTTCCATCTCCCCCCTCCCCCCGTAAGTCAATTACGATAGATTCATCTATGTTCTATGCTATAAAAAAATAAATCCTTATAGTAGAGTAGTTTCTTAACCTTTTAACCCCACTGGCAATCTGGTGAAACCTCTGGATTCATCAAAATAATGAATGCATAAAATAAAGTACATAATATTGCAAAGGAAGTCAATTAAAATGCAGTTATTGTGATGTTCAATATTTAAAAAACAAGTTCACAGACCTCAAGTTAAGAGTACTTGGCCTAGCAGGAGTATGACCTACCTTCAATCCTTGCCAGGGCAGGCTGGTCCTATTAAAATACATCAACACATATCCTAGAGATTCCATATCATCACGACGACTAAAGAAGAAGGGAAAAGAATTTTAGGAATTGTGTATGTATGTATACACACATACTATTTTTAAAAGAATACCTTTGTGAATTGGCATGATAAACTAAGAAATTCAAAAACATGAAAGGAAAAGTTAATACCAGGTTGTTTTTCAAACAAACGACTAAGTTATAAATGGAGGAAATGTTAAGAAGTATTAGTCAACGAACCAACAAATTTTCACAAAGCTTGACAACTTGACTTTAAGAAGAACAAAACCACTGAAGAACAAAACTATTGAAAGCTGAAGCACCAAGTACCACAGCAATTCTGAAAGCTTTGCAGGAACACAGCAAAATTAAAACTTAGGTGTGTTCAACAGCACAGCAGGACAAAAAGCATGAATCAAGTTTTTAAAACTAAGAGTACCTAGAATGTAAGTGAGAATACTTCTAAAACTTTCCTAAGTAACCACAATCTAAGAAAATTATCTTCAAGGTATTTGGATTTTGAAGTATGATCTTTACCAACTGAAAACTACCTCACTACAAGCAAAAAAAATCCTCAAATGCTTCAAGTTCACACACATAGATTAAAAAAATAAAAATGTTTAAAACACCATTATGCATACAACTAAAGGATAAAGTGCCACTATTTTAAAGATGACTGACTTAAGACAAAAGTATTACTGGTATAACATAACAGATTTAAAAAAGCATTTGACAAAGTTTCTCATTTTTTTGATGGGAAAATAATAAGATATAGGCTAAATAATAGTACAACTCAGTGGAATGGAATTAGTTGAATGGCCAGACTCAGAAATTCATTTTTAATGTCAATTTGGAAGTCAATCTCAAGTCTCGTGTCCCAGTGACATGTATTTGTCCTTGTGTCACTTAATATTTTTGTGGATGATTTGGGAAGAGTCCCAGAAGCCCAAGGAGAGGCAGCACAAGGGTAGGAGATATGAATCTACTTCAGAATTATGAAGACCCAGAAAAATCCAAAATCAAGGTTAGCTTCAGAGAAAGTAGCTGTGTGCCACTGGGCAAGTCGCTTTTCTTTCAAGGCCCCAGTAGCAGAGCAAGATAACTGCAGTTTCCACATGGAAGTCCCCTATCTCTGTAGAAGTTACTGGTCTAGCCCCGCCCACCCCCCAAGTAATAACCAATAAAGGCACAGACAAGATAATTAATTAAATTTGTAGATAAAAGGAGGAAAGAATAGCTCACACACTAAATAAAAGAGTCAAGAGTCAAATATATAAAAAGCTAGATAAAACACTAGGCAGAATCTATTAAGACACAATTTAAAAGGCATACATAAAATCTTGTACCTGGTTTACAAAACAAACAAAAACTACTTCAAAAGTATAGCACAAAGGAATTATGTCTAGAAAAGTTTGTATGAAAAAAATCTTTGGGGTTTTGATGGATAACAAACTCAATGATTAATAATGATGGGTAGCTAAGTTAATAAAATCTATAGGGTCACAGTAAGAGGAATAATGTCCAAGACTGGGCAAATGATAATTCTATTCTTTACTCTGCCTCGTTCAGACCACAATAGGAGTATTGTGTTTCCTTCTAGGCATACTTTAGGAAAGGATGCTGACAGGCCTCCAATGACTATCCACAGAAAAACTAGGTCAATGAAGGGTCCTAACATTAGGTCACATGAAAAGAGGTTAAAGGGATTGGAGATGTTCAACTCAGAAAAGAGTACATGACAGCTGTCTTCAAGTATTTCAAGGACTAACATATGGCAAGGGAAACAGACTTTTATTCTAGTTACCTAAAAGTAAAATAGCCTGCCTTAGGAAGTATTAAACTCTTTCTCACTTGAGTTCTGAGGTATGTTCTAGAAAGGATAGTCTCTATGGTCCTTCATAACTGAGATTCTGTCATACCCCAAATTATAATACTTAAGACTAGACTACTGAATGACTTAAACTAGAAATTTTTAATAAATTACTTGTAGCACAGAATGATTAGTTATGCTGGAAAGGACTATAAAGCAATCATTTTACAGATGAGGAAAACTGAGGCAAAGTGAAGTTAAGGGACTTCACTAGGTTTGTAAGTATTTGAGATGTAATTTGGACTCAGGTCTTCAGGACTCCAATATCAGTGCTTAATCTACTACATCACACCACATTTAACTAAATATTTTCAGTCATATCAACATCTCTAAATAACATATCTTAGTAGTGATTTATAGAAATTATATGGAATTATAGAAAAAGGACTACTGATTAGATACTAATTAAATGGTATAACTATTTTAAATTCATATTAAATCTAACAGAAATTTTACAGTTGAGAAAAATATGGGAGAGTTGGTAGGGCATGGGAGATTGTGAAGATCTAATGACAACATGTAAAAAATGTTATAGAATTATACAAAAAATGGTGTTATAAAGACCTACAAGTATAAATATTTCAAATGTCATTTCCTCTCTATAAACATCGCCTCTACTCAGTTTCCAGAGTCAAACACTAAGTGTTGTTTGTATACTACTTCCCACTATCCCTGAACACCTACGTTGGTTGGCATTACATTTATAATGAGTAGGATCCTTCTTTTCAAACTGTAAGACAAATAAAGTAACACATTAAGAGAAATGCCAGTAGAACACCAGAAAAAAAATGATGTTTTAAGAGTTCACAGTATCACAGTTTTGAAACTGGATGGGACTTCAAAAATCAAATAATAAAGTTGTAAAGATAAGATTAAAACCGAGCCTTCAAGACTCTAAATTCAGCATCCTTTGGCACTGATCCATGCTATTTTTTGTCTGAATCACTAATATGACAGCGGAGAGCCACAAATGATTGCTATTTGAAAATTCCACAGAAAACAAATCAAATAGATACAAGGTTAAATGAAAAGCCTAAAAATTATTCACAAAGCATAGAAAACAAAATCCAAGAGACAGCATGGAGTAGTTGGAAGTACAGTGGAATGACTACTAGTAAAAAGACAGTTTATAATCAGAGCCTCTGGCACTAAGTCAACCTGTGTGACCTTAGAAAAAGACGCTACCTCCTTGGATCTTGGCTTCCTTGACTATATATGGTTATACCTAAAGATCTTTCTTTGGGTTCAAATATTCAAGGATCCTAAAGACTGATGGCATTTGTAAGGAAATTTTTTAAATGAAAATATTAGTACCCATAACAGGAAAGTGTTTTATATAACTTAGAATCAAACTGAAATCAACGTACATTTGTGCCCCTAAATCATAAAATCCTGCCAAGACATTCTTATGCATAAAACAACAATTTTTAAAAAAACCAGCATTCATTTAATTAGCCTATTCTGTGTAATATAACAAGTACAAGATTTATAAGCATTCTTCAAATCCTCCTCCCAAGTATATCCTCACATGACAAGAGTAATTAAATTCCTACTAGAGTCTCTGGGAAGTATAGTCAACTTTAAAAATCGTTACCTCTGCTCAATGCCAAGGTGTGCATTGATGCTGGCATAACGGGCAGTGCCAGTGAGATTTTTATCTTCTCTGTATGGTATATGTTGTCTTGTTCTGTTGTCTCTGTACTTTTTGGCCAAACCAAAGTCAATAAGGAATAACTTTAAAAAAGAAATGGAGATAGGTTAAGGTTACAAATACTTTACATACTTTACTTCAAATCCTTTCTTCTCATTCATCAAATATGGTTATTCTTATTTTGATGCAAACATTTCAAAATAAAGTTATCTGAAGGACAGTTAAATAGACTTATTACAATATTTTTACTAGCCTTCACCAATAAACTAATAGATAAAAACACAACTAGCTCAAGCATTTTGTCATTTGCACTATTCAACATGCCAAGTTCATTCACCTTTTGTTAAAAGTATTTAGTTGTTTTGCTAAATAGGCATGTACTCTCTTCTTTATAAATAAAAATATATATACCAAAGTGCAAATTTCCCACAAGCCCATGAAACCATAACTAAAATATTTTTTTTTAATCTCATTTATTTCACATGGTATTGTTTAATCAACAAAATCCCATTTTATCTACCAATGCTATATGCTGCTCAACATGCCAAAATCGGATCTGAAATCACTATACATTTAAAAGTTTCACATAAATATAACATGTAGTTGCAAACAAAATTTACAGCACTTCTACAGAATCATGCATCACACTGACTAATTCAAGGTGACATTATACATTTAATCACAAACTTAAATGCCTGTATATCGAATTGGCTTAATTTCTAACAAGCATTTATTTAGCGAAGCATTGAAAATGAAATAAGCTAAAATTAACCAAGAGACTAAATGAACTAAAAGGTTTATATACTATTTAACTGAGGAGTAAAACTCATTAATTGTCTTACACAACCTCAGGTAGACAGTGCTGCCTCATTCACAACACTATCTAGAAGAAAGAAGTATTTTAAAACCTTAAAAAATGACTTTGGATGAAAACCTAAAATACATTGTCTTTTTATACGGTATTCTCAATATAATGTAATCTTTTTTCTGATAATTCAGCATGATAAGGAACATTATTTATAATCTTGTAATAAAATATCTTTAGGGCCAAGTGAGGTAAAGTAGGGGGTATTACTGCCTTTATAGAAATAGTTCTTCTATCAACTTTTTAGTTATGTCTTAATCCTGTCTGCTTTTTTGCTATCATTTCTCCCTATTTCTAATCTTCAGATGACTTGAAAAGTAGCTAGCTTATCAAGCTTGTAAGGAGTATACAAAATAAAGTTAACAATTACAATCCTAGGAATCTATTAAGTCACGATGTTCTTTAGTGAGCTTTCTCTTCTGTGGCATATAGCACATGAGATTGGTTAGTAGCTCTTTTGGCAACCAAGAGGCCTGTATGTGGCTGTTTTGAATTGCTGAGTATGGTAAAAGTCTCACTCCCAATAAATGGAATTGTTAACATGCTTCCTTTGTTTTACTATAAATGAACAAACTGACATTTTTATTAAGATATAAATGAGCATTCAAAGCTTTCCAAATAAGCTAAAAACTATATTTACCCTTTCTTTGTGGTGAGGAATAACAAACGCATTAAACATTAAGAAATCAAGTTGACACCAACATAAAGATTTTTCTTTTTAAGAAAAACTGACAAAAGATTCAAATATTTAAATAAGTTTAAATGAATTCTTAAGTAAAAATGAAAATTATAATTTCTAAGTTCTGTTTGCAAAATAAAGTTCAATGTGGAAAGGAATCAAGAACCATCCTTCTTTCTCTTTGGGCTTCTATTTACAAAATGAAGGGACTGTTTTTAAAGTCTTTTCTATATCTAACACCATATGACATTACAAGTGTCTCTCTTTCCATATACACACACATCCACACATATGCACATACACATATATGTATAATCTAGTTATTAAAATTTAAATTTCTCCCAACACAAGATTAATTCTGAGAAATATATCAGGAAATGAGGAAACTTAAAAGTAAACAAGTCTGGGGGTGGCTAGGTGGCGCAGTGAGTAGAGCACTGGTCCTGGAGTCAGGCCGACCCAAGTTCAAACACAGCCTCAGATACTTAACACTTACTAGCTGTGTGACCTTGGGTAAGTCACTTAACCCCAATTACCCTGCATTCCTCCCTCCAAAAAAAGGGAAAAAGATTAAAAGAAAAAAAATAAAAAGAAAAAAAGTAAACAAGTCTTCAGAGTTGAAATATCTTATATAGCTACTCCCTTTGATACATTAGTACATCAAGCAAGAAGCAGCATGGATTAATGGCTAAAAAAGGGGTCAGTTCTGCCCTAGAATCAGGAAGATTCCACAGGGTTCAAATCATGCCTCTAACAGACTAAAGAGTTGTCTAACTGCACTGAGGGAGGAAGTCTGTGTACCAGGAATATCCTACACTGATAAAACCATAGGTCAGGACTCCCTTCCTCCAAAAGTAAAAGCATGAAAGGAAGAATACTACCGTACAGTTGAGGTGTATGTATATGTAGATTTCATATATAGCTAAAGTATGTACAATAGCTGTATGTATTGTGAAAAAATACAAAGATACTTTGAGACTGACAGTTTCATTAAAAACCAGTACTGGACATCTTTTCATGCTTAATGGAAAACTGTACTCTTGTCATGAAAACATTCCTAATGTAATATGCTGTCTTCCTAAATATCTAAACAAGTTATCCTAACCCCACTGTCAGGTTAAGATAACTGAATTCCAACTACACTAGCAAAAAGTAAAGAAAATTTTAAGCCCTATTATTTTATTTGACTACTAAATATATGCCAGGAAAACAACTAGATAGAATAAGAAAAAATTATCTTAAGTGAAGAAAAGGTAAACCAGTAAAAGGGGCCAAAATGCAAATTATGATATTTCTCTAAGCTTTGCTTTTCTTTGAGAACCAAATCCATACTCTCCCTCACTAGTGACAAACTGAATGCTTATGTAAATATATAATACTCTAAAGAAATTATATGCAATATCATTTAATACTTCAAAACAACCACATGTAGATGTATGACACATACAATTACTCTAACACTACTTTGAAATGGTATTATCAATAAAATAACAAAGCCCACTTCACAGTCGTAAAACCTCAATTGAAATCCACACAATCACAAAAGACCAATCTATCTAATCCCTGCCCTAAACTCACTGCCTCAGCTAATCTATCTCGTATCTATCCAGTTCTTTAACCCTTCTCACCTCTCCAAACTTAGCCCTCCTTCACCCAGAAACACACCTCCCATTTAAATAATGGGACAAAAACAAAATGTTTCAGAAAATGCTATTTCACCTAACAAACTGTTTCTAAGAAACAAATGACCAAATATGGTTATGCCAGAACACACCACTGTTCTAAAATAGTAAATAATTAGGGTAGACCAACGAGTCTTGAGATTCAATAAAAGAGACATTAACAGGTAAATCAGATAGGTAGGTCACCAATGGTGGGTCTTAAGAGAAGTCCTTTTGATAAACCTACATATGCAAAATTACATTAATTTGGTAATGAAAGCTGACCAGAGGTTTCTACCAACTGCGCCTAATCAAAGGAAAAATATACATCTGAACAATCTAATTATTACAAAAAGTTGTCCCTGATAAAGAAGGCAAATAAAGAAATGACAATATTCAGGGAGATCAATTTTTCATTCAATAAAGGACTATTCTCTTCAAGATCCTGTCCAACTTTAATAAACAAAAGAAACATGGTCAACTCAATTATCTGTAGCCATTTTTTTTCATTTGTCGTTAAACTTTAACTCATCCTGCGCTAGTCCTAAATTTCATCTCTTGCACATCCAGCTGAAAACATGCATATTTTCAAATAAATTAAAAACCAAAAATGCTGTAAAATCTGTAAAATTTAAGTCATCTCTTGATCATCTATGCTCATGAATGGGGAACATAAGTGTAACAAATATTTGGGGAGAAAAGAGTCTAGTAATCTACTTTATGGTTTTTCATCAAGTAAATGTACTTTTTTTTATAGTTTTGCTTTGTTATAATTAAAATTAATTTTTATCTTCTTGAGCATTTAGCAATAAAGAAATGCAAAGGAAAGGTTGGACTAAATGTATTTGAAGGCAACATAAAAAGCTGTTTGGGACTAAAATTTTAGTCTATATAATACACAGTGTAATCATAACTGAAAGCTTACTAACATTCATTGTCAAGGCTGGGAGAATTTGGAAGGTGAGAGGCAAAGGGGAACATATTCTAAGGTTAGTGTTCTCCTTCATCAGCACAGCTAAAAAAGAGTTGACTGTATTTGGACTCTCAAGCAGCCTTTAAAAAGTACATGCATGATCATATGACATATGAAAGCCATTCAGCCTTTAGTTATTTGTTCTTTTCTGGGGAGAGAAAAAAATCTAGTGATGGAGGTATCTTATTCTCACTACTTTAATAAACAATGAAAAGATATTTTGTAGTACATGCAAGAAAGACTATGGCTCATATTTCCTAGTATTTTACCAGTTATACAGTTATCCGACTTTTGATTTATCTTAATGATCAGATTTAGCATCTCATACCTAACAAGATTATGAACATTCTAAATATATTACTGAGATATGAGACAGTATAGTATGATGGAAAGAGCACTGGACTTGGAATCAAAAGACCCAGGTTTGAATCCCTGGCTCTACATTTTACTAGTTATCTGAACGTTCTCAAGCAAATCAACTTCACTTCTCTGAAGCTCAGTTCCTCACCTGTAAAATAAGGGCAATAACTGTACCACACGGGGGTTGTTGTAAGGAGCAAGTAAGTTAAAGGTATGAAACATTTTGTAGCTATAACGTATTAGATGAATTTCAGTTACTATGATCACTGAGATACTAATGTAGGGTAACTTTTTACCAAGGTTTCTGGTTCCAAAACATTTAGTGTACGTAACAGTCATTTAGTTCCTAAGTAGAAAGGAATATAGAACTAGGATCAGTTGTTCTACCAAATGCCCAAGATCTGAAACTTAAATTTACTTACCTGAAATTCATTAAGGTCAGAAAAAAAAGACACAAGGGGGTTTCCAGAAGTAATTTCAGATATAGAGTATTCAGATGCAGGTATGATTAGCTAAGTTCCCCCATGCATTAAGATCTACTATTCCAAGTGTCATTTTAATAAAATAAACAGGGATAGTCCCTTAAGTTCAACCCAAATAATACTCTAATTTTTGATATCAGAACTACACAGCATTTTCTCATGTAGATGTTAGATATCTAAAATTAATCCTATTTATACATATTTTTCTCTAAATTTTACAGTTTAAGCAACAGCCACAAGGAAACATCTTAGTAACGTTACATGTTTGCCAAGTATGTCTGAATAATGCCAACGTAAGAGGTGCTTGAGCAAGGTCTACATTCTCCAGAAATCAAACAAAACAAAAAATAAAACCAAAAAAAGCACATGAATTTGGGGTTGAGGTTGGAATAGGAGACAGTTTCAGACCTGGTTTAATCCTGAGAAAGATGGGTCCTGAGAAGTACTAACAGTCATGCTTCTTTTCCTCTTCCCCACTGGAGATTCTAAACACTAAACAGACAATAGAGGGTGGCAGTGCATCAAACAGGATTGCTTACATTGCAACAATGGCCGGCGCAGACAGGCAACACCGAGGCATCAGAGAAAGAAAAGGGTAGCCAAATGCCATCCTTCTTCCACCAAGCACTGGAGCTTCTCAGTTTTCCAAATATTGAGAAGAATCACATGCTCAAGAAAATTTGAATCCTAGAAAAAACTACATTTTAAGTGTCACTGTATATAGTGCCACTGCTGTAAACAGGGATAGCAATGGTGACATTTGGCTCTATTTTAAAAAAGGAATTTAGTCTTTGCAATCTTTTGTACCACAAACTGCCCTTCCCCCAAAAAAAGTATATAGGGGAAAAAAAATCTTCAGTAAGGAAGAGGTAGAAGGCATTTAGTCACCTTAAAAGTTTATTTTCATAAGCATGCAGGGCTGATTATTAGCAGAGGTGAATAAATTCACCTTTCAAAGATAGGAGCAGTCGCTCCTTAGTATCCACTCAGAACAATTTTTCAAATAATAAATTTGGTTAAAAATCATTTATTAAAAAAAAAAGAAAATTTCTATTAATAAAAACTACTGGAACAAGATTACCATAGAATCCAGTCTTTATTCAGCTGGTATTACCAACTATAGTACAGAAAACACTAAAAATCATCTACAGATGAATACTACTTTACATTTGGAAGCTGTTAAAATGAATCAATTCTTAATCTAAAATTTAAGAGCATTATCTGTTGCTTGATTCCTTGATAAGCAAAATGTATGCCAGAGTCTCTAAAATTGTTTAAGACAAATCCCTGTCATTTTTATGGCTGTCACTCCAAAATGAGAGAGCAATGGAGTTTTAAAACATCATGGGAATAATTTGGGCTTCCCATTACATCTCTGTGACTAACAAACTATTAAAATGCAAAGCAGTATTTTCTGGGCCATTACTCCAATTTAAAGTAAAAAGAAGGTACTGCAATGTCAGCTCAACATGACTATGCAGACAGGGGGGTATTAAGAGGGGTAGAAGTCAAGTTAATGGAGATAGGGAAATGAAGGGAAATGGGTGGGGAATGGCCAAATATGGGGAAAGACTGAGAACTTGACAAAACTGCCAAATAATTAGAACAAATAGTTCATTCCAACTGAATTAGTATCAAATTTTTGTCCAGGATATTTAAGACCCTGGCTAATTTGTAGTAAAGAAATAACAAGTCAAAAAATATATAACTTGGGAATGGGAAAAATTTTAAAAGTTACATATATGTTAAAAAGCTCAGTTTCTCAACCAAAAAAATTTAATTCTATAAAACTAAGTCAGATCGATACTAATATCTCACACATTAGCAACCAATTCCACGTCTAATGCTCCAAGTTGGCATTCATACAGGCAAACAAAGGTAAACATTTGCAGCTAGAGCTTAAAAATACCAAACATCATGGTGGCTTAACGAAACAATGGGAATCTTGCTTCCAATTTAGAAAAATAATGTACAGTTGTCCTGCAGTTGAGAATTTCTATCAGAACACAGCATGCTTAGTGCATTGCCAATGCTGCCTGTCTGCCCGAGCTGAACATTGAATCGGTAAATTAAGCAATTCACTCAATAAAACTAATCATTGAAGAGAAAATTTCTATACGATTATACAGTTTTTGACTGCAATCATGCATCACTAAGACCCACTCACCACACAAGTTCAACAGCTCTCAGAAATCCCAAAGTATGACAGTGGTTTTATGATATAATTTCACTTTTCTAAATTATTTTAAAAAAAGAAGCCCTCCCAACTTAGCATCTGGGTAAATGTAACATATAGATAAAATTGTCAATTACTTGTGAAATAGGCTCAAGGATGGCACTCTCATGGCCACAGATTCAGGGGCTAAAGAATTCTGATTACCAACCATGCTCATTGAGCAAACTTTAATGCCTTGGTGACAGGTGGGTTGGTAGTTCCATTGCTGGCACAAACACATGTCAGGAAATCCAAAACTGAGAGCCACAAAGTTAATATCAAATTTTAACATTTACAAAAATATATGAGGACTTCCACTATTATAAAACGTGAATGGTGGATAAAGCAGTTCAAAAGTGAAAACAAAATAGGCAATTAGATTTCTTTATAGAGCATTTGGACTTTTAGATTAAACACTTCCTTATGGAGATCTAACTAACCTTCTTGGCTGTAATTACTGGAAAACAACCCAAAGTTAACAAGTTAGGAGTTAGGTGATTTGGTCATGGAACAATCTTCAGAAGCAATTATAAATAGCTAATTTTAAGTACTAAGAATTTTTTTAAGCTGAAATTTTATCAGAGATTAGAGAGATATACACTTTGTTCTTTCATGCAAAGAACACTGGACTAACCTTATTACAGTGACGCCCAATACCCATTAGGAAATTATCTGGTTTAATGTCTCTGTGTATAAAATTCTTTGTATGCACAAATTCAATTCTACTGATCATCTGGAAAAGAAAAAAGAACTGAGTTAAAATAAACAAGTTCATTGACCAAAAAGTTCATCAGCACTATAAAGGTGTTCCCCCTACCCCCTTCACCAACCCTTTTTAGTTCATAAGAGCAGTATTTTTACAAAATTATACAGATAATGGGATCAAACACATTCTTGAAAAAAAAAATCACCATTTGACATACATTGTTCCGTGAGTTCTTATAGATCCAATGGTTAATCTTTTTCTATTAACAGTTCATAAGAATATCACAGGATTTCTTCGTGGTATAATGAATATAACACACAAACTCATAGTTATAGCATCATAAAAATTACATTTATATCACCTTAATTCTTACGAGATTTTTAATTTTTAATACAGAAAGTGAAGAGGGAGGGAGGGAAAATACTTGAGAGGAAAAAAAGGTAGTTATTCCATTATAGGAATATATGGTAGTTTTCTGCCTCTTGTTTCATAGTACTTCCACGAATGTACACTCCTATTCCCATCAAAATGTTACACTGGCTACTCCCAGTATGACATTCCAACTCCCATTTCCATGCCTTAGCCCAAGTGGCTAGCCATGTCTGAACTACACTCCCTCCCACTTCTGCCTCAGTTTACCAAGACCTCCTTCAAAGTATAATTCTAGTTTCAGTTCATACCAAAGGCCTTTCTGGGCTTCAGTTATTAATGCTCTCTCCATCTTGAAATTCTTTCGTATATTCTTTGTTCTTATTCGTATGTATGTTGTATTCTCTAGTACAAGGTAAGTTTGTTGAAGGCTGGGGCTTTCGTTTCTCTGTTTATATCCCCAAAACCCAACAGTGTGACACGTACTAAATGCTTATTGAATTGAATTACAAAACAGGTACTTCATTTCACTATCTGGATTTTTTGGTCTTTAGTACTCAGGATATCTTCAGGTTCTATTTTTCATTTGTCTATTTGCTAAAGGGTGAAAAAAACCCGTGTGTGTATATATAGATATAGATATAGATATAGATATAGATATAGATAGTTAAAAAAACAAAACATGTATGTATCTCATAATCTTACCCCTAAATCTTCACATAGATATCCTCTGAAATTAGGTCTAAAAATACAGGAACTCTTTAATTAATACCTACTGAGTACAATAAGTTAGAAATTATATATATAGTATGTGAGTAGTATCATTTCCTTTGCTCCAGCTTTTCCTTTCCAGAGGAAAAATGCTATCAACTTCAGATGATTAAAAACTCCAATTTTCAGCATATCAGTCAACTGGCAGACAAATTGTAATTATAGATAATATATCTATAAGTTGAAATGATGGCTTTTATCTTCAATAAGGGAATATCAATAATCATAATGATTTTACTTGGGACTGTCTCTAAAGTACAAATAATACTCCTGACTTCCCAAAAGGTTTAATGAGTGAATGTAAAAATATTTTGGATTTTCTAAGAGGATCCTAATAAGAACTCTGAAAGGTTAATTGGCATAATAGAAAAGGCACTTGATTTGGTATCAGAAGACATGGATCTTCTGCCACATATTAGCTTTGCTCAAATGAGATATGTGTAAATCACATAATAGGTATTTAATAAATGCTTGTTCTCTTTCCTTCCCCCTTCTTTTTGTTACTGGATAAATTTAAACCTCTCTGCACTTCCATTTTCTCATCTGTAAAATGGAGATACCATTTGAATTTCTACATTATTTTTCAAGTCTATTTAATTTTGTACTTACACATTTCCAATTTTTATTCCATTCTCACATGATTGGTGTGAAGATCAAATAAGAATAATGGATATAAAAAGGCTGCATAACTATAAAGTGCTTTATAAATGTAAATGATCACTAAATTCCACAGTTCTAATCTGAAAACCGTTACTATTAAAATTTAATCTGCAAAACAAACTTTAATTTTTAAGATAAAAAAAATGGAGACAAGTTAATTATTGATTTATAAGGAAATGTTTCCTTCTTGTCCCCTCCTCCTTCGCATAAACTTTTTCAAAGTTCTACCAAACATTTTTACTGTCCTCTCATTTTACTTTGGACCGAGATATTACTGACAGTCAAAACACATCTTCTCACCTGTTATATTTCCCGAAATACACCAAACTCTCTCTGAATATTTTCAATATGTTTCCCCGTCTTTCATTTTATGCTCAAGTGCCAATTTATCTCTTTTATCTATCTATAATTTGCCATAAATGTTCAACTAATAGATTTTTTCAAGGCACTTTTCCTTCCCACTTATAATTTCTAATTCTGTCAACTATTATGTTCCCTTTTCCTATGTTTTTCTTCCTAAATGCTATCGGTGAAAGAACCTGAAAAATTGTTTCACAGAAGCCTGACAAAAATTTATCCAAATTTTGTGTGCTCCCCATCCTAAATATGAAGAATTGTCTTACTCCACATATACCCACACTGATTCCTGTAAGTTTTGGTTTCAGATGGAAGGAAGGACAACTCTCACTTAGGGTCCTTCTCAGAGGAACATAAAGATCTGTCTCAGACAATCATATGTTAAAGACAGAAGAGATCTCATATCTAGCCCAAACTCTTTAATTTATAGATGAGTGACTCTGAGGCTCAGAAACTTACTTGTCCAAGTTCAAATATCTCGAGTCACTAACAGATCCCTGAAAGAACTAAAAATTTCACTTCCTATACGTTTTCTCTATATAACATCATACTGTCTTCTTTTCTAACTTCCCAACCTGACAAAAAACTGCAGAACCATGACAGCAATATAAAGCCTGCTCTAAACGAAGGGCCCTTTTTCTTGTTTCCAGTCTAAGAAGGAATAATAGAGAGTAATAGCTAAGGGTACGAGTCAGTGTCTGTTCCTTTCAGCCAGAGTTTGTTGAACTTAACAAAAGAAATTACCTGGGAGGGGACAAATCACAATATGCCTTAAGTCCAGGGTTCTAGATTTTAATCTCCAAAGTTGAAAACCATCAGTTTCTTTTTTCAAGCTGTGGCAAAATTTGACAGAATGGCTTAAAACTATACCAAGACTTTTGGGACATCCTACATGATTCCTAGACTGTTTTCTATGTGGTTAAACAAGATTATATTACAAATTACTGACATCTCAGAATTATGTTAAATACTGTTTTATTATATCAGTTTTAATTACAGCTTTTCTTTATAAACTTTACATACCTGGTCAGCTAACATAAGTACTGTTTTCATTGTGAACCTGCGGGAACAGAAATTGAAGAGGTCTTCAAGACTCGGTCCAAGAAGATCCATGACTAGAACATTATAGTCTTTTTCTTGACCATACCACCTGCAAAATAAAGATGTAAAAAAGTTTAGTATGAAAAATTATCTAAAATTTCCCACTAATTGTAGAGATGTAAGCTAATTTATATAATCTCAGGAATAAAATAAATTTTCCTTTTAAAAATGTCTCATGTGATTAAAGAGGTAGCAAGATATAAAGAAAAGAGACCTGGGGCTTCTCTTCCACCAACTGTTCACATTTATACAGCATGACAGTATATGCAATGCACTTTCCTCACAAGCACTATGTGAGGCAAAAAATGCAAGCATTATTATCCTGATTTATATATGAAGAAACAGACTCTGAAGTGTTATTTGCCCAGTCATATTAGCAATTAAGTGTCTAGGGTAGGATTTGAATCCCAATCTTCTTATTTCAAGTGAAACATTTCTTCCACTATTAACTATTTATGAAATGAAAAATGTCAACAAATCTTAAGTTACTGTTCTATCTGCTTGAATCTAAACCCACAGTTTTTAGTTAGGATATAACTAAACAATTCTTAATTAGTATCTTTGTTCAATTCGTATATTGAAAGAAAATGCTATAAAAATCATTTGAAAGCTATTGCTTGGAATAATGGTATTATCATAATATAATATTACCAATTATATTATTAGGAAGTAGTATATATTAAATTAGATTAATTATTCCAAACAAGTATTAAGTTCATGCAAGATCAGACAGGAAAACATTGCCAAGAAGATAAAACATGTTTAATAAATTCTCCTGCAAAAATGTTTCAAAAGTCAATAATGAATGAATGAATGAATGAATGAAATTGTAACTTAACGAAATTCCTATACCTGCTTTTTAACTTGTCAATTTCATACACTCTTAAATTGTTCATTTTAAACAGTTTGTGTCTAGCGCAATACAGTGGCTCAATAAATGTTTGTTATACATACAAACTGACCCAGAGATATACCCTACTAGGTATATTCTGATGAAGTCAAAGATAGAGGAAAATACTTGTAGTAACACTTCTTGTAGTTGGAAATAGGTACTTTTCAATTGTAGAATACTGCTAAGCAAAGGGTTGTTTAACTAAAGTTCCTCAAAAGTATCCTTCAAAATTTTCAGTTTCGCTTGTCTCCTCAGCTGTTTCTAAATAACATAAATCTGCAAAAACTAGCATTCCAAATCTTTTAACCCATTATATTTTAACTTCCTTGTTTTTAAGTTGTGCTTAAGCATTTAATGGCATTATGCCCTTTTTTGCTTCAAAAATGCAGAATTTCAATTAAGTTTCTGTGGGCTAGCCTTAGTAACCTATCATTCAAAAACACCTTTCAAAGGTAATTTCTATTCAAAGTTCCTGGAAAAAAAGGATTTTCCTGATCCTCTTTAATGCCTTCCCCCTGAGATTATATCCAACATGTTCTGTGTATAACATATTTGTACAGTTACTTCCCCTATTTGATTGTGAGCTACTTCCTAGAAGGGAAGGAGGCAGTTTCTGCCTTTCTTTGCAATCTCCAATGCTCAGCACAGTGTCTGGCACATAGTGGGCACTCAATAAGAGATTACTGACTTGGCTGAAATTTAAAATGTTAGTGTACAACCTATTTAAGTAACTGGAGATGCTGATACTTGTCTTTTTCATAACTTCATGGATGTCCTCTCAAGGCTGGAACACAGTAAGTGTCATGTAAGCAAGGCCAATTTCTGATACTTCCCTACACCAACCACCTAAAACCATATATACACTGCATCACAACATTCCCCCAACCACTGCTGACTCTCCAGTACCTTAATCAAGTGGATAGATACAGGCTGATCCCAACTAAGGAGAGAAAGAATGCAAAAAAAAAAAAAGGATCCCAATTTTATTCTCATACCACAGAATCATCTAAGAGTGAATCCTCAACATCTGAAAATAGCTAGTCAAGGCATGCAAAAGAACACTGCAGGCTCACTGTGTGTACAGAACATGAGGTATTTACTGTGTAGTAGAGAGAGACATACAGAGAAACAAAACAAAGACTATGACATTATTCTTTGACTAAGCAGTATTATTATAGACATTATTACAAGCCCATGGAAGGCAGAAAGGTCTAATAAGGTATGCAACAAAATATCCACAGCAGCATTTTTGATAATGACAAAAACCAAACAAAAAACACTGTTTACTGACACTGAAATGGTAGAATAACTGAGAAGAATGAAAGTAATAGAATACTAAGAGGGCTAGATCTGTAGTACCTAGATTCAAAGAGCTGCACTTTTTACCTGGGAGGGGCCAAATCACAATATGCCTTAAGTCCAGGGTTCTAGATTTTTATCTCCAAAACTTAATACAGTCAGTACTTGGCAAAGTAGGCACTTAAAGGCTTAAGGAAGTAAGTTTTCCCCAACCCTTCAATGAACAATATGGTCCTTCCATTGGTGGGATAGTAATATTTGCACAATTATTTGATATTAATCATACTATAGCTTTTAAACTGTCATTTATAGTAGTGTGTATATTACTTGTCAGGACAAGAAGTAATACTGACTGGGTTTGATTTTGTGACAGCAGCGGTTGTGTTGTGTTGCTTCTGACATAAGGTAAAAATCAGTATTTAACCTTAACCAGATAAAATTGTATCAAGCTAGACTTCCATGCCATACCATTTTCACTGCTCTCTTCTGTTGCGCTTCTTACTCCAAGAAAATGTACAAAAGGAGCAGCTCTTTCATTTAGGAGGAAGTAAATAGTTACTGGATAAAAACACACAGTTCTCAAAAGAAGAAATCTAAGCTATCAATAGTCAAACAAAAAATTCTAAAAATCACTAAAAATTAAAGTAACCATAAGTTTCTACTTCACAAGTAACTAGTATATTGTTGGTAGAGCTGTGTTTTGGTCCAGCCATTCTAAAAAACAATTCAGAACTATGCCTACAAAGTTACCAAACGGCATATTGCTTTGATCCAGCTACATTTCAACTAGGTCTATATACCAAATAAGCAAGAAAAGGTATATATGTAAAAAAAAAAAAATCTCTTTTCAAGGTAGCACCGAACTGGAAAGTAAATGGGGAACCTTCTACAGAGTAACAAACAGCTAAAAAAATCGTGGCATATGAATGTAATGGAATGTTATTGTACCATAAGAAATTATGAAGTTGACAATTTCAGAGCAAATTTGGAAGACCTTTATGAACAGATGTCAAGTGAAGTCAATAAAAACTAGGACAATTTATACAAAAACATTGTAGAAGAGCAACTTTGAAATACCTTAGAATTCTGAGGGACACTTGATAAACCATGAGTCAACAAGAATGTAGATGAAACGTACCACTAATCTCCTAACAGAGAAAGGATAAATTAAAAGGCAGAAAGACTTCAGATAAGGCCAATGTGAAAATTTGTTTCACTTGCCTATGCTGTTAGGTATTGAAGGCTTTTTTTTTTGCTTTTTTTCTTTTAAATTTGCTCAAAGGACAGGGAGGACAGATTAATTCTTAAACTACTTATTATCTAAAAATAAAAATAATCAACTTTTCAAGTTCCAGCTCTCAAAGAGCACATAAGAGCACATTTCAGTGACCATTAGTGATATTGCAGCAATTACTGGTGTAGAAAAGTCACATATTTTGAGGTACCTGCAAAGAAGATAAAAGAGGATTGCCCAAATCAGAAGAGCAAGGGCAATCTTGGTTAAAAAAAAAAAAAAAAAAAAAGGAAAGGGGGCAGCTAAAATAGAACACAGGCCCCAAAGTCAGGAGGGCCTGAGTTGAAATTCAGCCTCAGACACTTGACACTTACTAGCTATGTGACCTTGGTCAAGTCATTTAACTCCAATCTCCTTGCCTTCCCCCTCCTCCCAAAAAGGGTTTAAAAAACCGCACCAAAATATGATAAGCTATTGCTAGAATACATCCTAATTCTTCAGAAAACAAGCCAAGACTTTCAACAGGGGCTTGACAGTATGGAGGGATTGTTAGAGATTCCTCTATAGCACAGCAGAGAGTTCTTAAAGACTTATTTAAAAAACAAAAACCAGGTAACTACTGCTAAGAAGAAATGTTTGTCAAAGACAATAAAGTACAAAGTACTGATGATTGGAAAAAGGTAATTTTTTATTGAAACTTTTTAATTAAAAGTTATACTGAAACTGTTGTCAGAAAAGGTTTAGGTGAACCAAAAAATGTCTGGGGGATTTCAATACCTCTGTTGTAGTCGCCCTAGTTCCAAACATTTCAGCAACCTATCTCTCCCATATCCAATTATTGTTTTCAATTCTTCCTTGGAGTATCTCAGATTTAGATTAGTCCACAGGACCTACTAAATGCTACCTTAATCTTTCTAAAATGGATTTTATCCTGTAATTTTCCTACTATGACTACATTAGTCTAATCTATCCATCTCTATTTCTCCACAACTCTCAAACACAAAAACCTTCAACTTTAAAAAATGATGGTTTCCCTTCTGTTTCTTTCACTGACAAAACTCATTCCAAAGCCACTTACTACTTATGATATATAACAATTAGGGGGTTGATTAGATGCCTATAGTCCCTTCAAAGTCCTTGTCATCTAGTCACTGACTGTTCCCACCCTACAATATAATAAAAGGATCTGTCGAACTAAGCAATCATTCATATTCTAGGCATTGTACTAATTTCCTGACAGTTTCCTTCTCAATAAAATAAGGGGGTTTAGATTAGATGATCTGTATGGTATAATTCTAACTTTTCTTCCTTTCTTACTAATCCAATTCCTATGTTGCCTTCCTTCTTAATTTCTATTTCATCTATTAAAAAACATTTAACAATACTCTGGATCACAGCTTTATTTATAAAATATTAAGAGTGTGGACCACACATTTTAAAATTCCTTACAAAGGGGTCCTTAGTAATTTTTGAATGTATGTGTTATATCTACAACTAGACAGAGGCAGCTATGTGGATAAAGTGCTTGACATATAGTCAAGAAAACAGGTGTCTCTGGACGAGTTACTTAATCTGATTCAGTTTACTAATCTCTAAAACAGAGATAATAGTATCTATCTTCCAGAATTGTTAAGATCAAACGACATATTTGTCAAGAGGTATGGAAATGCTATTATTAGACAGTAACAGGAGCCAAGTCTTTCATTTCTTTTTATCTGTGACTGCCACTTACAGCAGAGCTGACAAAAAGCTTCAAAATACTGATGGATATCCTAAGGTATCCTTTCCTCAAAATGAACAATGTTTTTTCTTTAACTGCTCCTATACAATGAGGAGAAAATTAACAATTTACAAGTGAAGTGTACAAAATTGAAAAAGCTGTTTAGTGGACAAATTTCTCACCAACCCAAGGTGTGAAATTCTAACAAAAAATTTTTTTTATTAACTTTTTTCCCTAAGAAAAAGGAGCCAGGAAAGCTACTTTGTCTTGTCTTCATTTTACCAGCCAAGGAACACAATAGTGTGCATGCAGAAATACCCTTTGACGTAGTAATGGCCCTACTAGGCCAAAGAAACCAAAGAAAGGCAAAAATGCCCTAAAATTTAAAAATAACTCTTTTATAGTACCAAAGATCCGGAAACTGTAAGAGGGTGCCCATCTGATAGGGACTGGCTGAACAAATTATGTCACGAACATAATGGAACATTTTTGTGTTATTTCAAATGATAAAATGGGGTTGTCCCAAAGAAGCAGTTAGCTATGCATAAATTCACTCAATAAATACGGTTTAATCACCTACTACATTCCAGGCACTATGCTAAGCACTGGAACTGAAAAATTTATATAACATTATAAAAGAATCTGTGAAAGGCTTGAGAATTCCAACAAATGGAATGGCTTAACTACAATTCTAGAAGATAGACAAGGATGTTACCAAAGATACAGAGTAAGATAATAAATTTTCATACTCAGGCAATAAATATGAGATTTTGTTTTGCTTAATTATGTGTATCTGTTACAAAGGCTTTTTCTTTTTTATCCCACCCAGTCGTTGGGCTAGGAGTGTAAGAGGAGTGAATTCAGTGAGTTGATTGGGGTATGTTGTTTTTTTAAAATGCAGAAAGCAAAAGACCAAAAAGAAGCATAGACAAGACAGCTTTGAAATCTACAAGTTGAATACTTACCTACTTAAAAAATAAGCAAGCTGGTACATACTAGAGCTAGTTTCAGTACAATCCTCTTTTTCTATTTTACTATGTATATGAAAGTGTCCTTTTTAGTACATATTTAAGTATAGAATTAAACAAAAAGAAAACAGAAGACTGGTATGAGGCACATCTAACACAAATACAGTAAAAACTTCATTGGTATGAACTAAATATTAAGTGGAAAGCCTGATTAAATAATATCCTTTAATATGTATAGTTTTATTTTCTAGCATGCATAATAAAGTACTTAAAAGATAATAAATTTCTGTAGCTATTACTATTCTGAAAGACAGTTGCATATTGAAAATATAAACAGGTCCAAGAAGGGTTTGAACTGCGTAATGAAAAAAATCGACATATTATAAGTCTTATTAAGGAAAACTAGTAAAGTCTGAGGTAGTCCACCTACCGCCCCACACCCCCCAGTCTTTTGAGAATGACTTCATGGATAATCAAACAGTCCCACAAACACCTATACATATCTGCTACAGTAAAACAGATTACTGAACTGGAAAAACTATTCTGAATCCTATAGCAATTTTTTAAAAACTAGCACCTATGACAATTCTTATGTTCAGGTAAAGATTATTTATAATTAGCACAGTTTATAATGTAAAAGAATCCTATTATTGAGAGTATAAATCCTTCCAGGTAGGTCAAATATTCATACATACCATCCCTTCTTCCAATCTTCATTTTTCCTATTAATTTGTTTAGCAACTTTTTTTAATTGGGCAAAGGCAAATAAATGCTCCAAAAAAGAAATATTGGGTAAAGTCTAGAGCACTCTGTGCTAACCTGAAACAGAAAACAATCCTTTCAACATGGGCAAAACTAAATCCACATTGACCAGGGATCCTAGCATTTGGCTGAGAGCATAAGGACAAAGGCAGCTTGGGTACATCATAATGTTGTAAGCAGTCCTAAAGAGACCCAAGTTTTGCTAAGTACTGAAAACTAGAGAAATAACACTTCTTTGAGCAGAACCAGGAGAACATTGTACACGTTAATAAGCAACACTGTGTGATGATGAACTACAACAGATTTAAAGCTCTTCTCAGAAAAGCAACGATCCAAGACAATTCCAAAAGGTTCATGAAGGAAAACTATCCACATTCAGAGAAAGAACTGATGGATGGAGTCTGAATGCAGATCAAAACATACCATTTTCACTTTTTTTGGTTTTTTCCCCATGGTTTTTTCCTTTAGTTCTATTTCTTCTTTTACAACGTGACTAATGTGGAAATATGTTTAACATGATTGCACATGTATAACCATATCACATTGCTTTCCATCTTAGGGAGGAGAGAGGAGAGTGAGAAAGATTTGGAACTCAAGACCTTATTTTAAAAATGAATGTTGAAAACTGTCTCTACACATAATTGAAAAAAATAAAATATTTACCAAAAGAAAAAAAAAACACTTCATCAACAGCAGTGATGTCAAACTCAAATATAAACAGATCCCCACTAGTAGCATAGACTTAGAATGCCACAAATTAACATTGTTTTATTGTATTTTCATCTATTTTGTTAAATGTCTTCCAATTACATTTTAATCTGGTTCAGCCCCACTCAGTTTTGTGGCATGCCAGTTTGATATGGCTGCTCTACAGTATTTAAAATATACCCAAATGACCAATACCCACAAAAACGTCATAAAGGTCAGTTATTAGATATATATATAGAGTCACTCTGAAATTAAGAACCAGGAAACTACAGCCCACCTGTTTTTTGTATAGCCAGTGAGCTAAGATGGTTTTTACATTTTTAAATAAAGTTCTATTGTCTGCATTTGATCCTTCACTGTAGTTTGCTGACCTCTGGTCTAAATTATGCCTATTTTAGTATCTAAAATATCCTACACAAAAATATCCTAAAAAGTCACCTTAAAATAAGCCAAACTTCAGGTCAAAAGTACTTTTGCTAATAAAGCCAAAGGGATATTTTGCAGATGAAACCCAATCAACACCACTGAGTCCTTATTACAAAAGGACATTATTAGCCTTTAATTAGTAACATTTTACCGTAAAATCCAAACTGCAGAATTGAACAGTCTACATTCCAAGGGTTTAAACAAAATCATCTCCGCAGGTTTTCAAGTCAGAAGACATGGATTTCAAGGAAAGAATAGGAGAAAACCAGTTTCTATTTACAACCAATGTAACCTAGGGCAAGTTGTTTATTCCCATTGGGCCTCAACTTCTAAATACAAAAAGGGGAGGACCTGAGGGACTCATCAGAGCTAGACAAATATTGAAGGGCCTTTCTATCTGCAAAATACTTAGGATCACCCTAAATCCCAAAGAGTCACTTGTATTCGTTCCCCCAAGCAAGCAGAAAGTGACTATACCCTTTTAACACACAATTCAACTGAATTATAACATACTTTCAATTGGCATTCAAAGATCATATGGATTAATTATTATTTGATTAACTTTTCTTCCAAATGTTTCCTGGCAAGATTTAAGGAGAATGAAAAGATCTTTCTTAAAGTAATAACTAGGGTTCTTTACTATTATCAACGCTGGGATAAGAATTTTTTCTTTTCACAACTGAAATGAACAATTATGATTAATACACAAATCGTTTGTTAGCACCTTAAATTTCAATGATACAGAAGGTTCTACCTGTACTGGAATGCAACTATTTGCATTCAAGTTCTCTAACACAACACTGTTAGCATTTGTAGGATTCCTAAATTAATTTGGGATTTTAACCTGTGGTTCTTTCTGAAAGTATTCCAGAACATCATCCCTCCTTCCCAACTGCATCAGAAGCACAGGACCTCTACATCTATGATAAAATACTAATCCTTTTTTTCCCCACTTTATTTACTGCTTTTTAACTTAATTTTCCCCAATTACATGTGAAAACTATTTTTAGCATTCATTTAAAAAAATTATTGATTTCCAAATTCTCTCCCTCTCTCCAGTTCCCCCCTCATTGAGAAAGCACATAATTTGATATAGGTTATACATATGCAATCATGCAAAACGTATTTCCATGTTAGACATCTGGAAAACACAGATCAAAAAAAAACTCCATGAGAAAAAGAAAGTAAAGAAACAAATATGCTTCAATCTGTATTCAGACTCCATCAATTCTTTCTCTGGAGATGGACAGCACAAAATCCTATTCCTTGAGTAAGGTTTCAGTCCCCAACTCACATAAAAGGATTACCCAAAGTACCCCTAAATTATAAATACAGTTGAAAATTCCTAGACTAGGTAATGGAATTATTCAAATCCTATAATCCTATGTGTGTATTCACTGAATGTTTATGTTCAACAAAAATTCTGTATCTTGTCATTCAATTTTTTAATATGTCTCTCTGAGGTAAATAATCCATAATCTACTAAGAACAGGCAGTACAAACACCACAGATCTCATCCAAAGTTTGACAAAAAGGATGTGTCAAGGAAGGAAATTTCTGAGTTCCTTTTTTTAGCTTATTTTTCTTATTCATTTAGAACTTAGATACAAAGACCAAACAAAACCAAAGAACATTTCCATGTATAACAGCACAACATAAAAGGATTCAATATAAAACCAGGAATTTCCATTTCATACTCTTTACTTTTTAAAAAAAAATTATTTAATAAATACTACACATTATTTTCAAAGTTGCCCTGCTTTTCTGTGCTCCCTTCCAAGTTTTCTTTTGTTCTGATGTGCACCTTTTTTCCTCTCTCCCTTTCTACCCAGTCCTAATACATACATATATTTATATATGTAAAACCATACCATACATACTTCTATTTAACAGTTCTCTCTGGCAGTGGAGAGCATCTTCCTTCATAGATCCTTTGTACGTGAGTTTTTATAATACTCAAAACAACTTAGTCATTCAAAGTTGTCCTTGGAACAATATTGTTATTACTGTGTATAACATTCTCTTGGTTCTGCTCATTTCAACCCTTAATAATTTTATGCAAGTCTTTCCATGTTTTTTGTAAAATCAACCAGCTCATCATTTCTTATAGCACAATAGTATTCCATCACAATCATATGCCACAACTTGTTTCTGACTTCCAAACATTTGTTCCATCCCATTATACTGCCCTTTCAGCAAATATGAGGTATCCAAGTCTTAGTGCAGTTTTAAACTTTAATAACTTTAGAAGTATAAACGCTTTATATAAATATGCAAAAAATAACATTCAAAAGGTTAATTACTTAAAATTTTAAAGTACTGATATGTTCCTTATTAAAATTCAACTAACCAAGCTATTATTTTCATCAGCTACTCCTCAGTAAATGAAAAGACTGCATTTGTAATCCCTGCCTTTAAGTCCATCCAAAGGTTTTGATGCAGTACACAACAATTTTGACGTAACTCCACAGGAAAAGCTGATAAGAGACCACATAACCAAGGTGACCAAGCAAGAATATCTCCCCTACTGATCCACCTAAGAAAGCACCATACAGAAAAGTAAATTAAAAATGTATTAAGGTTGACTAGGGGATGTGGGCAGCCAACAAAAGGTCAGGATAAGACATTTCTCCAGACTAAGGAAGGCAGCAGAAGTTCTGGCACACTGTAGTTGGCACCAGACTACTGGCTACTGCACATTCAATGCAGCTGGTACAGGCTCTGGAGGTGGCTGCAACAAGCAGCATCAACTTTGGGAGTTCTTAGCCACAAGATGGTAAGGAGTCAGTCAACTGATGAGAAAGAGATTACAGGGGACCCACTGCTGGCACTGCATGCAGCTAGCAACTCTATTTACTATCCTCAGTTCTGGATCACAATACACAGCTAGAAAGATGACTGCTTTTGGTCAGTCACAAAAAAGCAGGGGCCCTGGTCAGTTTCAGAGACCAGAGGAGCTCTAGAACTTTTGGGTGCAGGGCAGGAGGGGCTCCTCTCCTTAAATTAAGTCCAAAGCACAAATCAGGAAAGCAGTGAACACACCACCTTGTAAGCACTTAAAACTTGCCAACTCCCAGCAGAGCAATTTGTATCAGCAGTACAAAAAAATCCTGAAGCTTGGGACAGTGCCTCTTTACCCCCAAGTGAGTGGAAGCCACTGTCAACATAAAAGTTCAAAGTCAAGATACAGGCTAGAAAAATGAGCAAACAATAACAACAACAAAAAGAACTTGACCATAAAAAGCTACTTCAGTGGTAGGGAACACCAAGCCAAAAACTCTCGACGACAGCAATATGAAAACAGCTACAAGCAAAGCCTCAAAAATACTAGTTGGACCTAAGCCCAACAAGAATGCTTTGAAAAGTAAAATAAAGAGCTAAAAGTAATGGCAGAAAAAATTGGGAAAAGAAATGAGTCATGCAAGAAAATTATGAAAAGAGAATTAACAGCTTGGTAAAAGAGGTACCAAAAAACACTGAAGAAAATAACATCTTAAAAAAAAGAATTGGCCTCATGGTAAAAGAGACACAAAAATTTACTGAAGGAATCTTTTAATAGCAGAGAAACTACATACTGACAAAAGGTATCCTAGGCAACGATATGTTATCAAAAAAATTTACAGCAAAGTTCTCTGATGAGGCCTCTTTCCCCAAATACATAGGGAAATGAGTCAAAGGTTTAAAAGAGCTATTTCCCAATTGATAAATTGTCAAGGAATATGAACAGGCAGTTTTCAGAAGATATCAAAGCTCTCTATGATAATATGAAGAAATGCTCTAAATCACTGTTGATCAGAGAAAAGCAAATTTAAAAGTACTGGTATCAAATCTATCATCATAAAACAGTTTATGCCATATATAAGGTTTAATTCTTCAAGTCACTGCTCATCTTATACCTATTAAAAAATGATAGGAGTTGGGAACTGGTCCAACCATTCTACGGAACTATCTGAAACTATGCCCAAAGAACTCTAATAGTGCATACTCTTTGACCCCCGCAATACCACTTCTAGGTCTGTGTCCCAAAGAAATTTTTTTTAAAAAGGGGTCTAGGGGAGGAGAAAGACTCATATATACAAAAATATCTTTAGCAGCTCTTTTTGTGGTGGCAAAGAACTAGAAAATGAGGGAATGCCCATCAATTAGGGAACAGCTGAATGAGTTGTGGGATAGGATTATGAGGGAGTACTTACTGTGCTATAAAAAATGATGACAGGGATGGTTTCAGAAAAACATGGGAAAACCTGTATCAACTGATACAGAGTGAAATGAGCACAACCAGATCATTGGACACAGTAACAGCAACATTGCAATGATGATCCAACTGTGACAGACACAACTACTCTCTGATCAATACAATAATCCAAGAAAATTCTAAAGGATTCATGATGAACAATGCCATCCATCTCCAGAGAAAGAAATGATGAACTGTGAATGCAAACTGAAGTATAGTTTTCTCACTTTATTTTTCTTGCTTTTTAAAAAAGGAAACGGCTAATATAGAAATGTTTTAGTGACTTCACATATATAACTAATATACTGCTTGCCTACTCATTGGGTAGGGGAGGAGCAAAAGATGCAGAACCCAAAACTTTATTTTTTTGGTAATATTTTTGTTTATTTTTAGTTTACATCATTCATTTCCACAGGATTTTTTTTTGAGTTACAAATTTTCTCCCCATCTTTCCCCTATCCATCACCCCAAAACAGCAATCCCACTGTTTACCCTCTCCCCCAATATGCTCTCTCCTATATCCCCCCCCCCCCCATCATCCCACTGACTTTCCAGCAGGGCAAGATGGATCTCCTTACCCCAGTGCCTATATATCTTAATTCCCAGTTGCATGTAAATAACAATGATAATAATAATATATATATACAAATATATATACTTTAACATTTCATTATATTACCTTAAATTCTAGATTCTTTCCCTTCCTCCCTCATCACCCACCTCCACTGGAAAGACAAGCAATTCAATACAGGTTGTACGTGTGTAGTTATGCAGAACATCTCCACAATGGACATATTGTGAGAGACTGACTATATTTCCCTCCTTTCTATCCCGCCCCCCTTCTATTCTCTACTTTGTCCCTGTCCCTTTACAGAAGTGTGTGCTTCTAACAACCCTTTCCCCCACCCCCACCCTTCCCTCCCCTCTACGATCTCCCCTCTCATCCCCATCCCTCCTACTCTCCTGTAGGGCAAGATACCCAATTTAGAGTGTATGTCATT
>CM053585.1:293946586-293981343 GCA_028646515.1 Pseudochirops corinnae
CATTTCTTCCTCCATAACATCTCTCATATGCACTCTGCTCTATCCTCTGACACTGCTACCACCTTAGTACAGGCCTCTATCACCTCATATCTGGACTGTTATAATAGCCTGCTGGTTGGTCTCCTTTCTCGAGTCTCTTCCCTACTCCAGTCCATCCACTACTCAGCTATTAAACTGATCTTCCTAAAACAGGAGTCTGACCGAGTCACTCCCCCCGCCCCCAACCCCTCACCCCACACTATCAACTCCAGCGACTCCCTATTCCCTCTATGATCAAATACTGTTTGACTTTTAAAACCCTCTGTAACCTAGCTCTTTCCTGCCATTTCAGTCTTAAACTTTACACCCTTCCACGTACCCTTCAATCCAATGACACTGGCCACTTCTTGGTTCCTTGAACAAGACACTCCATCTCTCAACTTGGGCATTTTCATGTTCTTGCTGTATGCCTAGAATTCTGTCCCCCCTCATCTCTGATTCCTAACTGTCCTGACTTCCTTCAAATCTCCAATAAAGTCCCACTTTCTACAAGAAGCTTTTCCTAGTCCCCCTTAATTTTAGTGCTTTTCCTCTGAAATTATAATTTATTTTGAGTATAATCTGTTTGCATATAACTGTTTGCATATTGTCTCAATTATTAGACTGTGAATTCCTTTAGAGTAGATCTGTTTTTGCCTTTTATGTCCCCAGCACTTAGCATAGTGCCCAACATATAATGAGTATTTAACAAATGCTCATTGTTGTTAGGGAAAAACTTCTAGTCATTAAAAGCACTGCCCACCTTCCCAAGTGTTACACAGCAACTCCCTATATAATTGAGTCGTCCAACTCAGTTCTGAGCCTAGACTCACAACTCTGATAGCGCTATGCTGGCCTGTAATCAGTTGGGGAAAGCCTCAGTGCAAATTAACTTTTTGTGTTATTTTGCAAAAAATGTGTATGTTAGGTTTGAGACCCCATAGCCATGAAAATAAAGGAGTATAGTATTTCCCAGAACTATGCCCCCATGCTCAACAGCTTTGGACTGATTTGGGAGTGGAAGGCCAAGTAGGAGAAGAGGTTAAAAAAAAGAAAACTTTGCATATTATCCTCTAGGCTCCTGTATAACTTATGAAGTATAGTACTTATCTGGCAGCTATACTGCCTTGTATTGCTAATTATTCTTATATATTATTACAAACTACCTCTGATCATAGTTCTTCCTTTACATTTATTGCTCCTATTACATTGGAAGTTCCTCAAGGGCAATGACTTTGTCTTCCACATCTTTCTGCATCCCCTAGAGTACCTTGCATATAGCAATACTCATTAAGAATCCGTTGAATATATGGAGAATTGGAATCCTCAGTGTGGAGAAGCTGAGACCACATGCAATTGAGTAAATTACTTGAGTGAGTGTACAAGGAGAAGAGCAAGAAATAGAAGTGGGAAAAAAAAGAGCTCACAAGTGAACCAGAGAGATAGGAGGAAAGCCAGGACAGTGCAATATATCAGAACTGGTTCCTAGTTCGGCTGTAAACATTAAGCAAGAAGGAGGGGAGAGCATGACCATATGCTCTGGTAAAAATAGAGGCTGCTGTGGAGCTGAAGACATGTCACTCAAATTGACAGTTATGACTGTCACCCTCCTCTACCTTATCCTTATACCCAATTAATCCACTTCCTGGAAACTGCCTACATCTACATTTTCACTTGAGGAATGATTTGCCCTTGAGTCCTTATGCCTAGTTACTGTCTGTCTTCTCTGGGACAGACCCCCACCAATTTGTCATAGAATCAGGTACTGTCGGGCTTGCTTCTAGGGACCTTGGAGATCATCTAGTTCAATCACTTCTTTTAACAGATGAAATGAAACCCGAGGAAGTAAAGTAACCTGCCTAAGGCAAATAGCATAGCCATGCTTGAACCAGGTTTTCTGCTTTCAAGTCCAGTGTTTTTTCCACTACACATGTACTTGCACTGGTCTCTGATCTTTATATCACTGACACTGATCACAACCAGTAACCTTTACCTCCTGCTTCCTTCAACCACTTCATCAGTCAGAGGGTAAAGAGGCTTGTAAGTCAGTCATACCTGACCTTGGGTCTTACAGGCTAATTTCCCATTGGCAACCCCCTTAGCCCACCCTATTTGTTGCCACATGAAGAGAGCCTATGGTGGAAACAATGCTTACTCTGCAGTGAGAGCTGGCCACTCAGCAAGCTAAGAGTGCTGCTTGCCAAAAGCAACTGACCCAGGTCACAAAAGAAAATTCCAGATACCTCAGTGAAAATGCTATGGTCTAGGTTACTCTTACTTCCCTTTGACGGTAAAACAAACGACTTCAGGAGCAGGTAGGTACAAATGGATCACCTTCCATCAAAGTAATCAATACCCTTGAGAAGTTCTCAGGAAACTTTCCAGAAGACTTCCTAACTATCTGATCTGAACCAGATCACTTTTTGACCAAAAAGACCTTTGTATTTTCACAATTAGTAGAACCTAATTATCAATTGGGCGACCCCTATACCAAGAACCCTTTGCTGAGATGCTGGACAGATTTTATTCAGGAACTCTGGGAGGCTTTCCATGACCTAAGTTTACTGCCTTGGAGTTATCCTTGACTTTTCCTCTTCCATACTCTTCATATCAAACCAGTTGTCAAGACTCATATATTCTACCTTCTATCCCTCACATCAGTCTCCACTCAAAAAAAAAAAAAAAAGCCTAGTTCAAGCCCTCTCAGCCTTACTATTACAATATCTCTCCTAACTGGAATCCTCACATCCAGTCTCTATCCTTTCCAATCCATCCTCCATCTATTTGATATTGTCAGAACACAAATCTGATCACGTCCTTCCTACCCACCCTCAAAACCCCTCAACCCCAAATCAGATATCTTCAACAATTCCTATTGCCTGTAGGATAAAAGACAAAATCTCAGCATTTAAGGCCTTGTACCATCTGGCTTCCACCTACCATTTCAGTCTTATTTCATATTACTTGCCTTCAAAAACTCCGTTTTGGTCAAACTAGTCTGATAATCTCAGAAAACAATTTAAATACTCCCAAATGAACTCTTAAAGAAGAACCTCATATGTACATAGCCAATTTGTGAACCTTTTTTGCATGACTATAAAGTTTTTTTTTTTAATAAGAGAGGACTTTTATTTGGAGGGGAGGGAGAATTAGAAGGTACTGATAGTCATACCAAAAAAAGAAAGAAAATAGCGATAAATCATTGAGAAAAGAAAAAGAGAACCAAATAAAGTTCAAAAGTGGACAAATAGGGAAATATTAGATCTAGGATGGTAAATTTTAAATATAAAATCTCAAAAAAATCATCCCACTCTACACAGTGAACAGTCAGAACTTTGTATTCAGTCTTTGTGAATGGCTATATGAATGGAAAGAAGGAAAAAGTTGGAAGTTACTGTGGAGATAGAATTGCTAAGAGTTAAGTAACCTATTGAATATGAGGTCTGAGGGAGAAAGAATTGTTGTACCCAAACCCAAATCCCAGGTCACTACACACCACTTGATTTGTGGCCCACCATTTAGCCCCTTTATATTTTGTCTTTGTCTCTATCCTACACCCTGTAATAAAAAAAAAAAAACAGCTTAAGGCATAGTCCTGGGTATTGCCAAAGTCATAGTCCCCTGACCCCCTCCTTCTTGAATCAGCCTTCTGTATATTCTCCCTGAATCAGCATAGTGTACAAGGATCAGCATGGGGTTATGGTGCAAGACTATCTTATATAGAGACCACCCTGTCCTGTTCTGCTGACCAAGCAGGGTCCCCACACCCTTCACCCAGAACATGACCCTGGTCTGTTCTGGGAGATTGACTGCTCCCCACTCCTCCATTACCCAACGATCCTCCACCCTGTTCTGGGAAGCTGACCATGACCCTCCACCCTGTTCTGGGAGGGACCCCCATATCACAGGAAAGTTGCACCCTTGTACCTTTGCGCCATATTCCCAAATTATCCCTGAGCTATAGATCTAACTAATGGCTGTTCTTGGCTTCTGTATGTCATTGCTTCTGCTAGTTCCCCTCCTTGATTGTGGTTTTTGTGGTTTTAGCCTTTTTAAATAAACACTGTTCATACTGTCAATCAAGGCTATCTAATTTGGGTCCATACTCTAGGTAGCCACACACTCAATCAATAAATCCACACCTAAACTTACCTTGAACCCAGATCTCAGCTTGCTCTTATTCTCTGCACAACAGAATTAAGGATGATTTCACAGTTGCAAACCTGGATAACTGGAGATATGGTGGTATTCTCAGCAGAAATAGCAAAGTTAGGAAGAGAAGAGGGTTTAGAGGAAAGACAACGAGTTTTGTTTTGGATATATTGAGTTTGAAATACTTGCAGAACCTTAGCCTCTATGGAGAGATTGTGCTTGATCCTTAGCCGTGGCCTATACTTTCAGGTCAGGGGATTTCCATTCTTTTTTTTCCTTTTTAGAGGGGTGAGGGCAGGGCAATTGGGGTGAAGTGACTTGCCCAAGGTGACACAGCTAGTAAGTGTTAAGTGTCTGAGGTCAGATTTGAACTCAGGTCCTTCTGACTCCAGGGGCCAGTGCTGTATTCACTGTGCCACCTAGTCACCCCAGGGGATATCCATTCTTTTGAAACTGTTTGGTCCTACAAGTCTCAACATTTTTTCCCCCTCACATACAGAAAAGGGTACCTCAGAGGTCTATATGTTCAGTTCCTTCTTGTACCATTCAAATGGTTCTGTCTTTTCAGTTCTATGCTATCTTATCTTAAGTGAGTCTCACTCACCCCCAGTACCTATATAGTATATTTTTCACTCATATAAACACTCCACCACTCAGTCCAAGGTTCAGAGAGAACACATGTTCTCTCCTGCTTGTCTTTCCATCTCTTGTCCTCTAGTGAGGCTAGAATTGGTGATTCAAATTACTGGAACTGCTTCATGAAAGAAGTCCAAAAGGGATTGGGGAAAGGAAGAACTGAATCTTCCCAGTATAGACACATGCTAAGGGAGAGGAGTATTTTGTAGTCCTTGGTACAAAGGCAAAGGAGAACTAGAAGCACTAATTACTGGGCAGTAGGGTACAGTTTCACCCCAGTAAAGACCATTCGTTCTCAAATGTTTATATTGCTCCTAATCTCAAAATAAAGATGGCTCTGATTGGATCCTTTGACCCTCCCCTGTAGATTTAGCCTTGACATAATTCATTAGGGTTATTCTAGCTCTCTGTAAGGTGAGTGACTTAGAAGATTCACTTTAGCTAACGTGCCTCCTGCCCCTCCCCACTATCATTACCTTATAACTTGTATACAAATATTGATGATATGACTATCAGATTTGGAGATGACATGAAACTAGGAAGGATAATTAATATAGTGTAGTAAATAGTGTAAATAATAGATTTAGGAACTTTAAAAACCTCCACTGGCTTGGACAATTGTACCACTCTAAGAAGATAAATTTTAAGAGAGATGAATATAAAATCTTGTACTTAAGTTTAAGAAAAAAAGCATAAATTCAGGATTGGGGGGGCAGGTACCAAGCTAGATAGCATTTCATGTGTAAAAATACCTTGGGAGGAAGGAAAGGTTAGTCAACTTCAAGTTCAATATGAATTAGCATTGTGACAAGATAGTCCCCAAAATGAACACAGTCTTACATTGAATTAATAAAAGTGCATTCATAATGAGAAAGGTGATGGTTTCACTACATTTTGCTTTGGTTAGATCACAACTAGAAAACTTTGTGCTGAACTACTCGTATTTTAAGAAGGACATTGATCCTAAAAAAAAATAGAATTATAGCTGTCTTGACATAGATGAAGAGTTTTCATAGGGAAAAGAGGTTATATTTATTTACATGATCAGTCCACTTTGTTTTCTGACAAACTGCCACTCACTGGTCAAGCAAGCCAACCTAGAGGAAGTAGTAAAATCATCCATGAGCCAGATAGGTTAGACTACTACCATCACCTTCATCATCTTTCCTTCAGACCTTAGTGGAGGCTGCCCAGGACCCAGAATCCACAGTCCTTAGGAATAATGGTGCCCTTAGATCAGTGATCTGAATATCAGCCCGGCCCCCCCCATACCCACTGTACACAGAAGCAACATTTTTCTAGCTGTTACCTGTCAAATCTTCTTCAGGCCTCTTAGAAGCCACAAGTGCTGAAAATCCAGAAAAGAAAGTTCTTGCTTTCAAAGTCCTTGGCATTATCAAATGATTCAATCTCAGAAATAGATGAGGTTTCATCAATGGAAATAACAAAGAAGATACATTACTATCCAATTTTGTACTTCATCCAAAGGTCTGTTGGGTGACTTGTGCTTAACCCTCTTCTTTGCATTGTCTCCCTTTATTAAAATAAGAGCTCTTTGACAGCAGGAACTGTCTTATGTTTCCAGTTATATCCTTAGCACCTAGCACAGTTGTTTGTACACGGTAGGTGCTTAATAAATGCTATATTCATTAATTTTCTGTAACTTTGGGAAAGATAACTAGGATTAATTCCTCGAAGTCACAGAGAGATAGGCTGTGGTTCAATGAATATAAGGAAGAACTTCCTAACAATTAGAGCTATCTAAAAACTGGGTGTCTCATGTGGTAGTAAGTTCCCCAACACCAGAGACAGAGGATTATGCATCCCATAGAGCTTCAGACTAAATAACTTTTAAGCTCTTTTTAAATATGAGTTCCCATGACCAAAAAAATTCATGGATCTTACTTTTTTATGTTACTAGAAAGACCTTAATTTGGGTAGTTATTGAAATTACAAGATGGAGAAAACCCTACAAGTTTTACTGACAGTCAAATATGCTGATAAAAAATATTATTAGCATTACAAGAAACTTCTGAGGACAGCAGGGAGAATATATTTTTCTAAAGATGTTTTATAATAGAAGATTAATGTCCTAGATTGTTTTATGTGTAGCCCTATCTGGAGATAAGGAGCATAAACCTAATAATCCTTGTAGGTCTTTTGACCAAGGAGGCTGTCTAAATGCAGGCAGGTGGCCTAGTTCCCACATCTCTACTCCAGCAAAAACCTAAAAGTAATACCAAGAAATGATCAATAAATCCAATGAACAATTGTAGTATTTGTGTACCCCAGAACTGCATAAAAATTCAACCATAAACTCTTAGGCAAGAGGAAAGGGGACCCGCCAGCAAATATAGCACTTGTGCTCACACAAACAAGCCAGTATCCTCCTAGTATACTAGAAACCAGTCAGAGGCACATGTAGCTTACAAGGCCCTGTGTCTGGAGGCAGCAGAAGAAGAGATTCTCCAAAGAAAACATTATCATGTACCTTGAAAGAGACTAAGAGTCTCAGGGAACAGTGTTGTTTGTCTGTGGTCATAGTAGCACTCACTCTGGAAAGCCTCAGGGCCCTGGTCCCCAAGGTCCGTAGTACTCTTTCCTGAGATATCAGCTACCAAGAATTGGCTAGTGAGAGCTGATTGTTAAATTTTCAATGTGAGCATTTACATCTCAGAAATTTGCAGACACTACAAAGAAGAGCTTGATTTATTGTTTCGTTGGTTGGTTCGTTTTACCCTTCGTTGGAAGGATAAAAAGGAATATTCTCATGTAGAAAGAAAGTCGAGAATAAAACATAATTTTTCATATTTGTTGTACATGATAAGAGTATAAAAACATGGAAAGGAGTAAGATGAACCGACTTTTATCTGAACAAGAACACATACAAAGTTAGGTGTAGAAATATGCCAAATTCAACAGGGAAACAGGTGGACATGTGGAGAGAGGAAGGAAAGGAAGTTAATAAGGAGGATGACACCAAAGGGAACTGGAAGCAAAGCAAACTTCTTGACCCTAATGGGAGGATTAAAAGGAAAAAAAATAAAGAAATAAAAAGATCTGGAAACTAAGGGGGTACCCATCGCCTGGGGAATGGCTGAACAAATTATAATATATGAATGTAATTAAATATTACACTGAAGAAAAGATGAAAGAAATTATTTCAAGGAATCCTGGGAAGTATAAACTGATACAAAGTGAAGTAAACAGAACCAGGAGAACAATTTATACAAAGACAATAACATTGTAGCAAAAAACAACTTTGAAAGACTTAAGAACACTGATCAAAGCAATCATTAGCCCTGTCTCCAAAGGACCTATGATGAAATATGTTTTCCACTTCATGACAGAAAGTTGATGGACTCAGGCTGTGGAAATAAGCATACGTTTTTGGAAGTGTAGGGATCTATTTGCTTGACTATACATTTTTGTTACAAGAGTTTGATTTTTCTTTTTTCAATAGGGAGGGTTGGGAAGGGACTAGGAGAGAAAATAAATACTTGGTAATTGCAGAAAAAAGAAAATTTAAAAAGAAGATGAATTCCTGGGATATATGATTACAAGTTCCTTTTATTACTAAGATTCCATGATTTTATCTTCCTTGACCCAAAGTATAAAAAGGTTCTGAATCTTCAATATGGGATCTATTCTTGGCAAGTACTATGATTTAATAACGACAAGCAACTAAGCTAAGCACGTTTCATATCCTCTTTTAATAATACGTTCATTAACCTACCACTCCCTTCTTACAGCTACTTTAAAATAATGCCAGAGGCTCTAACTGGTTTGCCAGTAGTCAGCAGAAGAAAATTCAAATATGAAAACATAGGAGAAGTGTCCTGACAAAGAGGAAATTCATATTTCCCCCCAAGTCGTTGAAGCTCTGATCATATGTATATTTTCTATGATATGCTGCTCTTCTTGTTCCAATCTATTATGATTGATATAAACAAGTTGAATTTTTATATTTTTTGTTTTAATCTTAGTAATCATTACTAGAAATTTTTAGGCTATTCTTATGAGCAGTTTTCATTTGGCAGGAATTTATTAGCATGTTGGAGTTTGATTTTTTTTTTAATACTCCTTTCTTAGGCTGAGGTAACCCCTTAAACAGAGTGAAGGTGAAGGGCTCTATATCTGACGACTAGCCTTAGAGAAACGGACAGGCAACTAGGGTCCTTACATCCCTGTACAACCCTCCTCTCTAGCACTAAAATGACACCAAAAAAGTAAATAACTCATGGTGAGGGTGGGGGCAGTAAATAATTTTTAGCATTGGAAAATACCTACAAATGTCTCAGTGAGATCATGGCCCAGTAGAGAGGTTATTCAAGGTCACCAAATAAATTAGCATCTCTAAAATGATAGTGTAAGTCAATGGGGAAACAGAATAAGACTTATAAAAATTCACTTGCAATCCACTTTTCAGTAACATATTTTTAAGTGGGTTAAAACTAGATGGTCATTGAGACCTCTTCCATTTTTAAATCTATGATCATGTGACTATTCAATAAAGTGAGGATCATCTCTGTTCCCATGTTCTGCTGCATCAGAAGCTCCAAACCAGGGACAGGGAACCCTGCCCCTCTCTCTGTTCCCTCCCCCTTCAAACCAAAGCCAGGTTCCTAAAGCTGTATGAGAGGAGCTTGTCAATTCTACTTTTATCAAGGATCTGCCTGCACCCAAGGACTGAGCTAGATTCTTGGAAGCCAAAGTGATAAGAGGGAGTACAACGTAGTGGAAAGAACCTTGGATTGAGCCCCAGGAGATCTGGATTCTAATTCTAGCTCCACCACTAACTCTTCTGATCCTCATGAAACATTTAGGGTGTGCTAGAAGTATTGTCTTTGATTTGCATGTTTGGAAGGAAATGTTTAAAGTAATACATTTAGCAAGGGGCATCGCTAGGTTTGAACCCAGATCTAGATTTTATTTTGTCTGGTAACTTTTCCATCTCTCTCTGTCTTAGTCTCTCTCATTCTATCTTTTCTACCTTTTCCTTTCTCTTTCTTCCCTCCTTTTCCCTAATTCTCAGAGACTCTCAGAGTTGGAAGACCTCAGAGACCACCTAGAGTAGACCAGACCTACATATGAAGGACAATCCTATCTATGGCCAATCCCTTACCTTCTCTGGGCATCAGTTTCCTCATGTGTGAGTTTGGAACAATATAAAGGAAAGAAAAAAAAATGAAATTGAATGCTCTTAAACAAGAATGACAAAGTTTGGGCTTGGAGAAGGGTTCGGAAAATATATTTCCTTCTCTGAAGAGGTGGGGAATAAGGATATGCAATGTTGTGTATATTATGGGACATGAATGAAGTATTGTTGGGTTTGACTGAACTGCCTTTTTATCTTTCTTTTAAAAATCTTTGTTCCAGTAGATGACTCATTGGTTTAGAGAGGAAACAGGGATATTTTAGGAAATGAAGCTCAGTCAGTCAACAGGAATTTACTAAGTGCCTACTGTGTGCCAGGCCCTATGCTAAGCACTGAGGATCCTAACAAAGGTAAAAGACAGTCCTGGCTCTGAAGGAGATAACTGTCTAGTCAAAGAGACAATATGTAAACAAGTACATACAAACAAAATATATACAGTATAAATTGGAAATAAGCAACAGAAAAATGGCACTAACGTTAAAGGTGGTATAGAAGCAAAAGCTATCAATAAAATTAAAAATTTAGGGAGTTTAATTTAAAATTTAATTTAAAACTTGGGTGACCTTTAGGGTTTCTTCTCTTATCCTGTGATTTTAGATATGTGGTCATTCAGCCTCTGCTTTAAAAGACCTCCTCTGTTATCTCTGCAGCAGGATATTTTCCTTTTTCACAACTCTAATATTTATGATGTTTTTGTTTTATCCAGCTGCAACTTACCTCTCTGGAACTTCCACATAGTTCTCCTACTTCTCTCCTCTGGAGTCAAACAGAATCACTCCAATCCCTCTTCTAAGAAACACACTTTGAAGGTCATCGGTGGTGACTACACCCCTGTGTGCTGGAGCCAGCTCTATCTGGCTTGGGAAAGTGTATTGTTTTATTTTCAGTGGGAGCATTTACAGCTCAGAAATCCTTATCATTACAAATCAGGGCTTGACTATTTGTTTTGATTGTCTAGACTTAGGGAGCTGTTAATAATAGAGATTAAAATAAAAAGTATGAATACATACTCTCCCCTTTACCCCCTCCCCCAACCTAGTAATTAAACATTTACCTGTACACTCCTGTGCTGCTCTGTAAACATTGAACTCAGCAGGACTACAGAAGAAAGCTCAAGGATTGGAGGCATCAGCAGGCTGAATGCCTGGTGACTGTAGGTTAATGATGGTGGTGATGGTGGTGGTGGTGGTGGTGATGATGGTGGTGGTGGTGGTGGTGGTGGTGGTGGTGATCATAACTGGCATTTATATGGAGCTTTGAGGTTTGCAGAAAGCTTTATATCCATGATCTCCTATGAACCTCATAACAACAACATACCTGACTGTTAACACCTGCTACCAGGGAGGCTAACACTGGTGAATTGCTTCAGCTCAGAAATTCTAAGTTGAAATGGGCTAAGTCTTTGGGGTCCTTACTAACACAAGCACCACTATAGTGAGTTCCCAGGGGTGGGAGGGTTGTCACCTGGCTGCCTAAGGAGGGACAAATCAGTACAGATTGGAAAAACCTGTGAATCAAAGCTCCCATGCCAAATAGTAGTGAGATTTGGCCTGTGAGTAGCTGCTGTGCTTCTACCCTAAGCAAGATAGGAAGACCCAGACTCAAAACAAAAAATCAGATACTTGAAGGTAGCTATCATGTCACCATCAAGTTGTCTTGAGGTTAAATACTCCCATTTTCTTCAAGCATTACTAGTATGGCATAATTTTTAGGCCTTTGAACCAACCTGGTAACCCTCAGAAGAATGTGCTCTAGTTCATCAATGTTATTCCCAATCTGAGATGCCCAAACTGAATACCAAGCCTCAGATGTGGTTTATCCAATGTAAGATGTATATATTGCCAAAGCAGGTGATGTATGTGTTCACCTAAGTTATCTAAATGCAAATCTTTGGGAGACAGGAATAGTTATTTCTGAAATCTTGCCTACCCCTCTCCAAGGGACATTTTGATTCTTACCTAGAGGAAAGCTTCAGAGAAGGGGCCATGGAGGCTCCTCAGTTTTCCTCTGAGAGAGAGGTGCCAAACTAGAATTATAGCTTTCTGTATCTGTTCGCCTTAATATTGCTAATCTAGGGAATAATTTTGCTTGGGTTCAAGGTTGCTATCCTTTAATGTGGAATGTGTACCCCAATTTTATAGCCAAAGGCTTGATTCCTTTCCACCAAGTGCTAGCATAAGGGAAACTCCAAGTGTAGAGATGCCCATGGGTGGTGAGGGTGTGGCTTGAAAAGAGGCAGAATAGACATCTCTAGCTTCTTCTCTCTGTACTCTACTCTAAGGAAGATTTTCATTCCTTCCAGGAGGGGAAGCAGGAAGTTAGGACCAAGGTCACTCTGTTCTCAGAGAGAAGGGGTACCAAGCTAGGATTATATTTATCTGTTCCCTTAAATATTATTAATCTAGGGTATAAGATTAAATTGAATCTAGCTTCTGATCACTTTGTCATTATCAGGGGGGAGGGGAAGGAGGACCCTAAGTTTTATATCCAAGGCTTGACCCACAAGTTCTACAATTAACACATATAGCAAATAGAAAATTATCCAAATCGTAGCAAAACAGAAATCACAGAAGTCATGTATAGGAAAATATATACCACAAAACACCTAGTGAAGGAACTCTCACTGGGAGTGAAAGAGCTCTTTCACTAGATAATTCAGCTCAACCAGGAGCATCCTTGATCTCACCCAAGGGAAACCCCCTGAAGTCTCTAGCATAGCAAGCTAGGTGGAGACTGCCAGCTCCATTTATGTCTTCTTAGGGTCTTTTCCTTCAGCAACTTGAAGTGGAGTTGGCCTCTTCCATCTTCTCTCTTGAAGCTGGAACCCAGAAACTCCCAAAACTCCCTCGAAGCTTAGAGTTGACATAAGACTTGAGGAGTCTTGAAAAAGATTGCCCTTGAAGAATCCCCAAGAGGATCAAAGGTTAGACTTCTGCTCTTTACAACTCCACCCCGCTCCGCTCCCCACCCCCCCTCAGAACTGGACATTCATTTCCAACAATAAGCAGAGAGTCCCATCCAAATGGGCTTTGAAATGGGTTACCCTAGTTACACAAAAGACCATTACAAATATTAAAGTGTGTAAACTCATTTATCCAAATAGCAAACAGAAATCAGAGAAATGATACAGATTATAATATACCAGACAATACACAGAGTCAGTGACTTCTCCCACTTAAGAGGAAGATATCTCTGCTCACCCAAGAGAGAGAAAACTGTATCTCGCTCAAGAGGAAATTTTCTAAAATCTCTAAGAAGGCAACTTGGAAATCAGAGACATGGTGAGGAACTGGGCTTTCCTTGCATCTGTACTTTCCAAAGTCTGTAATCTCTTTCTATCTCCCCCAAAAGAGACCCTGGAATTCTCTGTCCTCTTACCAAGCTGGAAGAATAATGTCTCTCTTCTCTCAAGTTCTCTCATTAATGCTGTCCCTATGAAGATATGCATTGTTGAGTGATCCTCATTCAGCCGTGAGGAGAGTCTTATACAAGTGCTCCAGGCTTGAGACTTGGGTTACACCAAGGCAGCCTATCACCTTCCTCATCTTGGATACTGTGTCCTAAATAATGTAGTCTCAGCATATAAGAGACCATGTGGCATAATGGAAAGAACTTCAAGGCAAGAGACTAGGGTGCAAATCCTACTTCAGATATTTACTGGCTGTGTGACCATGGGTAAGCCATTTAACTTCTGTTTCAATTTCTTCAGTTTGAATACAGGGATAAGAATACTTATACGGAAAAGCAGTATGCCATAGAGAATCAATCGTGGTCAGGAAAACTTGGTCTCTGAGACATACTGGCTACACGAACCTAGGCAAGTCATTTGCCTCTCATTTACCTCCCAGGCAACTCCAAAAGACTATAAACGGAAGAATAGTTGCTAATCTGAACTAGGTAAGAAATATTCTCTTTAGCAGTTTCCTGCCACCAATGAAATCCCAGGTTTACATTAAAAACTAAATGTGTACATGGTGGGATTGCTGTAAGGAAAATTCTTTGTGAACTTTATAGCATTACAAAAATTCTTTGTGAACCTTATAGCATTACAAAAAAAAAAAAAAGACAGCATGAGCTATCAAGATTCCATTAGCTAACTTTAGCTATTTTTGGTTGCCCCATTATATGTTTATTCATATTGAGCTTGTGACCCACTAAAACCCCTAGATCTTTTTTACTCAACTTGTTGCCTAGCAACGTATCTTCCCATCCTCTTCTTATAAAGGTGATTAAAAAAAATAAAAAACAACAAACCAAGTGTAGAACATCACATTTATCTCTAGTAAATTAAACCTCCTAATCAAGATTTTTTTGGATCATGATTCTGTTATCTAATGTTTTAACTATGTCTTCTTTGTCTCAACCACAAGTTTGATAAGCATTCATTTATGCTCTCCTTCCAGCTATTGAGAAAAATGTCTAACAGCACAAGGGTCAGGTCCCTTGAGTATTGTACTATGTACCACAGGTCATGGTCACATTGATTCATTAATCACTTCCTTTTAGGTCTAGTCTATCCTACCTAACTACACTATGAACTAATCCAAACCTTTCCATCTTGTTCATGAATAATTTTGTCAAATGCCTTGCTGAAATCTGGATATACTAGGTCTATGGCATTCCACTGATTTATCTGCATAGTTACCATGTCAAAAAAACAACATGAGGTTAGTCCGGAATAATCTGTTCCTGATGAGTCCACATTCACTCTTAGGGGTCTCCCTTCCCTTTGTAAATACTCACAAACCATTCCTTTAATAATGCTTTCTAGAATTTTCCTAGGAAACAAAGTCAAGCTTATTGGTTTATAACTTGAAGAATCTACTTTTTTATTTTTCTGTTTTTGAAAATTGGAACATTTTTCTTGTGGCTCAGCAGCTTCCTGGTTTTGCATGATTTTTCAGAGATCACTGACAAAAGATCTGCCGTCCCAGCCTCTAGTTCTTTGAGTACCTCCAGCTTCAGTTTCTCTAGAATTGGTGCTTTTAATTCAATGACAGCAATCAAATGCTCTCTTTCTATCTTCTCTCTCGCCTTTTTTCTCCCCTCTTTACTTCCAACCACCACCATCCATCTCTTCCTTGATCCTTCATTTCCTTTAAATGCCAGAATAGTTGCTAATCTGAACGGGGTGAGAAAAAATATCCTCTTTAGGAGTTTCCCCCACCAATGAAGTCCCAGAGTGTAGACCAAAAAATAAATAATGTCTACTACCTACATTGTAGGGTTGCTGTAAGAAAAATGCTTTGTAAACCTTATAGCATTACACAAATGTGAATTATCAAGATGACATTAGCTAGTTCCTTCTCTCTCCCTCTCTCTCTCTCTCTCTCTCTCTCTCTGTCTCTCTCTCTCTCTGTCTCTCTCTCTCTCTGTCTCTCTCTTCTTTTTCTCTTTTCTTCCTCGGGTCTCTAACATATATATGTATATATACATTATATGTACACACATATATGTACATATTTAGTAGATAAAGATAATTATTCTCCGTTTTAAAGGAGAACAAACTAAGACATAAGACAATAAGTAGGAAATATTATTCTCCATTTTGTAGGAGAATTAACTGATATGCAAAACATGAAGCACTTAGCACAGTGCCTGATGGATAGTAAGCGGTATATCACTGTTAGCTATTAATGGCTAATAATTAACCCTGGAAGCACTTTCCTGGGAGCCAAGACACCTGGATTTTTGTCCCAGCTCTGCCTAAACTATCTGCGATCTCAGACGTCATATTCCTTCTCTGGGTCTCAGTTTCCCCACCTGTAAAATGAAGGTAATAGACAGTTACAGGCTTTTGTAGATTACAGCGGGATCTGCATAATTCTAAAATGGAAACGCTTGCAATCAAGAAATTCATGGTTTAAAACCTACGTTAGACTTTTCTTTCCTGACCCGCCCACCGGGATGAAGCTCAATTTGAGGTTGTGAGTAGATGAGATAAAGGAGGGGCCGAATAACCCGGAGTCAGCCGGGATCCCTCCACTGGCTAATTGCCCCAAATTGGCTGCTTTGTCAGCCTTTGGACGGACACTATAGGACTCAGTCTTTCAGCCTGGGGAAAAAAAAAGCAATCTGAATGACAATCAACAAAAGGAGCTGAGGCTGTTCGTGCGCATGCACGTTACGGTGGAGGCAGGTCCCGTCCCGCCTGCCCGCTTGGTTCTGCCTGCTCCGTGGGCTGGCAATGAAGAAACAATCAGTTGCTTATTAATTTTTTTGAGAGGCAGGGACTACCTTGAGCAGCCTGGGCCGAGGGGAGGAGGCTGCAGGAGTTCCTGTTTCCTGTGGATTAGGAGGTAAGTTGAAGACAAGTGTCAAATGCCAGGAATGGTCCGAGATCTCCTCAAACAGGTTGCCTTGTTAGGAGGAGACAGCTGAAGGATGCCTGTCGCCATAGGAGTTTGGTGGGCAGACACATCAACCAGCTGAGGCACAGTCACTCAGCCAGCCTGGTGAGGGGCTGGGTGGGGGCAAGGAAAGACAGGGCTTGTCAGGAAGCAAAGGACAGGACTCACACCAGCGGGGCCCGACAAGGCACTTTGGGGCGTTGTTTCTGTATCAGGCTGGGAATAAACTCTGGAAGCTTCCAGGGAAAATTTTTTAAAAAGCCGTTCTCCGTGCCAAAAGTCCTGGTTCAGTTCTGAATTCGTGCTGTGACTTTTCAGGGAATTGCATTTGGCCCTTTCAAAAGCAGGTGGTATGCTGATAACACAAGCCTAAATTGGCAGCTGAGCAAATCTGGGTCTGTGGGCTGGAAGAAATTGGGGCACATCTCTGTGTTTTTAGGTTATATAAATAGCATTTTAACAGGGGAGCCCTAGGAAACTCGAGTTCAAGTCCTAATTTTGTCGACCTGCCCCTTGAGATTTGGTAGGTCATGTGACATCTCCTAATCTTGGTTTCCTTATCTTTAAGATGGTGATAACTAACAACACTTAGACTTTCATCCCACGGTCTTATTTTAAGGATTCTGTGAGATAATGGGTAAGAAAGAGATTTGTGACACAATTTACCATATTATTATTATTGTTATTGCTCGTAGCACAAATACAGAGATTCCTTGCTTAATGAAATAGAAAGGTTTGCTGTAAAGTGAATCCTATTTTTCCATTGATTATACTGTTGAAGATGCATTGTGATGGGGAAGGGAAGAATGAGTCCATTGTTATAAACATCATAATTTAGTACAACAAAATCCTTAAAATTTAAAGTGCCTCCAAGATGCAGATTGCAAACTATCCATGCCTAACCATCTTGAGTAATCCTTCCCCATGTCCATTTACAGTCCATGTGAATTATATAGTTAATTTTCAATGTTCTAATTAGTTTCCTGCTTCATCTTGATATAACAAATTTTTATCACTTGGAGGTTTACAAAGATTTACTGCTTTACATGAGTTAGTATGGATTTTATTACAACCTAGATTCTCTTTGTTGAGTTTTGCAACAATGTCATAACCTTTCAAAGTTATTGACCTAATAACAAGTTTCTGTTAACATTTTACTTTATTTCCTTTATGATCAGTACAATAAAATAGTTTATACAAAATATGATTAATCCAGGGGGGAGGATATAGAAGAGAATAGATTGGGGGAGGGGTGATACAATGGGACGGCTGATTTGGGGTGGTGGGTAGGGGAAAGATGGGGAGAAAATTTGTAACTCAAAATTTCATGGAAATGAATGATGTAAACTAAAATAAATAAAAGTTTTAATTCAAAAAAAAGAAAATAACAAAAAAAATATGATTAATCTTTTCCCTCTTTTTCCTCTGAATCCCTTACATAACTCATGCCAATGTGTCCCCTGCCCACACATTAAAGTTTTTCAAAAGCTATAAAGGAGAAGACCTTTTTGTACACTAACTCTGAAATTCCATTGTATTTCAAAACCATTAGAGGCCATTTGGGAATTATTCCAATTGGTAATTGGGAAAAGAACACTGGATTTAGAATTAGAAGACCTTGGGTTTAAGTCTTGGCTCTGACAATTAACTTGCTGATTTTTTAACACTTATTAACTGTGTGACTATGGGCAAATTACTTCACCTCTGAACTTGAATTCAATGATCTGCAAAATGGAGGCAGAAAGAAACAGAGGTTTTCAATTCGGAAAGTGCATTGTAAACTGAACCGTGCTGAATAATTGTGACTATTAATATTGAAAATAATAAGAATAGTGATGATGATAAAAATATTTAAAATAAATTAACAAATCAAGGCTAACCTCTTTACACATGCCCTTAATCCTTTCTCTTCCCTTCCTCAGTCATCTTCTGCTCTCAATATTCAACCTCTCCTTATCTATGCATTCCTTCCCTATTAGCTAGAAACATTTATAAGTCTCCCTCATCCTTTTTAAAAAAATCCTCATTAGGCTCTATTATTCCTCTAAATCTGACATCTGTGAACTTTTCCTTTTTTAAATATTTATATAATTCTTTTAATATAATTGGATTCCTTTGTAATCCTATGTATATGTTTCGAGAGATTGCCGAAGTGGTCCCAAACACAAATATGGTTAAGAACCCCTTATTTAAATTATTGAGGAATATCATCTCTGTTTCTTAGTCTGACCTCTAAAAGAGCTGCCTATACTCATTGCCTCCACTAACACTTCTTTCACTCATTTCCAGAGTCTCAGAGGAAGCAGATGTCTAGTATTTTGTTGTTTTTTTTTTTTTGCATCATACTGTATATTGACTGATTTGGGGCATATGGAAGTAGAAAGGGAGCAGGGTGAGAAATGACATATAGGAAAATCATTTTTTAAAAAAATGTTAGAGGTTTGGCCCACCAGATTCTCCCATTAGTTGCATGCCCCTGGGCAAGTGACTTCATTGCTTTTAACTCCAGTTTTCTCATCTGCAAAACTGGACCCTTGAGCTAGGTGATCTCTAATGTCCTTTTCAGTTTCAATGAAAAGAACTGAGTAAGTTTCACCTGGAGAAGATAAGACTTAAGGATACTAAGGGGTTATGATGGCTTTGTGCATTAAAAGTGCTATCCTCCAGGAAAGCTGTTAATCTTATTTTTCTTGGCTCTAGCAGAAGATTGTAGAGAAAAAGAAGTTGAGAGATATATTTCAGCTCTGTGTAAGAAAAAACATACCTTAAAACTATCCCCCAAAAGGAATGGGTTGCTTTGTGGAGCAGTGTCCTCCTCTTTGTCAGTGGAGGATTTCAAACAGGCAAAATGATCCCATGTTATGAATGTTGTTCATCTACCTGTCTAAATATGAATTGAATGAGATACTCTCTAAGATTTTAGCTCTCAGATTTTAGGATTCTTAATCCTGGCTCTGCTACTTTGTAGGCTACAAAACCCTCAAAAAGTCACTACATTAAGTTTGCCCATGTTTTCCAAGTCTTCATTCAGTCCTGGGGGGGGCAAAGGCAGGTGTGGTGTAGAGGGCAAAACTTGATAAAATTCAGGAAAATAAAGAATTGTAATGGCTTATAATCAGGCATTTAATGGGGTCAAAAAGCCAATCAACAGGCTGAGATTGGGGCTGGTCAGAAGGGAATATTCAGCCTAGACTCATAGACAGGAATAATTGGTGTTGTTCCATTGAAGAGCTCCAGTCTTTGTGCTGGAGGAATAAGATTGACATCTGATGATACAGAGCAGATCGAGTCCTCCTCACTTTTACCTCTTTGGGAAGGCTCCAGTTCCAGTTCTGCCTCTTACTCCTAAGAAAAGTGCATTGTAAAGAACATTCCGGCTCTGATTTATGCAATTTGGGCTAAGGAAACAGTATCTAGGATTACTGGCTCTCTCTCCTGAGAAAACTGGTGGTCACTACTCTGCTCCAGCAAGAGGCCAGGAGGAAAAGGGACATAGCTCTTGCTCCCTACTGTAGTTTCCAGATCCTTTCAGTCCCATTGTAAAACCTCCCCCAGGTTATCTTTGTATTCCATCAAACTGGCTTACTTATTATTCTTAGAAATTGTCATTCCATCTTCTACGATATTTCCATCTTCCTTTTCCCTCTTAGAATCCTAATCTTCCTCCAAGATTCACTCCAGTGTCACTTCCAATAGGAAGCTTTTCCAAAGGCTTGTGTTCTCTCCTTCCTCACATTATCTTGTATTTATTCTTGTATCCCTGTCTCCAGCACTGCCCCCTATAAACTCCTTGAGCACAGAAACCATTTTTCAAAGTTTCTGTTGTTGCATTTTAAGAGCCTAACACAGTGCTTTGCATAGGGTGGGTTGTCATTATTTTTTTTTGTTGTTGACCGTTGTCCCCTTGCCAGGCCCTTGTGCTGGGGAAGAGTGAAAACAGTGAAATTCTTCTTCTAAGGTTGAGGAAATTTGCTTGTGTTGTCCTTCTCCCATCCCTGTGGCTGTCATCTGCTAACCACTGGGTTCTCACTTTTTTCTTTTTCAGAAATAACGATTTATTATAAATAATGTCAAGTACAAGTACAATGGATTAACATTTGCAAATATTTAAATTTAAATGCATTTCACTGTGTTAACTCCAGTCATTCTTTTAAATACCCATTGGGATTCTTGGTTCGTCCATTTACTTCTATTTATGATTCCTCTTTTATAATGATTCTTAATCTCTATTTGATCCTTCTGGTTCTGCCTTTTTAATTTTGTACTACTTCATAAAGGTCTTCGCATTTTTCTCTATATTCCTCATACTTGTTTATTTAATTCCATTATATTATTTCATTCTATTAGCTTACCACGAAGTATTTAACCATTCTGTCATCACTGGTCACAGACTCAGGCATTACTGAAACGATTGAACAACAACATTGCTCATTGCATTGATCTGAGTTTTGATGTCTTTCAATATTGTTTTCCTGAGATTCTATTGTTAAATTTTTAGTGTGTGAACGTTTACACCTCAGAAATCAGTAAACACCATGAATCTGGGCTTGATTTATTGTTTTGTGGATTGTGTAGACTTGAGAAAGTGGTGGTGAAAATGTTAGTAAAACAGATTAAACTTTAATATGTATCCTTTTATGGGAGATCTTGTTGTTAAACATTTACCAGCAAACCCTTTGAAGGATTGTAGGAGGGCCCAATAGAGATTAAATAACATAAATTTGTATCCCAGTTTCTTGCCACTGTGCTATATAGATAGTAAACTCTAAATAAATGCTTTTGAGGTTAGATGTAGATACATATTTTTGCCATAGTAAGCAAAAGTCTCTCTACTTCTATACCTTTTTGAATTGTTAACATAATTGAGGAAGTACTTTATTTTGTGCAGGTTTTTTTTTCTCCATCTAGTGATGTAATCCTGTGTTTTTTATAAGTAATAAGTTATTATGCAAATTATTTTCCTAATACTAAACCATCCTTGCATTTCTGGTATAACTACAATGTGGTCATAATGATTTTTAAAAACATATTGCTACATATATTTTTGTTGTTGTTTAGTCATGACGCCATTTGGCTAGTCTCAAATTCAGTTCAACAATCTATTAAATACTTATCATTTAAAAAATTATAGGTTTCTATTGATGTGTTTTATTTTTATGTTACCTAGATTTCCTCCATTCTCTCCCCCTCCTTTTCATAGGGAACTTTACAAATAATTTTTTAAAAGTCAGCAAAATCAATCAATACATTTTAAAAAATCTAGTATAATATGCAGTCTTTCACATTCATGGACTCCTTCCCTTCTGCACTGGATCAGAGGGAGGTATCTTTTGATATCCCTTTTTGAGGTTAAGCTTGTTCTTTATAATTTCACAACATTCAATTCAGTCGTTGAGTAGTGGTTACTCTTAACATTTACATAGATGTAACTGTGTAAGCGTTGTAAATGTTTTCCTATCTTTGCTTATTTCTCTTTTCATCAATTCATGTAAGTCTTCCAATGCTTCTCTGTTTATACCATCCTTTCTTACAGCAAGGTAATACTGTATCACATAACATTGATCTTTTGTTGTTGTTTAGTTGTTTAATTGTGTCCAATTCTTCATAACCCCATTTGGAGTTTCCTTGGCAAAGATACTGGTGTGGTTTGCCAGTTCCTTCTCCAGCTCGTTTTACAGATGAGGAACTGAAGCAAATAGGGTTAAGTAACTTACCCAGGGTCACAGAACTAGTAAGTGACTAAGGCCAGATTTGAGCTGCATGTATAATCTATATCAAATTGCTTGCCTTCTCAAGGAGGGGGGAAGGAAAGAGGGACAGAGAGAATTTGGAATTCAATTTTTTAAAAAACAAATGTTAAAAATGTTTTTATATATAATTGAAAAAATTAAATTAAAAAAATTTTAAAGCATATTGCTATAGTTTTTTTTTTGCCAGAGTTTGATAATTGTTTCATCTTGTTCAGCATTATTATTGATCAATAATTCCACGTTCCCCCACCTTTACCGTTCTCTTGCTGGGGAAGAGGACTAGATTTGTCTCATTAGAGGTTGAGCTGCTATCTTCTTTTTCTATTTAAAAAAGATTTCTGTGGCATAGGGATTTTTTGTACTTTATTTTCTTCAGTATAATTCACTTGTGAAGCCATTGGGAACTTAAGCTCTTTTATGGTTTCCCAAATTTCTCCTAAATCCAGGTTATTCACTATTTTGGCATTTTACATTCCTGTACATATAGATTCATTTCATTAGTTTTCACCTTTATTGACATATAATCCCATACATTAATTTCTGATAATTTTATTTACTTTATTTGTGTTGATTTCTCCCTTTCTGCATTTTATAAAAATGAAGAGCTGATCTGGGGGTCAAGAAGACCTGGGTTGAGTCTCACCTTTGACATATTCAGACTACATGATGTTTGGCAAGTCACTTAACCTCTTAAGTACCTAAGGTAGCTCTCTAAGACAATAACTTGGAAAGTTCTGATCTGCTTTGATGGATGGTCTTCCTCTCCAGTGTTATCTACCCTAATGAAATCCCAAGCCTGGTTAAAAAACCAATCCCCTCCCCCCCCAACACCAACACCAACTCATCTTTAATTAAATTTGAGGGTTTATTACTTTGTTGACATTCTAGGTTTTTTAAATTACATCTTCCAGTTGTCTGCTCACTTGCTGATATATGTTCAGGATATGTTTTCATCTTAAAAAACGTCTTGAGCTGTGTCTCATTAATTTTGGCTTAGTAGTTGTTGTCCCTCCTTCCAGTCTACTCTCTCTAACTACCTCTTGCTAGTCCTACTTTGTTATGGAATCTACTAATACACTTAGGTAATACATAGTGGATACTGCTGGGCTTGGAGTCAGGAAGAGTTGAGTTTGAATTTAATTTCAGACTCTCACAAACTGTGTGACCCTTGGTAAATAGCTTAACCTCCCTCACTTAATTTCTTCATCTGTAAAATAGGGATAACACTCATCTTATAGACTTTGAGTTGCCAAAATAATCATCCTGATGCCCTGGACTAACGTGCCCTCAATGGATAGAGTGCTGACTCTGGAGGAGCTGAGTTCAATTGTGGCCTCAGACACTTATTTGCTGTGTGACCCTGGGCAAGTCACACCCTATTTATCTCAGTTCCTCATCTGTAAAATGAGCTGGAGAAGGATGCAAACTACTCCATCATCTTTGTCAGAAGATCCCATTTGGGATCAAGGAAAATTGGACAGAACTGAAACAACTTGACAACAACAACCCTTTCTCATACATTTTCATTAGGTCTCTATTTCCTTGTTAGAGAAAAATATGAAATCCAGGCATTTAAAGTTCTCCCTCCACAATTTGGCTCTAATCTACCGTTGTAGTTTTATTTCAGAAATAAAGGTCGTGCCTCCAAATTCTCTATATACTCTATTCTCTATATAGAGTTGTCAATTTTTTTTAAATTAACCAATTGATAATAGTTTTCTTTTGGTTTTGAAAATATCTCTTTAACAAGGTATGAAGTTCCCTTGAAAAGTTAATTCTTTGATCTTGTTTTGGGGAATATCTGAATTAATCCCGTCTTGTTGGTTAAATTGCTGCATACTTACTGCCATCAAAATCTCCTTGATGATGATGTTAACACATGAATTGCAAATACAATTAGAATGAACCTTTAAAGTTAGTACTGGAGAACACAGAGAAAGAATATTGACTAGAGGGAAATGAAGAGAGTGGTTGGGGCCCTATAGGTTGGGGAGAAAGGAGTCTTTGCATCCTAGAAGGTGCCCTAGGGAACCTCAGTCCAGAGATGATAACAGAGATAGAGAAGGAAAGGAGTTCCAAGACTGAGGAGAGAAGTTTCAGGAACAAGCTTCTTGGACTCTCAGGATTAGTTTCTGGGCAATGCAAACTCCTGGACTGAATGGAGTAGTTCTGGGACCAAACCTGAATGATAATCAAGGAGAACCAAACTCAGACCCTGCACTTTACTAATACTGTGCTGGTCTGAGAGAAAAGGCATGAATTTTTTGTTTTTTGCAAATAGTATTTTATTTTTTCCAATTACATGTAAAATTAGTTTTCAACATTCATTTTTTATAAGATTTTGAGTTTCAAATTTTTTCTCCCTCCCTCCCTTCTATCCCCTCTCCCCAAAACTGCAAACAATCTGATATAGGTTGAAACATGTGCAATCATGTAAACATATTTCCACATTAGTTATATTGTGAAAGAAGAAACAGAACAAAAGGGAAAAGCCACACAAAAAATGTGAAAATAGTATGCTTTTACCTGTATTCAGACTCCATAGTTTTTTCTCTGGATGTGAGTAGCATTTTTTGTCATGAGCCTTTTGGAATTATCTTGCATTGCTGTATTGCTGAGAAGAGCTAAGTCGATCATAGTTGATCTTCACCACAATGTTGCTGTTATTGTGTACAATATTCTCCTGGTTCTGCTTACTTCACTCAGTATCAGTTCATGTAAGTCTTTCCAGGTTTTTCTGAAATCTGCTCATCATTTCTTGTGGCACAATAATATTCAATTGTATTCATATACCATAACTTGTTAAGCCATTCCCCAATTGATGGGCATCCTCTCAGTTTCCAGTTCTTAAAGACTTTTTAGTGACCCTCCCCCCCTCAAGTGCTTCCCCTTTGTTTGGGAACTTCTGCTAGTACTTCTATTAGTCTACATCTTGAGGACTGTTTAGGTTCCTAAGGTGAAGTGGGTGGGGCTCATTGAAAGAGTGAATTACTTGTCTTTCTAGCAAGGCCAAATGAGTTTCTCTTTATGGAGGGAGGCACTACTGAAAGTAGCACTACATTTTCTGTCCTTTGTTTGTCAATTTGTTGAGTGCTTACATGGGAGTTGAGAGTATTTTTCCTTTCTGTAAAGATCTATTCACAAGTCAAATTCTGATGTTCCAAAGGGACATCCCCGAGTGGGGGAATAAGCCAAAGAAGTATTTGTGAAGCATGACCACAAGAGTGAGCCCAGCCTATAAAGACTTTAAATTCTGGATCATGGGTTACTGTCATTATTCCCCTTTACATATTTTGCTTTACAGGACGACTACTAGATTCTTCCTCATTTCCACCTGTCACAATTCTTCTGGGCTCAGCTCAGGTGCCACCTTCCCCATGAAGATTTCCTTAACCCTATCATACCCCCACTCTCATCCCACCTGAAAGGGCCCTTTCCCACCTCCAATTTTCCTGGAGCACTATCTTGATCTCTTTTCCTCTTCTCCATGCTATCTTAGATTTCATGCATCTGTATCTCTCTCCAAATAGACTGCAGGCTTCTCGAGGGCAGGAGAGTTGTCATTATTTTCATCTTTGTGTTCTTGCCTATTAATACAGTGCCTTGTTCGCAGCAGGCCTTTAATACATCTTTGTTAAGTGTAATTAAAATTAATTTCTCTCTATAGCAGTTACAACTCCAGCATGTTGATATTTCAGTGTACTTTTTACATAAATTCAGAGGAACCCTTTAGCACTCAGATAAGTCTAAGTTCTTTTGGGGGGGAAATTATTGTCTTTTGGTGTTCTTGGTGATGTGTGTTTGGTAGATTAAGATCCAGGTCTAAGGGAGTTAATAAGGGAACGTTAACAGATAAGTTAGCACAGAGTAGAAAGTCAGTGAGTTGGCCCATAGGTGACTTAGTTCAATATAATCTGTTTTGGGAGAAGGATTTTTGTTTTGCTTTTCTGAGAAAAGCCTTGCCAGGCCAGGGAATGTAACGGGAAAAACTCCAAGATTGCTCTGACTCCATTTGTCTGCATTAGAAATCAGGGACTAAATTAGTGAAATATTGAATGAATGTCTTAATCCCTTACATTGCTGAAAGCACTTAACAATTTACCTAGTGTATTTTCATATACTTTACCTATTCATGCTCACAACAGTCATGTTGTAGCCAGACAAGACATAAGACATAATTGGGCCCACAGTTTTAGAAGGACATTGATAAGCTTGAGAGAGAATCCAGAGGAGGTTAGCCAAGATGGTGAAAGGCCTTGAGTCTGTGCCATATGAGGATCTGATGAACAAACTAGGGATGTTTAGCCTGGAGAAGAGAAAACAGGGGCATAAAAGGGAAAAGAAGAACATGATAGCTGTGCTCAAGTTTGAGAGGCTGTCATATGGAAAAGGGGTGAAACTTGTTCTGTTTGGTCTCAAAGGGTAGAGCCAGTGGGAACAATGGGTGGAAACCACAAAGAAGCCAATTTAGACCAAATGTCAGGAATAACTTCTTAACAATTAGATTTGTCCAAAAGTTGAGAAGGATACTTCTATAGGAAGTGGACTTTCCTTCCTTGGAAATTTTCAAACAAAAGCTAATGACTTGTCAGATATTTTATAGTAGGGATTACAAATATCATCTCATCTCATCCTCATAACAACCCTGGGAGGTAGAGGTTATTATGTCTTTAAAAAAAAGTATTATTATGCCCAGATGAGGGAACTGAGACAGAGGTTTGACTTGCCTAGGGTCATACAGCTAGGAAATGTCTAAGACTGGATTTGACCTGGTATCTTCCTGATTCTAGGTCCTGAATCACTGGATCACTGACCCACCTAGCTGCCTGATGAGTGAAACTAGGTGGTTGCCAAGATCCCTTCTACCTGTCAATTTCTATGACTTTTCAGAGGAAGAAATTAAGACTCCTAGAGAAGTCCCAGGTCAGAAGACAGTGATGTACTTGAGCTGGTACCTTCTGAGGACTATGCTTCTCAAGTCTTAAGTCATGCTGTTTTTTCATTGTGGCAGGTGGACTCAGGCCTTGGTAAAAATTGTTGACCTTGAGGACAGAATCTGTGTCTTATTTCATCCTGGTATATGACCTAGTTCAGAGCATTATGCTCTTTGTAGAGAGTAGGTACTTAATAAAAATCCCTTTTATTTATTAAATTGAATGAATGAGACTTGAAAAGTGAATGACAGACTTGTAGTTCCTTTCTGTTTTACTATATATATGAAAGTGCTCATTTTAGTTGATGCTTGTAAAGTTCTCAATTTTAAAAATGAAAAAAATCTTAAATGAATTAAATGGATATAATTTAATTACTTCCATATTCTTAAGGCTAATGACTAAGTTTTATTTATTTCAGGCTTTCCCTTACTTGCTTTCAGGAAGAAAACAAACTTTATTTTATATCAGCTATTTGGACATAAAGAAGCATATATCTTACTAATTAGAATTGAATTTTATCTAATTTATAAATTGTGAGATATGTTAAATCATCATAAATTCTGACTAGGTGGGATCCAACTTTCAGGTAATAAATAGGCAGGCAAACTTTTGCTACCAACTCAGGGTAGGGCCACATAACAGAAATGGAGAGGCATCTGTAATCAAAATCCCAGGCAGGATTCAGGAATTGAGGTGTGGGGCTGGGTCAAGAATCAAATAGGACCAGACTGACTGGTGGTGACAGCCTGTATGGGCACTGTTTCTCTCTTTGCCAAAGTTCAAAGGATCATAGATATAGAACTCAAAGGAACACCAGTCCCCTCATTTACAAATTAAGAAACCAAGGCCCATTAAGGCTAAGTAAGTTGCTTGGGGTCTTGCAAGTAAATACATATCAGAGGTGGGATTTGAACCCAGATCTTCTTGACTTCAAAGCCAGTATTCCATCTTATCACCCCACTTCTTTTGCGGCCCTAGGCAGGTACCCTATTTTCTTTTTTTTTAAATCAATTAATTAATTAATTAAATGATTTACATCATTCATTTCCACAAGATTTTGAGTTACAAATTTTCTCCCCCTCTTTCCCCTACCCGACACCTCAAAACAACCACCTCACGGTATAACCCCTCCCCCAATCTGCTCTCTCCTATGTCCTCCCCCTCGCCCCTCTGCAGTCTGCAGGCTGGGAGTTTTGAAGCCACCGCTTCTGCCACAGGCATTTTGGCCGGACAGCTTTTCTCCCCCAAGTTTAGCTGAGTTCTGCTGACCTTTCACTTAGTCCTTGTTTCTTATGGCTTGATAATTCTGGAAACTTCCACAGCTGCCTCTGATCCACTCTCCTGAAGCTCCAGCTGCGGCTTGTCCTGGCCGCCCGAGGGGAGCAGGGGGGGGAGGGTGGGGAGGGGTTGCCAAGCCATGGTTTCAAGCTGGACTGGTTTTGGCTCCCAGCGCTGAGATGATCCCTTCCTGCCGAGCTGCCTTCAGTGGGAGGTGTATTTTTGTGAGTTTTAGAGCCCTAAAATTTGTTTAGAGTCATATTTTATGGGTATTTGAGGTGGCTATGTGGGAGCTGTGGAACCTTGCTACTCTTATACCACCATGTTGGCTCTGCCCCAAGTATCCTATTTTCAAGATGTGGTAAATGCAGTTTCCACTTTCCCACTATGGCATAGAGGTAATACCTTGGATTCTAAAACAATGCCAGTGGAGCTGAGCAGAGGCCCTAGTAGGGGCCTCACAAGCTGGAAGGGTTTTGATGAACTAAGGGTTAGGACAATCATTTAAAGATTTAACAAGTAGAGAGGATCATCCCCAATTTTTTTGGTCAAAGCAATGTACAAAACTGTTCACTAGGAAAATGGAAGCAGGGGTTGAGTTCTGTGTCAGTCATGGTGAGAACCTCCCTCCACTTGTGAAACTAGGAATCTTTAGAAGTTGGAGGAAGGTAAGAGCAGGGGGTCTTTATGGACTAGAACAAACAACCTGGGTTGGTCTAGGGATCCAGAAACTGGGGCTGAAACTTCACCTACTCCTGGTCCAGGCAAAGATCAGAGGATGGAGTGTGGGTCTCAGCTAAGCAAACCCTGCTATTGTCTATTGACCATAGATTGGATGTGAGCTGAAACATCCTTTTGGTTGTCTGAAGGGTTTTACAATCCGTTAAAGTTAGTAGTTTTTCTTACAAATAAAATAATTCAACATCTTTTTATAAGATGGATGGGAACTTGCTAGGGATTTTGTTGAAGGGATTCATATGGTCAGAGTTTAGATTAAGTACCTCAAAGCTACCTTTCAGATCTGAGATTCCATGATTCCTTGAGATGTTGTCTGAAACCAGCAAGATATTATTTATACTCAGTCAGTCATTCCACAAGCCTTTATTGAGGCTTACTATGTCTCAGGCATTGTGTTAAATTATGGGGATTAAAAAGAGAAAATGAAGAAAGCCCCTGCTCTCAAGGGGCTTATGTGGCAATGGGGAAGACAGTGTGTGCAGACACACATACACACACACACACACACTATTTATAAGATGCATAGAAAGTAGATATATAAGGTAACTTTGGAGAGGAGAGAGTTAGCAGCTGGGGGGGACCAGGAAAAGCCCAATGGAGATGGTGGCACTTCTAATGAGTCGTTTTAAAAAATTGTATTTTTAATTTATGGGCTAAAACAAGCAGTTCTGTAACATAGTATAATAAAAAAGATGATGCACATGAAACTGCAAATCTATTCTATACAACTTGCTATTCCTTTTAAATATATAATAAAGTTACCATATAAATTTCTTTTTTTCCCCTTTTTACTTCCCCCCTCCCCTACCATTAGACACAAATATATATGGTGTGTGTGTGTGTGTGTGTGTGCGTAAAACCATTCTATACATACTTCTATGTATCAGTTCTTTCTCTGGATGCATACAATATCTTCCTTCATATATTCTTTGTAGTTAATTTGGGTATTTATAGTAGCCAAAATGACTTGTTCACTCAAAGTTATTCTTAAAACAATATTGCTGTTTCTGTATACCATGTTCTTTTGGTTCTGCTCATTTCACTCTCCATTATTTTGTTCAAGTCTATCCATAATTTTCTAAGATTGTTGAGTTCATCATTTCTTTTTTTTGGGGGGGGGGAAGGTAAGGCAATTGGGGTTAAATGACTTGCCCAAGGTCACATGGCTAGTTTTGTGTTAAGCGTCTGAGGCTAGATTTGAACTCAGGTCCTCCTGACTCCAGAGCCAATGCTCTATTCACTGCACTACCTAGCCACCCCAAGTTCATCATTTCTTATAGCACAGTATTACAGATGTAATACATTACAGTCATATACCATAACTTGTTCAGCCATTCCCCAATTCACAGGCATCCCCTTAATTTCTAGTTCTTTGTCACCACAAAGAGAACTGCTGTAAATATTTTAGAACATATAGGTTCTTTTCCTTTTTCCCTAGTCATCCTTGGAAATAGACCTAGCAGTGTTATTGCTGGATCAAAGGGCATGGGCAATTTAATAACTCTTTGGTCATAATTCCAGATTTCTCTCCAAAATGAACTTTAATCTTAAAGAAAACCATGAATTCCAAGAGGCAGAGGTGAGGAGGGAGAACATTCCAGGCATAAAGGATAACCAATGCAAAGGCGCAGAGACAGGAGATGTTAAAGTCCTGTATGAGGAACTGCACATGGATCGGTGGGGCTGGACCAGAAAGTGGGTGGAAAGTAGTAATGAATGAGAAGACTAGAAATATAGGAAGCCCCAGTATGCTTCAAATGCCCAACAGAAAACTTTATATTTAATCTTAGAGATAACAGTGAGCCACTGAAACTTAATGAAAATGATAATAATGCCATGTTCAGACCTGTGCTATGGTAAAGATCACCTTGGCAGCTACATAGGGGATGGATTGGAGTGAGAAAAAATGAGGCAAGGAGACCAATCAAGAGGCTTTTGTAATAGTCGATTCAAGAAGTGATGAGGACCTATACTTAGTAACTGTGAGGGGAGACAAGGGACCTATGCTAGAGATGTTGTGTAGTTAGAAATCACAAGATTTAGCCACCAATTGACTATGTGGGGTGAGTGAGAATGGAGCTGAAGATGGGTAAGGGGGGAAGGTGCAACATTAATTGCTGGAAGGGTAGTGGAGTCTGAATCAGCAATGGGGAAGTTCAGAAAAAGAGATGGGTTATTTGGGAAAGATGATGAATTCTCTTTTGGGCATGTGGATTTGAGATGCCCACAAGGATGTGTAATGTCCAGTAGGTAGTTCGTGATATGGGGCTGGAGCATAAGAGAATAATTAGGGCTGGATATATAGATAGAGTAATCATTTGTGTTAAGATAATTGAACCCATGGGAGTGGATGAGATCACCAAGTGAGAACATAAATGGAAAAGAGAACATTGGACTGAACCCTTGGGTATACTCACAGTTGAGAGAGAAGCACAAATGATGATTCAGCAAAGGGAAATGAGGAGCTGTCCTACAGACAGGAGGAGAACCAAGAGAAAGCAGTGTTGGGAAAATGTAGAGTATTGTGGGGCAAAGGGTGGTCTGGAGCTATACAAATGATGAAAATTTAGAAAAGATTGTTATACAATAAATTCCTGATGACATTGGAAAGAATAGTTTCGATTGACTCATGAGATCACCAATGATTTCTTAATTGCCAAATCTAACAATCTGATTAATGTTAACTAATGCTGACTGAGTCATACCAGATTGCATAGGTTAAGAAGAGAATGAGAAATCTAATGATTCCCTTTCAAGGGTTCCAACTCTTTAACCTCCACAACTGGACTAACATATGTATGCCTAGCAGTGTGTCTCAATTTTTCAGCTGATCAGAAGATGTTTCCTATATGCTGTCATATTTCTTCATCCAGTGGCCCAAACTTTACAATCCTCTTAATTTCATTCACTTATTTATACATTATGCTGGAAGGTTTGTGGAGTCTTGAATATCTAGTTTACACTGTTCATTGATTCAGTTTGAGGGTATCTGAGCCTTCTATGATTACATTAATTGAGAAAGGGGTAAAATTCCAATACTTATTATTTATTGAGGAAAATATAGAGGTTGTTAATCCAGTGCTTCTTCTTTTTCCCTTCTTTATTTCTCAAAACCCCTTGACATCACTCCCTATAACCATTCTTTCTTCCTTTACTTCAGTCCTTGATGAAGAGGTGGCTCTTTTCACCAAGGCCTATTGTCCTCTTTCTACCTTTGATCCTATCCCCTCATGCTTCCTCTTTAGTATATTTCTCTGATGTGTATTTCCTTTCTCTCCAGTGTTCAGTATCTACATATATAGGCTCATTCCCCGCTTCCTATAAACATGCCCAGGTTTCCCTGGCTAAAGCTTAAGTACCTTTACTTGATTCTTCAGTGCCTTCAAGCTGTTACCCTACATCTTTTCATCCTCCACCACCTCCAAAGTGATGGTCCTAAAGCACAGGTCTGACCATGTCACTGCCCTGATCAATAACCTTCAGTGGTTCTTTATTGCCTCTACTATCAAATATATAGTCTTCTTTTTGGCATAAGTCCTTCACAGTTTGGCTCCAAACTACTTTCCTAGTCTTACTGGAAAAATACCCTACTCTCCTTCTGCAGGCAGCTAGTTGGTGCAGTGGATAGCGCTTTGGACCTGGAGTCAGGAAGACCTGAGCTAAAATCTGGCCTCACACACTTACTATTGACCCTGGGCAAGTCACTTAACCCTATTTGCCTCATTTTCCTCATCTGTAAAATGAGCAGGAGAAGGAAATGACAAACCACTCCAGTATCTTTGCCAAAAAAACCCCAAAAGGGGTCACGAAGAGTTGGACATGACTGAAAAAAGGTGAATTTCTTCACTCTTTGGTCCAGCCCAAACTGGCTGTGCATATTCTTTATAACATTTTACCTCCCATCTTTCTGTCTTTGTACCAGCTGTCTCCATGCTTTAGAATGTACTCTCCTTACTTCTTTTTACTTTGCTTGAGACTCCTCCAAGAGTCACCTACATGTGTGGGCCTTCCTTCTATGTCCAGAAAAAAAATTGCCTTGAATTTTTTTTGTTTATATCTTATGTATGTATGTGTCGTTTCACCTGATAGAATGTCAACCTTCAGGCAGGGATGGTTTTGTTTTCGTCTGGGTATCCTCCATGTTCGATTAAGTAGACACTTAATAAGTGTTTGTGGCTTGATTAACTGAAGAATATGCTTGACTTTTTCATTTCTTAGGTTCCCTTGCCATGGCCAGTTACCAGGAAGGTGAGTCTCCCTCTCCTGGGGAGAGCTCAGGGGATGAAAGTCAAGAGGATGAGGCACTCAGAAGCCTTGAAAAAATGAAGCAGAATCAGAGACTTGCAGCAAAGGAGTTGGTCAGCACAGAGGCCAAGTATGTGCACAATCTCCAGCTCTGTGCCTCTGACCTCCGGAGCCAGCTGCATGAGGTAATGTGCATGTGGGGATGGATGGAGAGAAGATGCTCATTTCTGCTGGGAGAGGCAGGGATCATAGCAACCAGATCAGTATTTGATCCTCCCAGTCACACTGAGGGGTGACACCACAGATCATTAGCACCGTACTTAGCCCTTGGCGACCTTCCAAGAGTGAAGGAAATGAGGTCTTAGTGCCCTCTGAGAAGGGGCTGCCAATTACTCCCAAGCTCCAACTCTATCCTCATATATAGAACAGGGAAATGAAGGCTGATCCTGGGAGCAACTGAGCCTTGTCCCTATTCTGTTGAGTCATGGGGGTCCCTGCTTTCCTGCTTAGCTCTGCTATTTATAATTTGTGTAATTATGGGCAAATTGCATCTGCTTTCTGGGTGTCATCTAGAAATACTCTGAGCAAGAGAATTTATGACTGTGACTATATCCAAGGAGGTTGTTTGGCAGCAAAATAATCATTGAAACAATTTATGTTTATATAGCACTTTGCCTTGTATAAAGTGCTTCACAAGTGTTGTTTCATTTGAGTCTCAAAATAACCCTGTGACCAAGAGACTACAGGTTATCCTCATTTTACAGATGAGGAAAGAGGTTCAGAGAGGTTTAGCACTCAAGATCATCCAGCCAGGAAACCCATAAGCAGTGGGATTTTAAGTCAGTTCTTCCTGATTCTAAGGGTAACATTTTATCTATTATGCTATGTTGTTTCTGGGGTGGGGAAGAACCATATTGAACAAAATGTTCAAAACAGCATTATCTATGATTACAAAAAGCTGGGAGTGAAGGGAGACAGTGTGACAAACAATTGGGGAATAACTGGACAAATTGTGGCATTTGAATGTAAACGAATATTGCTGTGGATATTAAGAAATCAGCAAAACATAGGAGGTCAAGGCAGAATCAAAAGAACATGCAAAGTGACAACAAAATGTAAATTTTGCATTTTGAGCAAGAGAATTTATGACTGTGAGTCATTAAGTACATCAGTCAGTTAGTATTTATTAAGTGCCTATTTTGTGCCACACACTGTTAAGAGCAAGACTTACAAAGAAAGCAGCCAAACTGTGGTCAACATGCTATCACAACCACAAGACACATTCCCTTTTGTTAACAATTTATAAACAAGTTGTTTGGGGGAGATGAGCTTTGTAGGAGATTTGTCTGGGTGCTTGTTTTGTTGGGAAGTTATATCAAAACATTTTCTTTTTCTTTTTTTTTATATATATATATATATTTTTTACTCATTTACTTTTAATTTACAAGATTCAGTTCCACAATCACTTGAGTTTCAGATTTTCTCCCCTCCCTTTCCC
>CM053585.1:293981843-294034543 GCA_028646515.1 Pseudochirops corinnae
AATACTGTGGCCACCGTAGTGAATACTGTGTGGCCATTTTCTGTGATAAGATGTAATGTTGTGAATATTATAATGTTTTGAATGTTTGTCTTGATTTGTAATGGAATAAACAGAGTGTTCACTATATTTTGTAATCTGAACTCTAAAGGCTGTTCACAGTAGCATTCCTTTGGGAATCTGCTGGTGCATGGCATTACAACACCCCATACAAATACAGGTGTATGTGACAGGGTTGGCGCCATAATGTACTTATGCGGACCAGTCACACATGTGCAGAGAGCAGCTGCTGTGTTGAAAGCAGCTACTCTGTTAAAAGCAGCTACTACTGTATTGAAAGCGGCAGTATTAGAGGTAAAGTGACACTTCATGAATTTTAATTACTGGGTAAAATCATGTACTGTAAAATCATCAACTACTGTAAAAAAAAAAATTATCTGTACCATGGGAACTTAATGTGGATGCTGATCAGTCTTTTTATATTCAGTTGTGGTTGATGTGAATACTGCCTCTTTGTGATAGTAACAGGTATGTAAAAAAAAAAACACAGAATGGTAAATCATAGGAAACTTTAATGAACTGTTAGACTGAACTATGCCATGTGTCATCTTTTGTATTATTAAAGCTATTGTTATATAGTATATTCATTAGCAAACCATCCCATGACAATGGATCATGTAGAGAAAAATGTTAAGAAAAGAAAGTATAGTGAGGATTTTTTTACAGTATGGTTTTGCCTCAATAATTACAGCAGGAATTGAGAAACCGCAGTGTGTTATTTGTTGTGAATTTCTATCAGCCAAATCTATGAAGCCGAACAAACTAAAACGCCATTTTGATAGCAAGCATCCGAGCTTTGCCGGCAAGGATACCAGCTATCTTAGAAGCAAAGCTGATGGACTCAAGAAAACCAGACTTGACATGGGTGGCAAGTACCACAAAGAAAACGTAGCAGCCATTGAAGCTTTATATTTGGTGGCACTCAGAATCGCCAGAGCTTTGAAACCTCACAGCATTGCTGAGGATTTACTGTTGCCAGCGGCCAAAGACATTGTTCGCGTTATGATTGGAGACAAATTTGCTGCGAAATTAAGTGCAATTTCCTTATCTAACGACACTGTCCACAGAAGAATAGATGACATGTCTGCTGATATTCTTGATTGGGTAATCCAGGAAATTAAATCTGCTCTACTACCAATATTTAGTATCCAGCTTGATGAATCTACAGATGTTGCAAACTGTTCACAGTTACTGGTTTACATGAAGTATGTTAATGATCGCAACTTTAAAGATGAGTTTCTTTTTTGCAGACCTCTTGAAACGACAACTACTACACGTGATGTATTTGACACAGTTGATTCATTTCTGAAAGAGCATAAGATCTCTTGGGAAAAGGTTTGTGGTGTTTGCACAGATGGTGCTCCAGCTATGCTAGGATGTCGGTCTGGATTTCAGCGTTTGGTACTGAATGAGTCACCAAAAGTCATCGAAACTCACTGTATGATTCATGGGCAAATAATGAGCAATGAAGACACTGCCACAAGAGTTACAAGAAGTAATGAAAAGCGTCATAACTTCTGTTGGTTTTGTAAAGGTGAACACTTTAAACAGTCGACTTTTTGCAACTGTGTGCAACGAGTTGGATGCAACAAGTTGGACATGTCGAACAGTGCTGTGCTAATTCACACTGAAGTGAGAGGGTTGTTGAGAAGAAAAGCTTTAAAATGTGTTTTTGAGCTTTGTGATGAACTCAATGCATTTTTAAATCAGAAAGCAAGACCGTAGTTTGAAGCACTTTTCAGTGATAAAAATCAACTGCAGAAAATAGCTTACTTGGTTGACATCTTTGCCATCTTGAATGAGTTAAATAAATTTATCACTGCAAGGACCAAATGCAACATGCCTCGATTTGTCTGAAAAGATCTGCTCATTCCAAATGAAACTTCAGCTTTGGCAAAAAAAATTGGATGAAAACAAAATTTACGTGTTGCCTACCTTATCTGCTTTCTTTGAGGAACATGACATTGAACCAGATGAGAGGATTATGATGAGAATTTCTGTGAAAGAACCACTTGCACATGCTTGCAGACAAAATTTCATCGTACTTTCCAAATCTACCTGACACCCCAGTTGCACTTGCCAAAAGCCCATTCACAAAGTTGAAGATGTTCCTAAGATAGCACAAGAGGAGTTCATTGAACTTTTTAACAGCAATGCAGTGAGAACTGATTTCTCTACAATGCCAGTTACAAAATTCTGGATCAAGTGTTTGCAGTCATATCCTGTTCTGTCTGAGACTGCTTGTTGTGCCACCTTCTTCCATTTCCAACAACATATCTTTGTGAAACAGAGTTTTCTAGCTTGTTGGTTATCAAGTCTAAATACAGAAGTAGACTTGTTGTGGAAGATCAATGATCTTCACTGTGCTCATGTAAAGACTGCCCTGAGAATTTCTGATCTGGTGAGGAAGAAGCAATCTCAACCTTCACACTGACGTTGGCTTTTTATGCATATTGTTGCAAAATGTAGCAATGTAGGTTTACTGTTGTTATATTAAGACTGTTACCCATGCTACATCATGCTTCAAGACAAAATTTCATTTATTTGTAATTAGAAATTAATATTTCACAATATATAACTACATACTGTTTTTGTGATTAATCACTGTGGTTTAATTATGTTCAATTTGTAACAGTGAAAATACATCCTGCATATCAGATATTTACATTACGATTCATAACAGTAGCAGAATTACCGTTATGAAGTAACAATGAAAATAATTTTATAGTTGGGGGTCACCACAATATGAGGAACTGTATTAAAGGGTTGTGGCATTAGGAAGGTTGAGAACCACTGCTGTAAAGAAAGCTGTCTAATCAGCACGGAATAATTTTCAAAATAGGTCAGATTAAATGGAACAGAAGTCTTGTATAATTATGGCTTGCATGCTTTTAAAAGAGGGAAGCAAGGCTGAACTGTCCCTTTTTCTCTCCTCCCTTTCTCTAAAAAGTTGACTAATAGTTCAACCTTGAATTACATCGCAAATTTGATTTCTTTGTCAGCAAAAGTTTTCCTCACGTTTTCAAAAGGCTTCTTTAGAAAAAAAGATTTATTTTTAGGTTGTAACAGCAAAACTTTCAAAAATTACTCCAGGCTTTACAATTAAGAAACAAAAAAACCTGACATTTCCAGTTACTTAACTTACAGTTTGGGGGTTGGCCATGAAATAATTGGGTTTACTTTGAACTGTACCATTTCATGTGATTCTTTTAAATTAGGTTATTGAGCATGGCCATTTTTAATGTATAATTGGTTTGGGAATTTATCTACAGGCTTTATTTTTTTAAAATACATGTCTAGGTTATCCCAAGTAAATTTTTGATTGGAGCAACAACAATCCTTTGTATGTACCAGTCAATACATACTCCTCAGGTAGTATAATAGATATTATTACTTCTCTCAGTAATCTCTCTTATGAGAATCACATAAAATTTTGAAAAGATAGTTAAAGGCATAAGTAGCAGTTGGATATATAGCTATTCAAGAGATACCACATAGAAGTGCACATAGTTGTCTAGCAAGTAATGACATTACTAGAATATAGAGGAGGAAGTATTAGATCTGATTGGGTAGGAAGTCTGAGGAAAACTTCATGGAAGAGGTAGGGCCTACACACAGTGGTTATAAATAAGCAGAGGCTTTACTCCAAGTGTGAAGAAAGGACTAAGGATAGGAGTTCTTCATGGTAGGTGGAAGTAAGAGCTTATTCAGTGCAGTGTACACATTGGGCTCTTTGCTCTACATTTCTTACCAAGTTCTAGTTTTATTGTTTCCTAGAGGAAATTTAAAGTGCTGTCCATATTCATTTTTACTCAAAGCATTTGAATGCTGGTGTCAGGAAGAGTGTCAGATCCCTTTTCTACCACTTCTTTCTAATGCCAGCTTTTTCTTTACATGGAGCAAAACACTTAAATGGTGTGATTTTATTGGAGTTTCACAGACCTCCTTGCCTCTCCACCTTTACTAGCATAAGTAAAAATACTTTTCTATGATGGAAGTTTTCAGTATTACCATGTATGGTGGTTTTGGAAAATGCAGGTGTTTCATAGTTTCTCATGTTGTGGTGACCCCAACCATAAAATTATTTTCGTTGCCTGTAATTTTGCTACTGTTACGAATCGTAATGTAAATATCTGATATGCAGGATGTATTTTCATTGTTACAAATTGAACATAACCTGCAGGTTGAGAACCGCTGCTATAAAGCTTAAGTTTGCCAGATAAATTTTTGAGTGCAGCAGTAATAGTTGATCCAACTTCTTTCAGTGTTTACTTTGAAGGGCAAGTGAGACATTTTTCACAAAAAAAAGGTTGAATTTAATGCCTCTAAAATGGAATCTAATTTGACATCTGTAATAAAAAGGAATATAAAGATGAAAGTATAAAACATTTTAATCAAGAGGTAAGATGGATATCAGTTGCTGATGAAAAATAACTGCAGTTTAGTCAAAGTGACAGCTTATTTACCTGGCTTGGCTACTAGAGCTAGGAAGAGTTTTGTTGAACATTGAATGAAAATACAGAGACAAAATTGATATAAAAATCTGGTACTTTGGTCATTGTAAGATTGGGGAAATTCTATAGCTAGCTAAAATTAAAACAACAATTTAAGTTCCCATCAGTTAATTAAACTAAACCCTTAAAGCAGTGGTTCTCAACCTTCCTAATGCTGTGACCCTTAAATACTCGTATGTGGGTGTATCTGCATGTGGGCCGACCGGCGTGGAGACTGATAGAGGAGCGGTGTCTCAGTTCCTAAGACCAGTGGAAATAATTAGTTTCCAATGGTCTTAGGTGACCCCTGTGACTCCTGTGAAAGGGTTGTTAGACCCCCAAAAGGGTTACGACCCACCGGTTGAGAACCACTGCTTTAAAGTATTTAGTAGAAAAACAAAGACATTTTGAAAGACCTGTGTTGTCCAGCAGTCTTCAAGGATGCAACCCAAACTTTCTTGATCAAATCCCTTAGGCTTAGGCCAAATTCAGCGGAATAAAAACAGAAATTTCAGATGATAAGGTTTTTTGCTTATTAAACCTAATTTATTACAGTTTGATGGACATTAGCTAATTTACAGTTGTCAAAACAATCCACAAGTTACGCTAACTAATGAAATATCCCTTTCATTTAAGAATTGGCCTCTACTAGATGGTTGTGTTTTGACCTATGAGTAACTGTAAAGCAGATTTGCCTGGTTTGTAGAGCCACAGCATTCAATATTCAAATGAGAAAATAGCCCTCCAATTAGGAAAGGGCATTCCCAGCTTGCAGAATACAGATCCAAAGGCTAACAGGAGAGACTCCATTTCTGAGAAAATTCTTAGCTTGGCTCAGTTCCCCTGCTCTGGATGTGGTTTCTTTTTTTTTTTTTCTGTTACAGTTTGAATTAACTCTTGTTTTTTTTCTCTGTCTCTTTTGGGCAGGTTTCTAAACATGAAGAGGAACAGATGAAGCACAGCAGATGATCAGAGCAGGACTTGTTACTCCCCAAATCTAGAAATTTTAGTTCATATGTACACATACCAGTGGTTGTGGACAACCATTTACTTGGTGTAAAGAACTTAATTTCAGTATAAACTGGCTCTGGTCAGCGTTGGTGATGCTGCATCCTGAGTTGTAGCCGCTGTAATTGTGAATATTAACTGAGATAGTGAAAGTGAAACATGGTGTCCAGTTTTCTATTGCATTTTTTCAAGTGGAAAAGTTAACTAAATGGTTGACACACAAGTGGTGGAGAAATTGTGCATATGCCAATTTTTTTGTTACCTTTTATTTTGAACTACACTGCTTTGAAATCTCTTTTAAGGAAGAATGGCATGAACAGTTTTCAGCCACAGTTGTGATAATTGTAAATGTTCACAATTGTGCACTTAGATTTTTTCCCCCTTTCCTAGGGTTTGAAACTTACACATTCTTAAAATTGTTGGCTTCTGTGTGCAAGTCAGCTGACATGGTAGCAACCAAAGATTCCAGTTTTTAAGCATATGAAAGACTCTGCCTGCTTACTGTGCTAGAATTAACAGCGTCTAAAAGTGAAGACTTAAGAAAAAACTTAGTGACTACTAGATTATCTTTAGGACTCTGCATTAACTCTATAATGTTCTTGGTATAAAAAAGAAAAACAACATATTCATCACAGAAATTTAGTTAACATCTTACAACTAAACCTGTATGTAAGTTGCTTAGATCAATGTAATCACTGTAAACATCTATATGACCTGGGATTTTGTTTTTATTTTGAAATGGGAACTTTTTTTGTTTACAAGTTCATTAAAAACTAAAAAAATGTTTCTGTAAAAAAAGATTTTTTTTAAAAGAAATGCCTTGCTAATTCATTGATAGAATCAACATCTCCCCAATTTTTTTAAATAGACTACTTGATGGCCATTGCTAAATAAGTCATATTCCTTTGCAAATCATTTTAGATTTAGTGTTGTACCTTTTTTTTTTTAAAATAAATTTTGTATTTTTTTTCCTCAAGGGAGAAGGCATTCTTGATTTTTTTTTTTTAAGTTCTTGCATCAATGCCTAGTAGTAGTGCAATTGCAGGACTGGTGTTGGTAGCTCTAGTGTTGCCATTGATTAAACAGCTGGACTGATTTGTGTTGTTCCTTTTGAAAATAAGAATGAGTGTTAAAGGGTTTTGCAAGCAAAGGAGATTTTCTTTCAAATTCTTGTGAAGTGGCTATGACCAGATTGTTTCTTGTTCTTAGATTGCCTCACACTGTGGTGTTCTCATGATTAATATCCTAGCCCTCCAAGGCAGCCTGTGTGAGTGCTTTTTCCAGTTTATTTGCGCGTTTTCTTTTTCTCTTTATCTCTGACCAGCGGAAAGAAAAAAATACTATGATTGCTGGTAATCCTTTAAACAGTGTAATTTATTCATTTATGGCATGTCAGAATAAATTTAAAAAAAAAAACATTGTCTGAAAATGCTACCAGATGCCTATGTGTAAATGTGGTGTTTTGTACATTAACTTTAAGACTGTAAATTTAAACACGTTAAGGTTTAGTTTTGTGCCCTTTAAATCCAGTTTATTTTTTTTATTTTAATTTTGAAACTGCCTTAGCAATAATTTCATGATTGCCACATTCAGCCATTAAGATATATATATATATATATATATATATATATATGCATACATATGTATATATATATATATATATATATATATAAGAACTTCAATACTACAAGCATCTTTAATAAATGAGCTCTTGGGGGTAGTCAGCTTATTGTAATGATTCCTTTTTTTTCCTCTTAAGCTTTTCTAGCTTCTTATGGTGTTAGTTGCTTTATTAATAAACCGTTTTGTTGGTACTTTAGCTAGAAATCACTCTCATAAAGCTATTTTTAAGTATGGTTTGTGTAAAAGGAAAGAAAAAGTTTGGCTTGGTTAAAGGTTTACCAAGTTGAGCTTCCTCTGGCAAATATTTTCCAGTGCTTTCATTTACTATGCACTTAGACTATGCACTTTTTCTGAAATATTTTTGTAACACTTAAACGTTTTTTGTATTTTTGCCATTTGACAAGGTTGTGGTGTGGTCCGTTTGTAATTAAGTTACAGATTTAAGACTGTTGTAAATCAAAATGTAGGTGTTTGTCCTGAGTGTGTTGTCAGTCCATCTGCAGCTGGAGCTGGAATCCCATTCATCTTCCAGCTACCATTCCTTTTCTTCACAGTTTGACAAAGGAAGAATTTGAAATTCAGTGAATGCACTAACAAATTCTGACTGGAGAGGAATCTCATTTGAACAAAATATAAATTACGCTTTTCCACTAAAAATGATGGTACAAGTTGAAGACAAGACACTCTGAAATTGGACAGCCTGACCACTTATGGCTCCACGGTGGCTCACTCAAACTGAACTCTAGGTTATTCCTGCTTTGTTCACCCTTTGGAGGTGCTGTTTAAAAAATGTTGGGAGATGGCCATTCTAACTGTTGTCTGAATGTCTGTTTGGGAAGAAATGACAAGCAAATAAAAGTGGAGGACGAGTCTGGTTATCTCCTCCCCATATTGCTGTGGATATGATCTTATGGCCTACAAATGCCTTTTTAAGGGTGTTTTTACTGTGAATTTACCACTGGTAAGTTTTTAAGAGTTGAGGTTCTGTTATTCTTACTGTCCCTGCCATATTGACATTCGTTTTTTACTGTCCTATTATTAATAACAAAAACTCTAGTCAATAGTCTATTGCTCCTAAATTCTTAAATGCAGATTTCTTGTGAATTTGAACCTCAAGGAGACAAGGAAACTGGAACCTGCTTGATGGTCTTAATTTTTGAAAGAAACTTACACAGCTAAGATCAGTTATTTTCTCTCACCGGGGCATTGAATAACTGGTTTACATGTTGCAGTACCCTGAGTTTCTTAAATAACGATTTCTTATTTGAATTACCCAACTTGCTTGTACATTTTCCATAGTAAACATTTGTATGTATAATTAAATGAAAGTTAAGGTAATTTTAAAAATTTAATATGGCAAATTAATATACCCTTTTCTGTTAACTGGAATACAAAGATTTTTTTTAGCATATTTTTGTGCTCCAAGTGGCAAGAGTTTCATAAATCTTTGGAAGTCATGCCTTGAGATTGAGCTTTTTGGAATTATATTGAACTTTATGAAGTTGTCCATTTCATGTTTGCCAGTGAAATGAAATGGTTACTGTGCCTGTAGAGGAGGTAGTCATACCCTTCTTCATGCCACTTCATCACATTGCTTTTCATTGAAGTGTAGCTCTACTACACTGCTTTTCTGATCACCATTCACACGTTTAAAAATAATACAAGATAATATTTGTGTTCCCCATAAGCTCCTACACAGAGAGCCACCCTATTTTTTGTGTGCCCAAACATAATTCCTATGAAATAGCTCCATGTTCTCTTGGCTTTTTTGTTTTTGTGGTGGGGAGAGAGGAGTTCTGGAATCAGTTAGGCAATGTCTTACTGTGTTAGCAAATATAGGCAGTTTAATATGGATGTGTTTTATCTTGCTAATGATTAATTAATGTTATTAATGTTATTTTTTTGGTTAGAAGTTGCAAGTACTTTATTATGTAGTGTTTTCTGTTTTAGACTAAATGTGGTCAATAGGCGTGTACCTCAGAGCAAGTCTGAAATGTCCATTTACTTCTGTGTCATTTAAATTACTGTAATGACCAGTTCACCAACTGCCAATTTAAAATAGTAAACTTTTCCTTAAGTCTTTGAAACAGATATTTGATTTCCCTTTAAAGAATTCACAGTAAAGTGAGTCACTTTCCCTTAGTTTATTTCGCATTTGCTCTCTTGCCATCCCTGTATGTGTGCTTGGAGATTTTAGGGGGAACCTGGATCCATATAAATCTAAAAATTGATATCTGGGGTAAAGTAGGCAGTAGAACTCAACAAAGACAGCTAATTACAAGTACTTTTAAACTTTAGAGATATCTAATTTTATTTTAAAGGGTAGGACAAACACTTTCTTTGTATGAATTAGGACTACACCATTTTTAAAAAGTAGATGTGAATGGATAGGTAGAAATACAGACCATAAGATTTCATTGGTATGGGGAACCTTCACAATGCAGAATTACTCCCCTTTGATTATAAGTCACTGACAGTCACCTCTTAAGTACTGAGGTCAAGTAAGTGACTATACTAGATTTCCTCAGGGTATATCAGAGGTGGGACTTGAACCCACTTAGATGGTTTAGAGGCCAGGTCTTCACTGTACCAAACTGCCTCATGTAGAAATATATGTAAAGTTTTAAGGAGAAATTAAAGGAAAATAGAAATGTTGTTTTAGGATTTCATTTTTTTACTTTGCTCTCTTAAGTCTGAAATTTAATAAATTGCCACTCAGACCTGTTGCCATCTTTTAGTTTGTAATTTGCAGTGAAATTTTAGGTGCTTCCATGTACTCTTATTTTATTACAGAAGCTCGTTCATGATTGGAGCAGGACGATTAAAGTTTATCATTTTTTCTTCAAACCTACCACTGTCAGATCTAAGTATAAAAGCCTTGCTTTGGAGTACTGTCAGTAGCTTAAACTAGTGCAAAGTTTTGTACATTTTACAGTGTCAGAACTAGATTATGTATTTATAAGTGGGGCTTGCCCCAGGAGTGTAAAAAAGAATCTCAGTTTTAAAATGTGCTGTTTATACAGTTCAGAAAAAATGTAATATATACATCTCTATTTGGAAAACAAACTAGTGTGGGTTTTAATTTTGAGCAAGTTAGAGTTCTGCTTGCCATTTTCTGGGTAAGCCAGTCATTTGCAATTAGACTAATGTCTTGGCTTGAGTGTTAGGGTGCATGTACCTGATAATTTTAAAATAGTTCTGAGCCAAATCAGAACTTGCTGAGTAATCAGTAAATGTATTCTCTGTGATTTTCCATCAGGGAAAGAAGAAAAAAGGGTAATCCATGTTTATTTTTAAGCATAAACAGTAAAGTCTAGAGTGAGTTTTAGTTTTAAATAAGTATTGATGAATTTAAGTCTTTTAGGTTAGAACATATAATTACAGTTTATAACAGGGAGGGCCATAATACTTTTAAATTTCATGTAAATATTTCAAGAACAATCCTGTAGAAGAAATACTTTAGACCCTGCCGAGGTACTTTTTTAATGCTACGAGTACTTTGTGTTACATCTTAGTTCCACTAATGCTCATTAAAGTTGGAGTTGTCAACCAACCATCTCCAACTTTTTCACTTTTACCATTTATGCCACCTCAAAATTAACAGCTGCCAAGACCTGGCTTACATTTCTGTGCTTCCTTATCTCATGAACTCTGTGGGAGACTGCAGAAATTTTATAAGGGGGGGAAGAGGCTCAAAGATAATGATTTGCTGGCATCCATAAGTAGGCAGGCCATCTGTTTCCAAGTCACATTAAGATGAGCACACAACTGAGTAGAGGATGAAGAATGAAACTAAATGATTTCCTGTTGTAATTTGTTGAAAAAGTGACCACTGGCTAGCCCAAACCTTTTGTTTTGTGATAGCTAGAATCCCTATAAGCACATTCATAATTCCAGAGTGAAGAATGTGTGAGTTAAAAACTGGCTCTAAAGTAGTGCTTTACGCTTTTGCCACATGGAAGTAAAATTGAGCGATCTTTAAGAAGTTGTGGTAGAGAAAGCAATGAAAAACTGGGTATCTGAGGTCACCTGGATTTGAATCCTAGCTTTGCTGTTTCCTTTCTTTTATGACCTTGGGCAGGTCACTTTACCTTTGTGGGCTTCAGGCTCTTTGTAAGGAGTTTTGACTTAGATGATCAAAAGATGACTTTAGTCTATGATCCCAAGCAGTGCAATCAGTTCTACTTAAATTTATCACCTCTCATTTCCTCCCATAAACTTTTGGACTACTTTGAATGGAATGGTAGGAAAGCAAGATCCCAAGCAGTGCAATCAGTTCTACTTAAATTTATCACCTCTCATTTCCTCCCATAAACTTTTGGACTACTTTGAATGGAATGGTAGGAAAGCAAGAGTGGCTTTGATTAAGGTATAAGGAGTATAATATCAGAGTAAGTTTAAGGGAATCCTCCAATAGAAACAGATGAATTACAAGTAAGTCCAACCCGTTAATTTTATAGATAACACAATAGGCACAAAGACATCAAGTACCTTGTCTAACCAAGGTTACATAGCTGGCAAGTGGCAGGATTTGAACTGGTCTCTGAGCTTCATCTCCCAGTCTTTGTTGATTGCACTATTATGCCTAAACTAGTTGAATCAAAGGAAACTGGGGGCTGATTGAGAAGTCCGTTTTTTGAAAGTTGTGACTACTTAGGCAATTTTCTACTTGAAATGTAATTCAAACGTGTCTTCATGGATTGATTACATTTATGTAGTTCTGCCAAGGCAAGGGCGAGGAGAAGAAGAGTAAATTTTGTTTCCTGAAAAATTCTGTTACTTGAAATCAGGTGGTTTTATGGACTATTTTCATAGCACTTGTTCTCAGAAAATACTAAGATGTACATTTTTGCTTTGGAAAACAACTGGACCCAGGTGACATTTTACCTATCTTTGGATCATTTAAGTGTATCCAGAATTGGGATCAATGTTTTCTCAGAGAAATTTCCAGTTTTGCTTTCCTTCCCTGCAAATAATTCTGGACTTGTGCTTTGAATATAATTGAGATAGCTATCGAATAGGTTATTAATGCCTTGTTTTGAGGAGAAAATATGTTCCTAAACATTTTGTTACTAGATTGTGTGTGTGATGCATATGAAACTTATAGTTTAAACAAGCTTTTCAGTTTCCTATTTATGTGCAAACTTAACAGATTCCATGAAGTAAAAATTTTGAGTCACTCACTGTTGGAGTTGAATGCTTGTTATTAGAAAGTGAATTGTACCAAATGTACTTTGTTTTCATTCAGATGCAAGACCAGTTTGCATTGCCTTGTCTAGATCTTTCAGGAGGTGATAGGAAGTGGAGGCTCTTTTTAAAAGGCTCATTCTATTTGGAAAAAAAATCTTTTTGAGTAGTTTTGGAAACTCAGTTTGCGATGTGCTGACTTACTCTAATAGTTGAGATATAGATAATGTGAGCTATAGCTATCTTCTCCAGTGATGCAAATTGAAACCCCTTTATAACTTTGTAAATGGTCTCAAAGTTGCTGTTTGAAAAATTTGCTCTCTGGCCAGTCTGGTTATGAGCATCTTATAAGCATGTCTAGGCCAGTCTTTGTACAACTAGCATAATCAGATAGTTAATCCTTATGCATCAGACCATACTCAAAACCTTTTGTGTATGTTAAAGCAATTTATTTTTGGCCTACAATGCATTGAGGCACAGAACACCTCAAAAAAGACTCAAATTGGAATTTTTAAATGCACAGGATGATGAAATGTGCAGGTCACCAAGTGTAGTACTAAATGCTTTTATGTAATTTTTGGCACAATGAAAGGTTTTTTGTTTTTTTTTTCCACCAAAATATATGATGTTTTCAGTATTTAGAAACCAGAAAAGGGGCACATATTCCATATAGAAATCAAAATTTATTAATATGATTTCATGTGCAAAGTATGAGTGTAATTCACTTAAAACTCTATAGAAGAAAACATCTATGGAAAAAGTAAGGTAATGAGGCAGTTCATTTTACAGGAGGATTATTTAAAGATAGCAGATTGAGTATTAAAGGATTCAGGGATTCAGAGAAAGGAGGGCTCACCAAATTGGAATGTTAGGGTAGGAAATGTAGTCTTGATAGGTTATTGGTATCAAAAGAATCCCATAAATTCAGTTTCAAGTGCTGTATGTAAAGCATTGTTCCATCATAAACTTTAAAAGTATTTGAAGGTCATGTCTTACCGGACAAGATAATGTTGCATATACCTTGTTCATTCATTCACTTGTGTCTACCTCAGGGTGACCCCATTTGGAGTTTTCTTCACAAAAATGTTGGAGTGGTTTGCCATTGAATATATGAAGAAAGAGGCAAAAGAGCTAAGTGACTTGCCCAGGGTCATGTAGCTTGTAAAGTATGAGACCAGATTTGAACTTGGGAAGATGAGTGTGACTCCAGGCCAGGCACTCTATGCAATCTTACTTGGGTTAAAAACAACCAACATAGGTAGACACCAGCATGTGCAGAAAGGGCCTAGAAGTTTCAGTACACTTCAAGCTTAATCTAGTAACTGCTAATTATACTTACCTTTCCATAGAGGTAGAACAAGAGAAGAGCTAGGCCATTCATGCATCTCTTCATTCACAGCCTTTTCACTCCCATCACATAATACTAAAGCTCAAACAGTGCTTTCCTTGACAATAAACAACGCAGAGCTGAGACTTGACCTTATTTTGTCTGATTTCATCAGTGCTCTTTTTGCTGCCTCAAAGCAAACCAAAAAAGGAAATGAGCTCTTGGGCTGCATTCCCAGAAGCAGTGTCCAGGGCAAGGGATGTTCTAGCACTCTGCATTGTTGAAGCTCCACGGGGACTGAGAATTGTGTTTAATTCCAAACACTGACTTTTTGGAAGGATAATGATGAGGTGTAGAAGTTCAGATGTTTCTCTGGAAAAGTACAGAAAATTTAGGGTAGGCAGTGAAATCATTACCTTTAAATATTTGAAGGGTTGTGCTGTTGAACTGAGGGGGCAACCTGACTGTGGATGGAGCATGCTGGACTACTACTACAGAACATAAAAAATGACAACCTGGGTGTGACGCCCACCTCAGACTGGGTAACCCCAGAAGCCATTTAACCTTCTGGTTGCATCATTTTTCTTGTCCCCAAAAGGATCCCCTAAATATTACCTACCTCAGGGTTGTGAGTATCAAATGAAATGAGTGAAGTGTTTTGCAAATCTTAAAGCACTATATGAATGTCAACTACTTTTTTTTCCTTTTTAAAGGCATTTGCTTAGCCACAGAATAGGGATCAGTGAACAGAAATGTACAGTAAAAAGAGCACTGGATGTAGGAATTTGAGAATTTGCCTGCTGTCCTGACTCATTGCCTGTGAGAACTTGGGCTAGTCACCTAAATTCTCTTGAATCTCAAGGTCCTCATTTGTCAAATGAGGGGATTGTACTTGGCATAGATCTCTAAGGTCCTTTCCACCTTTAAATCAGTAATCCTCTGGTCCTAAGTTACAAAGAGCCTAATTTCGGCTCCATCTAAGATAATTTAATCACTACTCGAGTTTGGAAGTAGAGTGGGAAAGTTCTGGGGGTACCTTGGGAGTACTGTTGATGGGATCCCTGCTCAGGTAAGTACTAGACTAGCTGACCTCTAAAATTCTTCAAATTCAGATGTTCTAGTGAGTACGTGTTAAGCACTTAATATGTTCTGGACATTGCTAAGTGCTTGATAACTATCATTTGATCCTCACAAAAATCTTGGAAGGTAGGTGCTGTTATTCCTGTTTTACAGAGGAAACTGAGGCAGACAGGTTAAGTGACTTGCCCAGGGTCATACCCCTAGTGAGTCCCTGAGGCCAGATGTGAACTTTGTTCATGAGGCTTCACTACTGTAACTAGTATGTCTTAACTAAAACTTGCAGGACAAAAGTAAAAGGCCCTTCCCCCCACTCCACCCAAAAACTCCCACTTGCTTTCTGTCTTCCATTTTACCAAAGTTAACTTTTTTTGTGTTGTATTTGGACAAAAAATCCATATATTAATGGATAACTCAAAAGTTCACACATATAAACATACAAAGATGTATATGTATATATGAGTGCATATATGTATAAGTAGATATATGTATTAGCTCATTGCCATTTGGAATGTGAGATGAAACTTTACAGGATTTTAATTTTTATTTCTCAGTGATTTGGAGTATTTTTAGATGGTGGTTGATAGCTTGCATTTCCTCTTTAAATTATAATTTCATTATTGATTGACTATGGTTAAAACCAGCATTTAAAACCCTGTTAAAACATACTTGGAGTTTTGGTCTTTTTAACAAGAGAATTTTAAATTTTCCCATACTTAAACCTGAGAGAAAAGTGACAACCAGGCTGTGAAGATCAGTCGTGATTTATGTATGCAATAAGGTCATGGAAATCACAGAATGTCAGCTAGAAGGGAATTTAATGACCCAGTCTGTCCCTTCTGTGAAATAGGGAGGAATCAAAGACCCTTGTGGGGAAAATGACTTATCTGAAATCACATGAAGAATAACCAAGAGGAAGTGCCAGGATGGGTTCCTCCTCCTCCTCCTAATCCCCAGACCAAGGCTAAGGCTCTTTGTTCCCCATCTTTGCCTTTCCAGTGTTCAGATTGTGGGAAGGTGAACTTGCATTTCTGTTCAAATGCCACAGGTTTCCTTTTGGGTAGTTTTTTATTACTACAATATAGGTCTAGGGATAATTCAAAAATAATTTCTCAGTCTGATGGCAAAAGAAAAAAAAGTCTCCCATTGCCGTTGCCTTTCTCTAAGATACCTAATGATTGCAATCAATGTTCTTAAGCCTGCCAAGTCCTGGAGCCCTGCTTGGCAAAGGAAAAAATGTGCCCCAGACGTTTCTTAAGAATGTAAACGAGAATATAATATCTCATACATAGTATGTAAGTAGTAAAAGTTCCAGCCTGCCATGGAAATACACTTATGAGAATCAAAAGTAATTGTAGTTCTGAGGACTCTCGTGTTAGCAGTAACAGTACTATTTAACGAAACTCAGCTAATATTAGCACACAGCACTGGGCCTAGAGTCAGAAAGACCCGAGTTCAGCTATGACCTTAGACAGAGACTAGCTGTATGACTCTTGGCAAGTCATTTGACCTCTTTACCTTAGTTTGCTCATCTGTAAAATGGAGATAACAGCTATTTCCCAAGGTTTTTAGGGGATTAAATGAGATTTATAAAGGGCTTAGCACAGTACTCAGTGTGTAGTAAGCACTGTATAAATGTTAGCTATTATTATCAAATAGGATAATATTTGTAGTGTTTAGCATTCCTTGGCACCTATTTTAGTTCTAGATGCAGAACCAAAGAGAGAGGCAAATCTGGGAGGAACTTCAGAGAACATCTAATCTAAATCTCTTAGGAGGAAATTGGAGCCCAGAAGGGGGAAGGTAGCCTTAGAAGTGTTTACTTTCAAGTTAAAATGCAGTATCTAATATCAGTAAATGCAAACTTTAGCAAAAAACTCTTGTTGGCCATAAATGGGTGTTAAATTCTCTTCCCTATTGTGTCTGCATTTCTTACTCAAGCTTGGGATATGCAGTTGTAATTCTTGGGGGGGGGGGAACCACATTCCTACTGTTGTCAAAATAAAATCTTTTTCAAAGGCATTTAATGTTAAAGAGTATTACAGTCCAAGATTGGAGTAGTATGGTGGGAAAAGTGTGGGTCTAGGAGTCAGGAGATCTGGATTCTAGTTTTGATTGTTTTTCACAGTGCAACTTTGGGCAAGTCACTTAGGGACCCTTCTCATCCTCAGTTTTCCTTTAAGTTGGAAAACTCAGAGCAGATGATCTCCAAGATTTCATTGGCATATGCTCCTTCTCTGCCCCCAAGCCGCCACTTTTTGTGATACAGATGCAGTTTCTCCACAACTCTGTAGAAAGTTCTCCATGAGTTGCTGAAAAAAGAATTTGTCATTGGAATGTGGCCAGTCAGTCAATAAACATTTAATTAAGTGCCTTGTGTGTTTCAGGCACTGTGCTGAGCATTGAGGACAAAAAGAATGGCAAAAGACAGTCCCTGCCCTCGTGAGCTTACATTCTGTAGTGGGTACAGACAACAGTCAAGCAAACAGACACCAAGAGAAAAAACAGAGGAAGAGAGTAGAATGACTAGGGGTTGGGAAAGGCTTCCTGAAGAAGTTGGGATTTTAGCTGGGACTTAAAGGAAGCCTGGAAAACCAGGAAGCAAAGATGAGAGAGCATTCCAGGTATAGGGGAAAGCCAGAGAAATTACCTGGAGCAGAGGATGGAGAGAGTATTTGTGTAATGGGAATCCACTGATAACATTGGTCAGCTAGGCTGGTCTTCAGAAAATAGGCAGTCTGCTGGTGCGTACCCGAGCGTTTCCAGTTAGAACAAAACAGGGCTTATGCTCTTACTGGCGTTACATTTTTTGTGTTGTGTAATGTTAAATTTCTATCAAAGCATTTAAAAAATGTCCTCTATACAGCACAGTGACGCAGCTGCATGGCTCAGTGGATAGAATGCTGGGCCTGGAGTCGGGAAGACCTGTGTTGGAATCCAGCCTCAGACGCTACCTGTGACCTTGAACAAATCACTTCTGTTTGCCTTAATACACTGGAGAAGGAAATGGCAAACCACTCTAGTATATTTGCGAAGAGTACTCCATGGACCCCAAGAGTACCCCAGTGTCACGAAGAGTTGGGCACGACTGAAAAATAACATATACAACACAGTATTACGGATTCAGGATAAAGGAACACTGTGCTTGAATATTGTTTCTACCATATACTGCTTATATGACTGAATAAGCCACTTCCCCAATCTGGGTCTCAGCTTTCCCATCTGCAAAATGAAGGCGCTAGACTGGATGACCTCTCAGGTCCTATCCAATTACAACTCCATAGTACTGTGACCTGTGGTGCAAGCCCTTTAAGGGCAGAGACCACGCCTTCCTTACACAGTACCTTCCATGAGTTAGGTGCTTAATAAATGTCTGATGCTCATATGGCATTGAGGAGGGTGCCTGTCCTTTTGTTCCTTAATTTCCTATCTTCCAATTATAGATGCCTGGTTCAGAACACAATAGGATTTAAAGCTGGAAGGAACCATATAAACAATATAATCTATACGTGCACATATATGTATGTGTATATATACATAGATATATGCATGTGTGTATGTGTGAATCTGCCCTTTCTACAAGAAAAAGGTCCATAGAAGTCACATAAAGTAATTGAAGAACTTGGGTTTAAACCCAAGCTGTCTGATTCCAAATTGAGTGCCCTTTCCACTATATCATAAAAAAGTTATATATGTAGCATGTTTGATCTGTTCCCTCTTCCTTTTAAAAATAATTTAGTACTTTAAAAATTATCACCATCATTTTCATATTCTACTGACATAATAAGATCCCAGTGTCATCCTCCAGCCCATAAGGAGGCATTGGAAGAGAATTTTTGGGAAACCTGTGAATTGCAAAATCCTGCATAGAAGGCTGTTCTGTTTGTGCATGAAAACAAAGTTGCTTTGGCCAGAATTGCTGTGGTGTCGGAGTTGTATTTCATTTATTTTTTTTTTTTGGCATCCTTGTAGCATAGAAAGGAGACAAGTACCCTTTCACCATTTTTTGCATTGATGCTTCTGTCCACCACTCATAGGAATGTTGCCTTGTAGCTTTAGGTGTTAAGTGAATCTCACTTCCTGTAATGTGGTGGAAAGAGCCCCAAATGTAGAATCAGGAAACCTGAGTTCTAGTCCTGTTTCTGCCACAAACTTGCTTTGAGACCTTGGGCAAGTTTTTTACTGATCCTCAATTTCCCCTTCTGTATGAGGGGATAGACTTGATTTCTTTTGTCTCTCTGTGTGTTATATTTTATTTATTTTAACATTTAAAAATGGAAGTTCCAAATTCTCTCCCTTCTGCCCTTCCTACCCACTGAGAAGGCAAGCAGTATATCAGTTATATATGTGAAGTCATACAAAACATTTCTATATTGGCTATATCGGAAAAAAAAAAAGCAAGGAAAATAAAGAAAATTATACTTTGACTTTCACTCAGAGTTCATCAGATCTTTCTTTGGAGATGGATAGCATTTTCATCATGAGTCCTTTGGAATTTTCTTGCATCATTGTATTGATCAGAGTAGCTAAGTCTTTCACAGTTGATTATCATTACAATATTGCTGTTACTTTGTCCAACGGTCTGGTTCTGCTCATTTTGCTTGGCATTAGTTTATATAGATCTTCCTATGTTTTTCTGAAACCTTCCCTCTTAGTAATTTCACAATAATACTCTATCACAATCTCATGCCACAACTTGTGCAGTCATTCCCCAATTGATGGGCGTTCCCTCAATTTTCAATTCTTTGCTTCCACAAAATGTTGTTATAAATATTTTTGTTCATATAGCTCTTTTTTCTTTGATCTTTTTGGGGTACAAACCTAGTAGTGGTATTTTTGGGTCAAAGGGTATACCCAGTTTTACAGCCCCGCCTTTTCACCTCCACTGTTACCTCTTCCTTGCATAGCTCTTTTATGTGAGAAAATTTTCTCCATTTTCTCTCTCCCTTCACCTTTCTTTCAATGTATCCTTCTTTCTCCATTTTTTTGAGAAAATCCCAACATAATCATCTCACACTCTTGCACTCTTTGTAGACTGTCTATGTTATGGCTACAGAGGAATGGGGGGCCCTTGTTGTATAAAGACCAAAGCACAAACCAGAAGAGCAGTGACCACATCTTTCCTTGGATCACACAATAGAAGCACTGAAAACTTGAAGTTTTTGTAGACTAACTGCCCTAATAAAAATTTTTTAAAAAGTTCTTAGGAATTACATGTGTTAGTTTTCCCATATGGGAATGTAAACAGTTTAACCTTATTAAATCCCTTATGGTTTTCATTTCATGTTTACCTTTGTATATGTCTCTTGAGTCTTGTATTTAAAATTCAGATTTTTCTATTCAGCTCTGGTCTTTTCACTGAAAATCCTTGAAAGTTTTCTATTTCATTAAATGTCCACATTTTATTATAATTAGTTTTTCTGGGTAGGTGTTTCTTGGTTGTAATTCTAACTCCTTTGCCTTCTGCAATATGATATTCCAATCCCTCTGCTTCTTTAAGGTGAAAGCTGCTAAACCTTGTGTGATTCATGACATTTGAATGGTTTCCTTATGGCTGTTAGCAATATCTTCTCTTCAACTTGGGTGCTCTGGAATTTGGCTACAATATTGCTGGGAGTTTTCATTTTGGAATCTCAGGAGGTGATCAGTGAATTTTTTCAATTTCTATTTGACCCTCTGGATCTAAGATATTGGAGCAATTTTCCTTGATAATTTCTTGAAATATGATGTCTAGGCCCTTTAAAAAAAATCATGGCTTTTAGGTAACCCAATAATTCTTAAATTATTTCTCCTTGATGTTTTTTCCAGATCAGTAATTTTTTTTTCTTATAAGATATTTCACATTTTCTTCTATTCTTTGATTCTTTTGACTTTTTTTCATTGTTTCTTGATGTCTCATGGAGTCTTTAGCTTCCACTTGCCCAGTTCTAATTTTTAAGGAATTATTTTCTTCACTGAACTTTTGCACATCTTTTTTCCTTTTGACCAATTCTGTTTTTTTTTAAGGTATTATTTTCTTCAATATTTTTGTGCCTCTTTTGCTAAGCTGTTAATTCTCTTCATAATTTTCTTGCATCATTCTCATTTCTTTTTTAAGTTTTTTATGTACCGCTTAACTCTTAAAAAAAAAACTTCCAGTAATTCTTGTTGGGCTTATTGAGCAGTTAGCATTTTTTTTTGAGGCTTTGATTATAGCTATTTTCACATTGTTGCCTTCTACTAAAGTTTTTGTCTTGGTCTTCCCTGCCACCATAGTAGCTTTTGGTGGTCAAGTTGTTTTTGTTTGTTTGTTTGCTCATTTTTCCAGCCTATTTCTTGACTTTGAACTTTATGTTAAAGTTGGGCTTTGGTCTCCTGGGGGTAGGGAGGCACTGTCCCAAGTGTTAGTTTTTTTTTTCATTTTGCTGTTTTCAGAGCTAGTTTTGGGGGGAAGTTCTGCAAGTTTTCAGTACTTTTGTTGTGTGATCCAAGGAGAGGTATGGTCACTGCTCTTCTGGTTTGTGCTTTGGTCTTATACAAGAAGGGCCCCTGTTCCTCTGCAGCCACAAGAGCTAGCATTCCTCTTGACCCTAGAACTGTGACCAGGTTCCCTTCTCTCTAGTGACTGACCAGAAGTACTCCGCTCTGCCCTGTAACTGTGACCCAGAACTGTGTAGAGGCAATAGAGTTGCTAGTCAGGTCCAACTGTACCCAGTTCCAGCAAAGGATCCCTTCTAATTTCTGACCATTTGCCCCACCTGTTACCTTTTCTGGACTGAGAGCTCCCAAAGCTTCTACTGCTGCCACTGTTGTAGCTTCTTCCAAGGCTGTCAGCTGGTGCTGCCATGAGTGTGTTGTTCTCTGGGGTGGCCATCCCCTCAGTGTCATAGATGTCTGCTGACCTCTAAAGTTGAAAGATGTCTCACCCTGACCTTCTCTTGGCTCTGCTGCTCCAAAACTCATCTTGAGGTATTATTTTAAAATTGCTTAGAGGGAAACATTGGGAAAGTCTGGCTGGGTTGATAACTCTAATTCACTATCTTAGCCTTGCCCTTCTGGACTCAATTTCTAAGGTCCCCTCCAGCTCGAATATTCTAGATCTCCTTGCTGTCATGATACAGGCCAAGAAACAGTCATATATGCCATTGTATGAGACTTTTACAAGTTGCAGATTGAAAGCTGACCTATTTATGTCTGTCCATCTGAACATATGGAACTGGCAGAAATATTTGGCTGCCTGTGTGTGTCAGAAGAGTAATGATTCCGCTCAGTTGCTGATATGACCAGGTCTTGAGTCCTTAAAGCTGGAAGGGACATTAGAACCTAGACTGTCAGAACAGGAAGGGTTCTGAGAAGTCATCAGGGCTGACTTACCCATTTCACAGAAGAGGAAAATTGGTCCAGGGAAAGGAAATGAGTTGTGAACAAGCATTTAGTAAGTGCTTTCTGTGTCCCAAGCACTGTGTTAATCACTAGGGATATAGAGAAAGAAAGGCAAAAACAGTCCCTGCTCTCATGGAGCTCCCAGTCTAATGAGAAAGGCAATATATAAACTGTGTACAAACAAGCTGTGTATAGGATGAATGGGAGATCAAAAAAAGCAAGGCACTGTAAGAAGAACCAGGCAAGACTTCTTGTAAAGACTGCCATTTTAGCTAGGACTTGAGGAAAGTCCAGGAAGCCAAGAGGTAGAGATGAGGAGGGAAAGAATTCTAGGCTTGGGAAGCAGCCAAAGAAAATGTATGCACTTGAGAATGAGTTACCTAAAGTCAAACAGAACTATATAGACTGGGTCACTAGACTCTCCATCCACATACCCTTCGCTCTAAACCATGCTGTCCCATGGAATGTTTGGCATGCACTGTGTCCCATCAGAAGGCCTTCTGTCATTGCCCATGCTGCCCAGGAATCAGGCCGGGTATTCAGTATATGAGCATCATCCAAACAGCCCCTTGTTGCTAGGAAATAGGTCAACACAGTAAGCAATATCTGCCATGGGGCTTGGGTTGTGACTTTGATATAAGAAGCCAAAAGCTATTTGACCTTTGCAGGGCAAGTGTTGATCTCTGTGGGAGGCTGAGGGGGAAGAGAAGGAAGAGGAGGGCAGCTCAGTTAAGTTTGAGAGCTGTACTCATCTTGTGCAAAATCTAAGTCTTTAAAGTTCAGGGATCCCTTGACGAAGAAAGCCTTAGGAAACATAGGCCCAGTAGCGCAGTCAAAGGGAGGAGGTGCCTGGAATAATTTTCTGTTTTCTTAGTGTTGGAAAGGGGGCAGCCAAGGAGGCCTGGAGGTAGAGGTGCAGCCTCAACACTCACATGTAAGGACCAAAGCCTGGGCCTCTGGGTCTAGCTGAAGAGAAGCTGCATTTCTGGTGCTTACATGAATCCCTGGAAAGGATACTACTCTGGGTCTTAGTCTTTGCTTGACACGGTCACTTCCTGAAGGCATCAACCCTTCACTGAGTACTAATCCAGAGGATTTGTCTTCTTGAATGCCCTCTAATCTTGGTTGAGGCACCTGGTTGATTCTGACCTTCGTGGTGCCTTATTACGAGTGTTTCTGCCTACCCACTTTCCTCAAGAGTGCCGTAGTTAATATCTCTATCAATTAGAGACTCATGGTTCCATATAGAATCCTTTTGTGAGTAGCTGTGTGTATAGAAATGCTTTAAAAAAAAATTTGGCTGAATGTTCAAAATAATAAGTTTATGGCAGTGTATTCATTTCCTCCCATTTTTGGTAATGCAGTGATTAGCAGCTGGTGTCTTTTAGCTGTTTGAATGGGGAGGAGAGAGAATGGCTAGACCTTCCCCCACCTTGCTGCTGCCAAGACAGAAATAATCCCTAGTTATTCATAGGATTGAAGGAGAAACTTTTATCAACAACATAGAGCAATACAGTAAACCACGAGGAAAAAAGTGTGCTTTTGTTTATTGTATGGGGAGTCCGACTCCTCACCTTCCAAGCTATTTCTACTGGCAAAGCTTTCAATGTGGTTGAGCAGGACTTCTCATAAGGGGAAGGGCCATTTATCCAGAAGTATCTGAGGCTCGATCTGAACTTGGGTCTGCCCTGAGCCCAAGTTTAATGTTCTATCCATCTAGCTATCTATTATTGAGTCTTTCAATGAACTTCTCTACCTCTTCACCTGTAATAGCTATTAGTGCCTAAGTTTCAATTCTTTTCCTTTTTTATTCTTTTAATTAACAAAAATCTAATTTTTGTCCACTGCCACCTCCCTCTGACATTGGAAAAAGAAAAAAGAGAAAGAAAAACCAAGCCCTTATAACAAATATGGATAGTTAAGCAAAATTAATGTCCACATAGGCCATGTCTGAGAAAAAAAAATATGTCTCTCCATGCTGAGTTCATCACCTCTGGGTCAGGAGGTGGGTGGTCTATTCTGCCTATGCTGATCATGAGCCCAGCAGGACATGATGACCAAATGGCCCCTGACATCATGTTTTTGGTTACCTTTGGACACATAATAAAACCAACTCTACTAACTCTTTATTTGCCTCTCCAAGGCTGAATCATTCTTCCATTTAGACACAACTTCTCTTTGTCTTTGGGTTACATTTATTGCAAGAATGTGGAGATTGATGAAATTTAGGTCTTTAAGTAGTATATCTACTTGTGTGTACAAAAATTTCACAGTGACATAACAATGTTTATAAGTGGTCTAAAAATAATGATTCTTATTCCCCTTTGCCCCTCCCCTCTGCCACTGTCAGGGCAAAAGTAGGAGGGAGCCAATGCTGGGCTGAGGGATGGTTTGTATTTTTCTTTGTTTAACAGGTTGCTATGGCTAAAGAATTCATCCCAAAGTGGCCAGCCTGCTGGTGATGAGCCTCTCAGGACTTTGCTAGGTTTGGACTCCAAAAACAGATCCAGTCTGTTGCCAGGACTGCACTCAAAGCCTCTACAGCACAGGAGAACCTGTCAGAGCTTGTCCTGGGCTGGCATTGCTTTTGAACCCTGGATAACCTCTACAACATGATTAAACCTTGGAGTGGGACTTTAAGGATGTTTAGAAGTAACTATGCTACAGCAGGCCCTTTGTGTAGTTGAAAAGAACAGGATGGCCCATCACATGGGGAATGACTAAACAAGACATGGTATGTGAATGGAATGGAATTACTCTGTTGTGATAAGCAATGGATCCTGGTGAATACAGAAAAGCATGCAAAGACTTAGATGAACTGATACAAAGTGAATTAAGTGGAACCAGGAAAATGATATATACAACAAGCACAACAATAAAAATGCAAAGTACAGTAACAACAACAGCAGCAACACAATCAAAACTCAATGCTTTGAAATTATAATGACTAAGATTGGCTCCAAAGACAAGAGAAGGAGCCTCCTTCACCTGCTTTGATGAAGTTGGGTAGTGTGTGTGTTGACCACTGTATATGATCTCAGCATTTTTGATGTGTTTATAAGTTTTGCTGAACTTTTTTTTCTTCCTGATTTCTTATTCTTGTTATAGGGAATGACTCTCTGGGAGGAGGCTGAGAGAGTTATATGTAGGGAAATATAAGTAATGTAAAAACAAAAGATGTCAACAAAATGCTTTTAAATTTTTTTACTGTACATACATCTTTAATTTCCAGAAGAAGTTGAGTTAGCCGCAGGTCAAGTCTACTTCACTAACAGATAAATGTAGAAGGTTGGGTTTCTTCTCCCTTTGAGATCTTGTATCTGTTGAGTTTCTGCTTGTCTCTTTTGGTACAATAATGATTAACACCTGAGTAGTACCTGGACTTTGAAGCTAAATTTGTTATTAGATTCAAGAAATCAAATGCACAAGTCCAGAATGGGATATGACTTGGCTAGATTGTAATTTCCTTAGGAAAAGAACTTGGAGGCTGAGTTGATCATAATTTCATTATGAAGCAACATGATGACATAACTGCTAAAAATAATAAAATCTAGAAATGAATTTTTTTCTTAAAAATAAACAAAAACAAAAACAAATAAGCAAACACTCAAAATAATTTTACACGAACCTTTTAACACAATTGTTGATCTGCATTGGTGGAGGGAGTTTCTACCCTAGAAGTTCCCTAAGTCAGTGAAATCATAAATCTGGTTAAAACTAAACTAAACTAAGCTTTTGCTACATGATGCTCCAATACAAAGATATAATGGTAAGGACAGTGAGAAATTTTTGGAAATTATGGTTCAGGATTAACAAATGAGAAAGGCTGATGACTTAAAGACTCCACAGAAGCCTCATGCCTACATGTCATGATTATTTTCTTTGAATAAAGCATCAGGTGGTGCTGGACATGATGAGCACCATAACAAATGAAATTGATTACTTCCTTACAAATAGGAAATGACTCATTACTGATGGCAGAGTGATTCTTGAATCATTTGTCTGTGTACTATAGAGTTTTTAGAGCAAAGGCCAAATAACAGAAAACTGGAAGAAAAAAGGAAGATATGGCATGAAATGAAAACAACAGCAACTTGACATATTTAAACAAATTATTGATGCTAAAAAAAAGTGGAAAATGGATGGGGGAAAAAATAGGCACCAATTTTTAGCAATTTCCTATAGATTTTTAATGTAAATCAATTGCTGTAACAAGGGAATCAAAAAAGTCTTAAAACTCACTTAATCAGCCAATTCTTGACTTCTTTGCCAAGAATAAAGATATGGAAATCAATGGCAAAACCAGTTTAGGATATAATCTTATTCATATAATCGATTACTTGGAAAAATGATGAAAGATTATGAACAGTATTGCCTCATAAAACAACAGGAAGTTGTGAAGGTTAAAAGTTCTTAAAGAAAATTTAGCAAGAGACCTGAGCAAGCAAAGTCATCCCATGGGTATTTAAGGATGAAGCTAGAAGGAAGCTAGCAAACAGATGAAAGATGGGAAAAGATCTGCAGTTTTTTAAAGATTCTTTTCACCTTCAAAATGATGGAGCCACTAAATTTGGATTCTAACATCGCAATCTTAGTAATGTCTGTAGAGGAAATGAAAATGAGATAGAAGAAAACAAAGATAAGAAAAATAGTTGTACTAGACTAGAGCATGAACCAATAAAAGTGATATATGTTAGAAGCAATACAATTTTTAGAGGATTGAGGAATTGTTTCTCAAATTGTATTAAAGGGCAGAAGTCATAAAAGGGAGAAGTCATGGACTATTAATATCAAAAAAAAGGGGACTAAGAAAACATCATTAACGACCAACTGATATGCCTACTTTCAGATACATAGATAGATGAATTGACTATAAACCCTAATCAAAGACACCCTCAATGCATGTATAGATTAGTCTTATAATGATTATATATACTTTCAGATCTGAAAGTAAGATTGAAAGTAATCTAAAAGTATATTATATATAATCTTTATGAGACTAATGTATAAATGCATTGAGGACATCTTTGATTAGGGTTTATGGTTAATTTATCTATCAACAAACATTTATTAGTTGCCTACTAGGCACTGAGATCTGGTGCTGAGGATACAAATTTTTAAAAATGACAGTCTTAGCCTTTAAGAAGTTTAGTTTGTCAGAGGAGATCACGTGTGCTAAATATTTACACAGTATAAAAGGTAAATTGTTGAAAGACCTCGTCAACAATTGGGATGGAGGATTTGGAAAGCCTCTTATAGAAGGTGAGATGATAGGAAAGCCCACAAGTGATATTCTACAGTACACTACATATTTACCATAATACAATTGAAGAGAAGATATGATGAATGTAAGGGACAATTCTGATCATTGCTTATTGACTATAAAAAAAGCATTTGATTCAGTAGAGCAAAACACCTTAAAAGGCTCTCCACCAATAGGATATCCCCAAAGCACATGTCAAGATTAGTGACTTGAAAGATGTAACACCAAAGGTAAACTTGTTTGAAACCCTCTGATCATTAATATCCATCAAGGAATAAAACAAAGAGATGTGCTTCCAAAGATGGTCACTACTGTTAGGGGGAAGATTCAATGCCAAGTTCAGGTTAAAGAGGGCTTTACTATAGGTGAGATGTTTCAGATTTTCCTTTTGCAGATGACATTTTGCTGATTGCACTGATCCCTGCAACATTATAGTACTTCCTAAATGAGTCCATAATTACTCTTAAGAGTTTGGCTTAATCCTGCAGACAGGAAAAACTAAGTAGATGGAGAATGCCTATAGTCTAGTTTAGGGATTCTTTACCTGGGGTCCGTGGATACCCAAGGAATCATAGATAGATTTCAAGGGGGCCTGGGAATTTGGACTAGAAAAATGACATTTTATTTTCACTAGCTCATTTCTCACAACCTTGGGACTTCTTTTTTCCCCCTTCTTTTTGGAGGGGGGAAGGCAAGGCAATTGAGGTTAAGTAGGGTTAAGTGACTTGCCCAAGGTCACACATCTAGTAAGTGTTAAGTATCTGAGGCCAGATTTGAACTCGGGTTCTCTGGACTCCAGAGCTGGTGCTCTATTCACTGAGCCACCCAGCTGCCCCAGCCTTGGGACTTCTCTACTTAAACTTTCCACCATGCCCCAAATCATCCTTGAGGGCAGAGGCTGTGTTTCTTTTTTATGTTTCCATCCTCAGTGCTTTGCATGGCAGCTAATACATAGTAGGTACTTAATAAATGTTTATGGACTAACTTCTAACTAAAATTTGTTATTTTCTTCAGTTATGAACATAGACCAAAAAATAAACAACATTATTCTAATAAATGGTCCATAGACTTTGCCAAACTGTCAGAGGCTCAGGACACACCAAAAATGTGAAGAAACTCTGCTCTAAATCAATGTGCAGTTGGATGGACAACCTCTAGAGTTCATCCACTAGTAAACATCTGGATAAGAAACGCTGTAACTGCACAATGAGTTGGATCTAGAATTGAACAGGAAGGGTGGAGATGCATTACCTTTGTGCAATAGCAAGTACCCCAAGCTGTCCCCTGGAATAAAGGTCTGTTTTTATAATACACTCAGTCTTCTGGTAGCTTTCTAGTCGTGGAACTCTATAGTTTCTGAAGAACTGAAGTTGAGAATCGCTCTAGGCAATGAGGTGGCAAAGTAAATAGAGTCAGGGAGACGAGTTCAAATCCACCCTCAGACACTAATGGACTGTGTGACCCTGAATAAGTCACTGAACCTGTCTGCCTCAGTTTCCTCAATGAGAAAGTGAAGATAATAATAGCACCTACCTCCCAGGGCTGTTGTGAGGATTGGTTAAAACAGTATTTGTAGAGTACTTGGCATAATGCTTGCCATATATAGCAAGCACTTAATAAATGCTTGTTCCCTTCCTTTTCTCCCAAAGAACAATAGATGGGTTCATGGTGGGACATGGGGGAGAGGGGCTGCTATATCTTGCAAAGAATTAACAAAGAAGTAAATTAAAGGATGCCATTGACGAAGAATGTGTAATTCTAAAAGAAGATTGGGCTGATCATAATAACAGATAGAGGGAAAGGCAATTGACAACTTGTGTGCTCCACTGGTATTGTCTCTATATCAACAGAAAGCAAGGAAGCTCCCCAGTGTGTGTGGGTGGACTTCTTATGGTGAGGATATGGAGGTGGCTTGGTAGACAGAACACTGGGCCTGGACTAAGGAAAACCTGAGTTTACATCTGCCCTCAGACAATAACTAGCTGTGTGACCCTGGGCGAGTCACTTAACCTCTGTTTGCTTAATCCACTGGGGAAGGAAATGGCAAACCACTCCAGTATCTTTGCCAAAGACACCTCGTATGGGGTCGCAAAGAGTCAGATACTACTGAACGACTGAACAAACCAGAATGGGCAAGCACAGATGGATTGTGACCTGTATTGTCAGAGAAGGATTACCCACATTCATGAGACTACAAGTCCACTGGAGTATCTATCTGAGAATACTTTGGAAAGGTCAGACTTGCCAGTCTCTGAGTCTATGAACTTGACTTCTTTCTTTTTTCAAAGTATTCCTTCTCTCTAGTAAGCTAGCTTTTAGGGTGCCTTCCTTTGTTCAGGTGCTTAGATATCTATTCTGTCAAGGGCATATGGAAGCAAGCCAGAACAATAGACTCAGACCTATTTAATAGCTGGCACTAAGTCTGTGTCTTAAGTGGTCTCAGCGTCCTTAGAACCCTAAATCCTGGGTATCCTGCTGCCTTGTATGTACTATGGCTCACAAACACCACAATGTTTTCAGAACTCTTATATATGCCCAATACTCTGAGATCCTTGATTTGCAGCTGCTTTTTTTTTTTTGGTGGGGAGGACAGCTGATGTTGGGGTAGATTGTTAGTGGGTCTAGGACCATACTTTTATCTCTATTGGTAATAGAAACTCGGTAGAAGTTCTCTTTTCTGGCTTAGGTTGGCATCTAGTCTTAAAAAGTTGACCTGGGCACTGAGAGGTTATGTGATTTGTCCACCCATGGTCAACCAGGGTAGTATGTGTCATAAGTAGAACCTCAGAAGTCATCTAACCTATAAGTGTCAAACATGGCCAGCCACCAGAACCAGATTAAAACATAATTGGGAAATATTTAACAAAATGAATAAAAATACAATAAAACATAGATAACAATGCATTTAAAAATTAAGTCAATATGTCATCAGCTAGGATCCTTACATATGGATTAGTAGCATCGGACTCTGTTTGACTCCACTAATTTCATCTAACATATCTGCATAGAATCCGTTTAACAACATTCTTGACAAAGAATCATTTAACATCTTGAAAACCTCCAGTTATGGAGAATTCATTATCTACTATGTCTACTGGTTCGACTATAGACCATTTTTAATTGCTGTCAGGTTCTTCCTGAGATGAAAGTAGCATCTACCTTTCTGCAGTTTCCATGCTTTATTGTCTCTAGGGACAAACATGGGCAGAGCACAGCAGGGAAGTCTAGAGTGCAGCCTGGGTGAAAAATGAGGCCATGGATGGCCTGGGTACACTCCTTATATTATTGATAAGTAAATAATTATGTTTAAGAACAAAAAGTCTCATCATTTGGTTTCTGTAAATAGAAACAGATTGAGACTTGAAAGGGAAATTTTGGAGGGGGGCAGGGGTTTCCCCTTCCAACAGATTTATCTCTTGGATCTGTATCTTTTAAATCCCTAGCCCCCTTAATCATATCAATCAGTAATTACACCCAGCCAAGCTTTAACCTTGGATCACTTCCGCCATTTGTTGCCTTCTCCTACACATGTACTGCTGATCAAAGGTAGAAATAATCATGCCACTGTTCTGACTGTTATATAAAATGAATGTTTTATAACCTTAATTGGGCCCTCACCATTGCTTGGCAATCTTTCTACATGTCCCTTATCAGCTCACTATCCCACTCTCCATGGTGACTGTTCCAAACCTTTTCTTTTATCCTCAAATCTCCCGTGGTTCACATCTCTCCCAATATCTCAGTTGATAACCTTGCTCTTATTTTACAGGAAAAAAAAAATGAGTTCTGTGAGCTCCCTCTTCTTCCCTCTTCCTCATCCATTACTTGGCCTTCTGCCACCCTTTCCTCCTTCACCCCTGTTTCACATGATGAAGTGGCCTTGCTCTTTACCAAGGCATGATGCCATTCAACACAGTACACTTGATGGGCCCTCCATGACTCAGCATGGAATGTATCACAGCTGTGAACTGGGCTGGAGTTCAAAGCAGCAAGACATCTTGTGATTGATATACCTGTGTACCTTTAGACCTGGGAACACGGTCCCTGTAGCAAGGGAAAAAGGGAACACACGAGGTCACATGAGCCTATAAATGGTCAGGGAGGATGTCTTTAACCCTTCATTAATGTAATACCAATCAAGGCAGCATACCTGAGGGCTGCTGCTGTGAATAAGTTTAAGGGTCTAATTTCAGGGTATAATGAGCACTCTATTTACTTCAAACTAAACTTTGAGTGAAGAAACCAAAGCATAACATAACAACTCATTACCAGGGTGGCCACAAGGCCTAAAACAAAACATACCATTCAGTAACATAGCACAATATATAATAACATAGCATACTCCCCACCTTATACATTCTTTGAGGGGCAAAATCTTTGGGGAGTAAGCAACAAGCTCCTCCTCCCTCAGGTTACTGTTCCAAAGTACTTGTTTATATGACCAGGGGATCTGGGGCCAGGGTCTTCCCTTAACACAGCACATCCCCAGGGGTAGCAACACCCTCCACCCCTAGGTCACAGTAGGTTACTGCCCCCTCAATCCAAACAGAATGTCCAAATAAAGTCCCCTTGGGAAGTGTGTCTTTCTCCCCACGCTGCCATTGTAGGCTCCCACCTGACACTCTCAGGTGCACACATACTCTAATGAGCCAAAGAGTTTAAGTCCTAACACTGCTCCAGCCCCTGCTTCTAAGTCCTGAAGGGCAACTGGGCAACAAAGCCAATAGGGTGGGTCCCTGGGGGCTATGGCACTTCTCCCATCCCCCAGGGGGACATAGCAGGAAAGCATGCTCACTGCTCCTGCCCTGCTGCAAAGCTTGCATCTTGACCTGGGGACAAGTCCCAAGTCCTGTGGCCCTCCTGCAAGTCTGTGGGCCAATAGCTTCTGGCTCCTGCCTGGGTCCTGACACAGGCAGCTCTCTCTTCCTGTTCCATGTCCCACCTCACGAGGGAAGGGACAACTCTACTCCAAGCTCTCCCTGCTCCTCCTGCCTGAGTCTAGGCACAGCAGGTTCCAGGGGCTCCTGCTCCCAGCTTCTGTCTCTGGCCTGCACCACTCCAACTCCAGGGTAGCTAATCCTCCTCCCCACCCCCACCCCAGCTTACATGGGAAGGGGTGGCTCTGGTCTGGACTCTAGGCACAGCAGAATAATATAACAGTTGAGAAATAGACAACCATCCCAGTCTCACTAAATTCCAAACTTTCCTCACAAGTGTTAACAATCTTACTTTCTATCAGTCCAATGTTCCAGTGTTCTTACAATGGCTGGTATCAAGGTCTCCTCTCCAACCCTTAATGAGTGATTCACATTCACAGCTGGGGGGAGGAGGTGGGTCCCTTGATAATGACTAAATGTCTTTCCATGAGCAAGCCCTGAGGCAATATCTCATCTCAGAATATATATACACTTTCAACTAATAGGCTCAAAGCCAGAAGGCACCAAAGCCCATGTGACTCAGTACAGCTATGAATCACCAGGGTTCAAAAGGGATTGATCCTTCAGATGTTTACAATTTAGCACAAACTTGGGAAACTGAACTCCAACAAGAAGGAAAAAAAATAACACAAAAATCCCACCTTGCTTGTGCTCACACAAGGCAGACCCCTCTGCTTGATCAAGAGATCCCATTCCATCTCGTCTCCTCCAACAGGTTCCCCCGCTCTGTCATCCTCACTCTTTCCACTTATTTTTAATCTCTCCTTTTCTGCTAGCTCCTTTCCTACTGCCTACATATGTACCCATATCTCTCCCATCCTGAAAAAACACTCATTTGATCCTTCCATCCCTGCTAACTATTATCCTATATCTCTTCTGCCCTGTGTAGATAAACTCCTTGAAAAGACCATCCACAACAGGTGCCTTCACTTCCTCTCCTTTCACTTTCTTCTGAACCCATTACAGTCCACCTTCTGGCCTCTTCATTCCATTGACATTGCCCTCTCCAGAGGTACCAGTGACCTCTATAGTTGCCAAGTCCAATGGCCTTTTCTCAATCCTCATTGTCCTTGACCTCTTTCCAACCTTTGGCACTGGTAATCACTCTCTCCTCCTAGACATTCTCTTTTCTCTAGGTTTTCAGGACACCATTCTCTGCTGGTTTTCCTTCTACTGATATGACTGCTCTTTCTCTATATCCTTTGCTGGATTCTCCTCCAGATCACACCCTTCAACCATAGATGTCATCCTGCGCCCTCTACTCTTCTCTCTCTATACTACTTCACTTGGTGATCTCAGCAGCTACCATGGATTTAATTACCATTTCTATACTGATGATTCTCAAATCTACCTTTCCTGTCCCATTCTCTCTATTGACCTCCAGTCTCCCATCCCCAGCTGCTTTTGAGACATTTCAAATAGGATGTCCAGTAGACTCAATATGTCCAAAACAGAACTCATTATCTTTCCCCCTAAATCTTCCCCCTATCTCCTACCTTCCCTGTTACTATAGAGGGCATCACCATCTTCCCAGTCCGTCATGTTTTTAGCCTGGGACTCCTCACTATCTCTTACCTGCCATATCCAATCTGTTGCCAAGACCTACTGATTTCACCTTGGAAACATCTCATGAATATGTTCCTTTCTCTCTTCTGACACAGCCCTCATTCTAGAACAGACCCTCCTCACTCATGCCCGGATTACTCTCCCCCTCCAATCCATCTTCCATTCAGTCACAAAAGAGATTTTTCTAAAGTGCAGATCCAATCATATAACCTCTCAATTCAGTAAACTCCACTGGCTCTCTATTGTATCCAGGGGCAAATACAAAATGCTCTGTTTGGTATTCAGAGTTCTTCACATAACCCAGACCCCTCCTACCTTTCCAGTCTTCTCACACCTTATTTCCTACCACATACTCATTGGTCCTCCTGACTGTTCTTAGAACAAGACACTCTATCTCTCAGCTGTGGGTGTTTTCTCTAGCCATCCACCTTGCCTAGAAGGCTTTCCCTCCTCCTCCTTGCCTATTGACCCTCCCTGGTTTCCTTTAAGTTCCAAATAAAATCTGATCTTTTATAGGAAACTTCTCCTAATCCCTCTAGATTCTAATGCCATCCCCTCTGTTAATTATTTCCTATTTATCTTGTATCATAGTTTGCTTCATATATATTTGTTTGCATATTGTCTCCCTCATTAGATTTTAAGTTCTTTGAGGTCATGGACTGTCCTTTGCCTTTTTTTGTATCTCTATCATTTAGCACAATGCCTAGCACATAATAGGGGCTTAATAAATCTTGATTGATTGATTGGATGAATGTAACTACATGATGATCATTTTAGGGGGGAACCTAGACCTGCCAGTGTAAGAGCAGGTTGGAAAGAGTGAGCCAGCCCAGAGAATCAGGAGTTGTCCACACTCTCTACAGGACAAGTATGAGGTGCTGCAGTCTGGGTGGCACTAAGAACCACATGGAGGAAGAAGGGGACATTTCCAGATCTGCTTTATGCTAAAATGGTCTTCCTTAGGTTTAACATTTCCAAATCTTTCTCAGAGCTAGAGTCACGCTAAGTCCATGTTCCCTTCCCTTCCTCTCCTTCCCTGCTGTCCTTACAATCATGTAATAAAAGCTCATGCTTGACAGGACCGCTGTCCACCTTTGCTAGAAAGTCAAGTCATTGACTGAGAGTGTCAGGACATCCCTTGGACAAGGAAACTACAGTTCCCTGCCTTGGTCACTATTTGCCTAATTAAAAGTCTCATTTTATACCAAGAACCTTCTAGAGAGCCTGATTCGTTGTAGGTTTTCAGCTGGCTTCTTTAGTTTATAGCACTGGCCTCTTATTAAAAGGCACTGAGTTGGCCAGTTGCCTTAATCACATTCTCATTGCTGACACTTGCAGGGTCTGGTGATCTATGTCGACTTCAGAGGGCTACTGATAAGGGATACTTCTTGTTTCTCAGCAGAGAGGTGCTAGGATGGAAGATGTTTCAGAGAGAGTCAAGTCAACGAGCATTTATTAAGTGCCTACTGTGTGCCATATACTTTGCTAAGCATTGATGATAAAAAGAAAGGCAAAAAAAATAAAGCCAACACCTGCCTTTGCTTTCAAGAAGTTTACAGTCTAATGGGAAACAACATGCACACAACTGGGTATAAATGATATAGACAGGATAAATTGGAGATAATCTCAGAGTGAAGGCACTAGCATTGATCAGGGAATGGATGACTTTTTTTTTATTAGCTTATTTATTTTTAGTTTTCAACATTCACTTCCATAAGTTTTAAATTTTCTCCCCCTTCTCTCCTCATTCCCCAGGATGGCCTGCAATCTGATATAGGCTCTACACGTACATTCCTATTAAACATATTTTCACATTAGTCATGTTGTATAGAAGAATTATAATGATGAGAAAGAAAAACAAAGCAAAACAAAAAAGGAAACAGTCCACTTCATTGTGCATTGTGACTCCATAGGTCTTTCTCTGGATGTAACTGGCATTTTCCATCATGTATTCTTTGGAATTGTTTTAGGTCCTTGCATTGCTGAGAAGAGCTGAGTCTATCAAAATCAGTCCTCACACACTGTGGCTGTTACTGTGTACAGTGTTCTGGTTCTGCTCCCCTCACTCAGCATCAGTTCATGTAAGTCTTTCCAGGTTTCTCTGAAGTCTGCCTGTTCATCATTTCTTATAACACAACAGTGTTCCATTACATTCTTATACCACAACTTGTTTAACCATTCCCCAATTGATGGTCATCCCCTCAATTTCCAGTTCTTGGCCACCACAAAAAGAGCTATAAATATTTTTGTACATGTCGGTCCTTTTTCCCATTTTTATGATCTCTTTGGGATACAACCCTAGAAGTGATATTGTTGGGTCAAAGGGTGTGCACATTTTTATAGCCCTTTCGGCATAGTTCCAAATTGCTCTCCAGAATGATTGGATAAGCTCATGGTTCCACCAACAATGAATTAGTGTTCCAACTTTCCCACATCTTCTCCAACATTTATCATTTTCCTGTTTTGTCATGTTACCCAATCTGATAGGTGTGATGTGGTACCTCAGAGTTGTTTTGATTTGTGTTTCTCTAATCAATAGTGATTTAGAGCATTTCTTTACATGACTAAAGATGCCTTTAATTTCTTCCTCTGAAAACTACCTGTTCATATCCTTTGACCATTTATCAATTGGGGAATGATTTTTATTCTTATAAATTTGACTCAGTTCTCTATATATTTTAGAAATGAGACCTTTATCAGAGACACTAGTTGTAAAAATTCTTTCACTGGGTGGCTTTCTTATAAAAGATAGAACTTTAACTGAGACTTGGAAAAAGTCAGGGAAGTCGGGGGGGGGCGGGGGGGGGAAGATAAGGGAAGAAAGAATTCTAGACCTGGGGTATAGCCAGTGAAAATGCACAGAGGCCAGTGTCACTGAATTGTAGAGCAGATGGAGGGGAGGAAGTATGAGAAAACTGGAAAGGTAGAAAGCAGCCAGGTTATGAAAGTCTTTGAAAACCAAACAGAGAATGTCATATTTGATCATGGAGATAATATGGAGCTACTGGAATTTATTGAAGAAGGGGATGTCATAGTCACACCTGTGCTTTAAGAAGATGATTTTGATGGTTGAGTAGAGTATGTTTTGGAGTGAGAAGAAACTTGAGGCAGGAAGATCAGCCAAAAAGTTTTTTATTGCAATGATCCAGGTGTGAGGTCATGAGGGCCTGCCCTGCTGGTGGTAGAGTCAGAGGAGAGAAGGGGCTGTAAAAGAGAGATGTTATGAGGACAGAAATGACAAGACCTTGCACGTTTGGTTATAGTGGGGAAGGAGGTTGAAAAAGAGTGAGGGAGTGAGGATGACACCCAGATTGGGAGCTGAGTACCTGGAGGATGGTACTACCCTGCCTACAGTAGGACAGGTAGGAAGAGGGAAGGGCTTGGAATATGTTGAATATGTTGGAATATGTTGAATTTAAGATGTCTACAAGACATCCATTTTTCAATGTCCAATAGACACTTGGAGGTTTGAGACTGGAGGTCAGGAGAAAGATTAGGGATAGACAGTTAGATTTCAGACTCACCTACTTAGGGGTGATAATTGAACCCACAGGAGCTGATGAAATGACCGAGCAAGATAAAACAGAGGGAGAAGAGACTAGGACCTAGGACAGAACCTTGGACAACTCTTAACAGTTAATGGGCATGACTTGGGTGAAACTCCAGCAAAGGAGATTGAGATAGTGCAGTCAGGGCCAATGTGATGATTTGTTTTCCTCCACTGTACTTCCTTGCTAAAAGAGAGTTCTTTTGGGGAATCATTAGCATGGACAGAGTTATTTCCATGTTGTCTTCCTCGTTAGACTGTGAGCTCCCTGAAGGCAGACACTATCTTTTGCCTCTCTTTGTATCCCCAGGGTTTAGCATAGTGCCTGGCATATGGTAGACACTTAATAAATGCTTATTGATTGATTTATTAATTGAGGTGCAACAAGATTTACCCAAAGAAAATATCAATAAAACATTTCAAAAGAAGAAAAAAAGGAAAGTAAGCCCTCCCCCGCTCCCCTATAAGCTACTGTCTCCAAGTTTCCCTGAGTTATTTAGCTCAGAGCCACTGCTCTGCTCTTGGGTCTGGGTCTGGGTCTGGGGAGTTCTGTCCTTGCAGGCCACAGTGGCGGGCTCTTGACCATGCTGCCTCTTAGCTCTGGTTTGACGGCTGGGAGTAAACTAACCGCAGATATATTGGATGAGATGCTTGATTAACTTCTGGTTTTGACCTTCTGGCAGAGGAGTGTCATACTTACTTTTTCCTGCAGTCCAGCAAAGAACTCTAGTCTGGGAGTCAAGAGACCAGGTCCTAGGCCTGCCTGGTCCTGCCAAAACCCAGCTGTGGGACTCTGAGCAATCCACTCTTTCTTTGTGGAGCCTCAGTATTCATTTGTCAAGGGAGGAAACCAAGATGCAATTCATGAATGGAAATAACACTGGATTTGGAATCAGAAGACCTGGGTTTGTTTGAAGCTAAGTCCTGCTGATTATTATGATATGTTTTAGAGTAAACTCCTTCCCCCTCTGGGCCTCATTTTCCTCATCTGTCACAATCTAACTAAATGATTGATTAGGTGTCCTCCTGTTCAGAATCCTGTGTTCATGAAACCTGATTTCTCAGGTCCCTTCAGCCCTGACAGTTGATAACGTGTATATGATACTCTGGGAGGTCTGACCAGCCTGACTTGGATCTTGGCATGTGGTGGATGAGCTCTTTATTGTACCATGAGGCCTCTGAAGGTGATATGATTAGGAAATGACCTAAACACATCCTCTAAATGAGAGAAGCTGTTTCTTTCCTATGTGACCTTGGGTGAGAGGCTTTCCCCATCAAGGCCTTACTTTCTTTATTGTGTTGGACTAGATGAACTTCAAATTTCTTTTCCATTCTCTTAACAATGACTATGATGTTGGGCCCCAGACTTGGGTTAGGGAAAACTGATTAACCAGCCTGAAGCTCTGTCTCATCCTCCCCTCTACCCATTCACAGCCAAATTTATCTGTAGCAGCTTAGAGAAGGGCTGGAGGCCACGAGGTGGTTCACAGGTTAGGCAGTGTGACTCATAGACTAGATAGAAGAAAGCTACCAGTTTGGGCAGTTCTCCCTGGAAGCTCTTGCCCTCACCCAAGTTTTTCCCAACAGGAAATGCTGCTGGTGTCCTGGCTTCCTTTTAAGGAAAGAACTCATAAGCCTAGTGATTCTCTCTCCTAGAGGACCAGCCCAGAGTGAGGTTAGGAGGTAGGGCAAAGGGGTGTGAGGCAAGACTGCAGGCCAGAGGGATGGAAAAAGCCAGTCACACCAAGGAAACACAGTTACAAAGGATACTCTCCTCCCCGTCTCTACCTCTTACTGTTAGAAACATGTTTGTTTCCCACTTAAATGTTTGTTGAATTAAAAGGATTGTAGGAGTTGATCTTCTGACCCCAGAAGCCACCTTGTTAACTCCCTCTCATTTTTACCAATGAGGCCCTGGAAGGTCACAGGATTTCCCCAAGGCTCTGCGTGGTCTGTGGCCTGGGCCCAAAGAAGCAAGACTTGGATCTTGTTTTTAAGTAGCTCTCAGCCAAGTAAGATTCCCAAACTATTGCAATAGAAGACAATGGGATGAGGGCCATAAGAGAAGGAATAATGAGATGAGTTGTTTCTTTTGTGGGGGGTCCTGAGGAAGGAGGACTCATTTCTGTTTGGCGGTATCAAGGAAGACTTCTTGGCAAAGACAGGAAATAAAGATAGACTAGGATTTCAAAAGCATTTGTGGGGGTGGTAGAGTTAATGAGTGTGGGAAAATGCTGAGTGTGTTTAGAGGCTGGGGAGTATTCTAGTCTGACTGGTGTTTAGAGGTTGTGTAGAGTAGTAGAGGGAGACAAGACTAGAGAAAGATGGTTTGGCCAAATTGCCGGGGATTCTTAATGACAAATTAAGGGTTTTTGAACTTGATTTGGTAGGAAATGGGAGCAAATCAATGGGTGTAACAGGCAAGGGAATACACATTTAAACAGCACCTATTACGTGCAGGCCCTGAGCTGAGCACTTTCCTCCCTTTGTTTAAACCAGTATCTTCTCGTTGGATCCTCACAACCCTGTGAGGTAGGTGCTCTTATCATCTCCATTCATCAGCTGAAGCAAACTGAGGTGAAGTGACTTGCCCAGGTTGTTGCTGTTTGTTGTTCAAGTCAGTTCAGTGGTGTCTGACTTTTCTGACCACATTCGAGTTTTTCTTGGCAGAGACCCTGGAGTGGTTTGCCATTTCCTTCTCTAGCTCATTTTAGAGATGAGGAAACTGAGGCAAACAGGGGTAAGTGACTTGCCCAGGATCACACAACTAATAAGTGTATGAGACCCGATTTGAACTCAGGTCTTTCTGAATTCAGGTCCAGTGTTCTATTCATTAAACTGCTAGCTGTCTCTGACAGAAGGCAGGAACCAAAGAGTGCTTTTGTTTAGGGAAGGGGGCAGATAAAATAAAAAGCAGACTTCGGCTCTTTTTTCTAAGACAAGACAGGGACACGTCCACGACATTGAGACTTGTGGGTGAATGGAGTTCGCTTGGGCCTCCCTTATAGGGCCTGGGCTGGTCAGTGGCTTTGGCTCTTTAGCTCAGCTCTTCTCTGTTCTTGGGAGGGACCCCAAGAGCTGAAAGGCACCCGAGGTCCACTCCCTCATTTTTTACACATTCAGAAGCTACCTTCAGACATAGAGAAAGGAACAGGTAGAGGCGGATGGAAGGGCTCCTGGGGCACTAAGGTATAGTGGGATGAGTCCTTGACTGGGAGTCAGGAGACTTGGGTTCGAATCTTGGTTCTGCTATGTGCGTGTAACTTTGGGCAATGCAATTCAACAAGTCATATTAAGTAGCTACAATGTTTAAGGCTCTGTGCTTTGTACTTGGGGTACAAAGACAAAATCAAAAGTAGTCCTTGCCCTCAAGTAGATTACATTTTGCTAAAAGAAAACATGGACAAAGACAAATCAATATAAGATCATTTTAGGGAGTGAAATAGGGAGAACATTACTGAAAGAGATCAGAACAAGCTGGCTGTAGGAGGTGGTACTCACTTTAACTGGAGCTTTGAAGGGAGCTAGCAATTCCAATATTTGGAAATAAACAGGGATGGCATTCTGGGCACTGGGGACAGCTTAAGCAAAGGCACTGAAGCAGGAGATGAAAGGGGGAGTAATCTAAAGTAAATGTGGAAAGGTAGAATGGAGTCAGAATGTGAGAGGCATTCAATACCAGGGAAATTTGTAATTTAATCATAGAAGTAATAGGGAACCACTGCAGGGGGTAATAGGAAGTCCCACAGGTGAAGGACATAGTTAGATTGGTGCTTCAGATCAATCTGGTAGCTGTGCGGAGGTTGTATTAGAGAGAAAAGGGGCTGGTTGCCGGCAGAGAAACCAATGAGGAAGCTATTGCCATAGCCCTGAACTAGAATGTTAAGGGAGAGGAGAGAAATACAAAACGTATCACAGAGGCAGAGACAGAGGCAGAGCAGTGTTTAGTTTTAAAAGGCTGTTGCTAATAATGACCTAGAAGTTTCCAAAGAACAGTCAATTAAAAATCTCTTGGTGTGGTCCAGGGAATGGATGATGCTTGGGTTGTAAGTGTGGGTGCCTGGAAGGATCATGGTGCCCTTGACAAAAAGAAGAAAGTTAAAAAGGTTAAATTTAGCAGGAAGATTAGGACTTCCATTTTGGATACATTGAATGTAAGTTGCCTATAGGGACATTTGGCAAAGATGTCATTCATTCAATCAATAAACAAGTATTTAGTGAGCCCTCTATTACATACCATATACTGTGTTAGTCGATGCTAAAACAAAGATAAAAATGAAATAATCCCCGCTCTCAGGGAGCTTCTATTCCATTGTAGAGCCATTATGTATGTTTGGGGTAACTGCAGTGTGGTGAGAAGATGTCAGAAGATCCATCTGCTTAGAGATGGTGATCAGATTCATGGGACTTGATGAAATTATCAAAAGAGTTTAGGGAGAGAAAAAAAGAGGGTCCGTGAGAGAACCCTGGGGTTACACCCTCATATAGAGCATAGGAAATGGATAATGAGCCCCTTTGGGGGATTTAGTATCTACACCTGGTAGGAACGGGATGCCTCCTCATCTCTGATATTATGATTCTGATTTCTCTATGAGTGCCTGACTCATTTACACTTCTGGGTGTTGTAAAGTTTAGTAGTCTCTTTAAGGAAATAATATCCCTAGGAAAAGCCACTTTTCCAGGTAGAGGATTTGTCTGGCCGTGTATATGCTCTACAATAAGCAGTTCTGCTTTCTAGGAAGTGGGATGAAGGAGAACTCATAGGATCAGAGAGTTAGAATTGAAGGGAATCTTTGAGGGTCATGTTCAACCCCATTACTCTACAGAGGAGGAAGCTGAGACTCAGAAAGGGAAAGTGATTTAACACAGGTAGTTGGGACAGAGCATGGATCTCTACCAGGGCCTCCTCCAAAGTCCTCCCCACAGGATGGAGGTGAGTGGGGTTCTTGAAGGCTGTGCCAATGGAGTTCCTGCTCAGGTCCTACTACACTGGAAAGTCAACTGACTGCATCTGCTGTTTTTGAACTGGTCTAAGTCCAAAAATACTCATCATCTGACCAGCCACTAAATGATGTATTTTTTGGGCAACCCAAACAAGTTCCCCTCCCACCCCCCAAAAGAAGGCAAAATAGCCCTTGACCCCCTGCAGCTTTGACATTTGGAAGGGGAGAAACTGGTTTAGCCTATAATGAGTTATGAGGATCCCAGGACCTTCTAGGTGCTGCTGTTCCTCAGTTTACTTCCTGACATTCTGCTGGGATTCACCCTCTTGAAGCAAGCAGGAAAATCACCCACTGACCATGGTCTTCTTTCCTCTAGGCCATCAGTATTTCAAACCCATTTTCCAAACCACTGACCTGGTCCATCTGTGGTGGGATTGCAGAGGCTGAGGGAGAGAGGAATGAGGAAAGAGGCCAAGGAAGCAGCAGCACGGCCATTCAGACAGGAACATTTCCTGCTAGTTAAATTTCTGCTGCCACCTCAAAAGGTTCAAAAGACAGAGAGAGTGGTATAGGATGAAGAGCACTGGTTCTGAAATCAGAGGACCCGGGTTCAGATCCTGCCTTTGACACTTGCTATCTGTGTGTGACCTTGGGTAAATCACTCACCGACTTTAAACTTCACTTTCCTTCATTATAAAATAAAGGTGTGTCTACCTAGATGAGCTCTGAGGTCCCTTCCAGTTCTACATATATGATCCTAAGCATTGGATAGTATACCTATACTTTCTAATCCCTTTTCCTTGGCTCAGCCCTTTCACAAACTAAACCTCCTTTCAGTGCCTCAGGGTCAGAGCACCCAGTCCAGAGTTTCAGGTTTGTCAGGAGCAACATAGCTATGGGCACTGGGGTGGGTCTGAGTCACTGGGTGGGTCTGTGTCTTGTAGGCTTTCTAGCTGAGAAACTGTAGAATCCTCTCTCCCAGAGTCAGCATTTTCCCTAATCTTTTCTTTCCAAAAGAGTGCATTTTTACTTTTTGTCAGAAGTCCTTCCCAGTATGAGGTTTGCTCCATAGTTTAAGGCAGCATCACCCAAGTCCCCAGGGACTTCCGGCCCAGCCCAAGAAATTACTGGCCTTCACATACAGTACAATCAAACCCAACTGGGCTGGGTTGTTTGCTCTCTTTTCTGGGGACATTCCCTGCCATCTCTGCTTGATAAGACCCTACTCAATTCCAAGCCCTAGTTCAAAGGTCACTCTTTCATGAAGCATTTTTCCTTCCATTTTCACACCTAAAATAGGATGTGACCCCTTCTGGAAGGAAGTACCAGACAATGCCTAATCTTGCTTACACGAGGGCCCCATGCCATTCCACTCCCTTTCTAACACAATCTCTTTTTGAGCAGAAAAGTCCCAGTTGTGGGTGTGGGTATTTTTGGGGGTGGGGAGTAGATCTGTATAAGTATAGGTTTGGGAAAGGTATTGGTGAGTGTAAGAGTATTGGGAGTCAACAGAGGTGGAAGAGGTATACAGGTACAGAAATAGACATATATATGAATTAGGGTGTGGTGTAGGGGTATGTGTTGGGCAATTTAGATATGGAGAGTGTGGGAGTGTAGATAATAGGTAGGGATAACAGTATGGGCAGAGAGGGATGGGAGGCAGTATAGATGTGGGAGGGGTAAATGAGTTTAGGAAGAGGGGCTGTATAGATGTGAGGATATGTGTGAGTATAGGTGTGGGTGCAGATGTGAGCTCCACACAGAAAGTCCTGCTCAGCCTGGAGCTAAGAGACTAATTGAACCTCAAAATCTGCTGAGTGGGGAAATAACTTAGGTTCAAAGTCAGTGCTAATAACCTGGCAATTACTCTGAAGTTTTCCTCCATAAAGTTTCAATTATCATGAGTTTACAGCAGTCCTTATAGCCTTGTACTTCTTTGTTTTTCTTTTGGGATCCATTTATAGGAAGGATGGCATTGGAAAGGTTGTTTAAGAAGCATCGTGGGGAATGGAAAGAACACCAAAGTTGGATTTAAGAGACTGTGGATAGGCGTCACAGCTCTTTCACTTGGAGGCTTTGTGTTCTTAGATGAGTTCTTTACCCCCTCTGAGAGTCAGTGTCCTCATCTCTAAAATAGAAATAAAAATACTTTCTCATAGTTGATGGGGAGGAAAATGCTTTGTAAACCATTAAATACAATGTATGTGAGAACTATTTGTTATTTTGCAAGCTTGGACACTGAAGATCCAGAAATGGTGCTCCTGGTGGCTCTACAAGACAGGAATGTGCCCATTCACACACAGGATCGCAGATTGAGGGTTGAAAGGTGTCCTTACATGACATCTAACTCAACCTTTTCATTTTACAAAAGAGGAAACTGAGGCCCAGAGAGGGAAGGTGAAATGCCTGAGATGACTGCACACAGTTAGTAAAGGAATAAATCCTATACTTTTACCACTATACTACACTGCCTCTTTATCTGATTTCTCATTGTTGTCACTCTGTATTTTTTTAAGATAATTCCTACTAAATTATGTTTCTGGTGGTAATTTCTGGTAGGGTTATCTAAGAGGCTACAGGCATGGTGATGAGTTCCTACCTAACCAGCCAGTTAGTAATAGCAACAACAAGAGGAACAGCCCCTGAAAACCCAAACTATCATGTCATACAGGTGGTTAAGGAGACAATGGAAAATTAAGGGAGTTCCAGCCAGGGTGAAATACAGTGGGGTCTATATCCCCTGAGACTTTTAATGGTAGCTGTGAAGACAGGGTAGGATCCCTGAAATACTGACTATTTGACCTATGGTCATGCCACTAATTGGGTTAGCAACCCTCTCACTGTGATGAAACTGCTCCTTTGAATCTAAGAAATAGATGGAGCACAGTACAGAGTTCAGGCTGACCGTACATGAAGTCGTGATCACCTGGATATGGTGAATAGCAGAGTAAGTGGTGTTCCTTCATGTTCTGGTATCCCAAGAAGGTACCTTGGAAAACGTTAAAAATACCAACATGCCACATGCTAGAAATGCTTCAGTGCAGATCACTAAAGTCAGCAAAACACGCGTGTACATGAAATGAAATAAAACACGTATACTTTCATTATGCACTATTACTATATACTTCCATCCATCCATATACACATACACATGTATGTGATGTATATTTGTATTTGTGTGTGTGTGTGTGTGAGTGTGTGTGTGTGTGTATCCTTGAACAACTAGATATGAAGATGGGATCTGGTACAATCACCTCTATTTGAAAGAGTTGTTTAGGGAAAACAAAGGTACATCATTAAAATACTGAATGAGAAAACAATTACATCAAGGGAGGTGACTGAGACTCTGGCTTCTCTGCCAAACTGGAAAGTGGGAAGGCCAAAAAAGATCCATAATTACTGCCTTATATGCTTTTCAGAAGCATAAGAATTGGTAAAGCATTTTACCAACTTGCTCTCAGACCAAAGTCTGATCCCTCCTTTCTGGATAGTGGCCATTACGCACCTATTACCAAAAGATGAAAATGTCAATTATTTCTGCCAAATGTAGGCCAATTATGAATTTCTGTACTTTACACAAAACATTCGTAACTTATTTCACTAAAAAAAACTATAGACACAAAATAAAACGATAAATTGAAGCAAAAAGGATGGTTCAAAAAGTCACTGAGATATAACGAACGACTGACAATTGGTCTGATAACTATTGAACAAGCTGCCCCCAAAACTCCATAACATTCATATTACCTATGCTACAAAGCTCTGGTTTAGTTCCATGCAAAAGTTTATTCATATACTGCAAATATATGAAAGTAGAGTGAGAATGCAGGAGTATTTGATGTCCACATGGGAAAATTTTCTTTATTTAAAACATGCCACCACAAATAATTGGAAACTGAGAGGATGCCCATCAGTTAGGAAATGGCTGAACAAGTTTTGGTATATGAGTGCAATGGAATACTGTTGTAATTTCAGAAATGATGAACTGGATGGTTTCAGAAAAACCTGGGAAGACCTATATAAACTGATGCAAGTGAACAGAACTAGGAGAACATTGTATCTGTTAACAGCAATATTGTAACATTGATCAACTGTGAAAGACTTAGTTTCTCTGATCAACACAAAGATCCCCAACAGTTCCAAAGGACTTAAGGTGAAAAATGCTATCCATCTCCAGAGGAGGAGAAACTGATGGACTCTGAATGCAGATTAAAACATGTTTTTTCACTTCCTTTATTTTTCTTGCTTTTTTTTTGTACATCATAGCAAATGTGGAAATATATATTGCATGACTTCGTATGTATAATGAGTATTATATTCCTTGCCTTTTCCATAGATGAGGGAGAAGATGGAAGAGGAAACGAATTTGCAACTGAAACATTTTCAAAATACATGCTAAAAAAAGCTTGCCACCATCACAAGAATGCTAAGAACAATTGTTATAAAATGTGGTGTTTTTCAGAGGTACAACTGAAGCTCATTGTGGCTCTGTCTGTCCTTAAATCCTTCATTATCTCTCCTAAATAGAACTAAGTATGACTTTCCAATTAACAAAGACATATTGTTAATCATTTGACATAAGACATATTACTAACCATTTGATGTGTATGGATGATATCAAGCTAGAGATCTCCACTGATGACACATTAAAAAGCCCCTCCTTTTTTTAAATAGGAGATTGCTCCAATGATATTTAAAAAATCATTTGGACTCTGTGTAAAATTCTTATCATATTCCAAAGGAAGATAATAAGCTTTCAGCTTGAATCTAGAGGTCACATTAAACCAATGGATAAAGGCAATATCTACAAATATCTAATTATCTACAAATACCTCGGTTCCCTGAAGGTAAAACACATTGAATATAAAATATTCATATAATTCATTAAATTAATATAATTCATTGAATTCACATTCAAATAAAATGTCGTAGAAGTCTCTGGTGAAATACATTAAGAGGCTTACTGGCATCCTGAAGTCAAAACTAGGAGAGAAGAACTCTTTAAAGCAATTAGCACCAGTCTTAAGGTACAATTTCAGAAATGTAAAATAAGTCACAATAGATCTGAAACAAAAACCATTCAATATTAATGAAACAGAAGACCTGTCAGGCCTAAGATGGCTAGAGAAAGTTAACACTTCCTCGACAAAAAAGAGAAAGAGAATTGATAGACATTCATAGATCATAAAAAAGTAAAAAACAAATAGAAATATTTTATAAACAAGAAGATATCACTTTAGTGAGCAATAGTAAAGGCTGGTATTGCTGGATATGTTGAATGTAGCTGAATGCTCTGTTGTTGTTTGTCCTTCATTTTCACAGAAGACCAGTAATATCATGGAGTGATATCTTGAGTCAATATGAATTGGATTTATTTGAGACTGAGTTGTGCAGAGTCATCAGCCTCACTCTCTCTTACAGAGTCATTGAAATCTAGTGACAAGACAAAAATTAATATGACTGGCAATGGCCCAGGGTGCAGTGGATGACCTTGGCGTCTTTGATATCTGACCAAGCTCTAAGCACTCCACAGCTCCTGCTTCAGTTGCCTTCATGGCTGCTGGAACAAATTGTTCTTATCTTTCCATTCTGCCAGGGAAAGGCTTTTCATCTTGAGGCAGACATTTCCCTAACTCATCGACAGATTTGAGGCCTATCAGTTACCCTTAACCTGGTTTAGCTCATCTGCTGAGATAGTTTTACCAGGGTGTGGCTGCTGAGCATGCTACAGCTTCTTGGAGCCACAAGTGAGAGTTGGGTGACAGGGGGACACCAAAAGTGCATGAGCAGCCCTCACACAAGAGATATTAGTCCTTCTAAATATCCCATAGGCTCTGAAAGTGTTTTACTCCTCAATAGAACCTATAAAATGGTTAAAATCTAAGAGTGTAATCGATAGTCTGTCCATGGGCAGCAGCCATCAAATCAGGACACAATGTGTCAATAAAGAAACATCGAACAAACAGCCAAGTCATGAGGGTTGGTTTGTGAGCACTGGGGTTTATGACAGCAGCTCAGGACCAGGGCACGGGTGTGATTTATGGGAGTCGGGTGAAGGCGCCGTGAACATTTAGCCTAGAGAAGACAGAACTAAGCAGGGTGGGGATATGACAAAGGTCTTTAGGCATTTGAAAGGCTGTCATATGGATGAGGAATTGGAGTGGTTCTGTCTGACTTCCGAGGGTGGGAGTGATGCCTGGAAGTTTCAAAGAGTCCAATTTGGGGTTAAATTTCCTAAGAATTAGAAGCTGCTTTGGGAGGCAATAGGTTCTCCTTCACTGGAAGTCTACAAGCAGAGGCAGAGTTTATGAAGAAGCTGAATGAACTTTTGAGTGCTTATGTTGTGAATTCCTTGTTTCTAGATATGGGTTGATCCCTTCCACCTATATAATTTTGTGAGTCTGTGACCCCTTCCAGTGACAGGGATCTCATTATCTACCAGCGCATTATGTTGGGTGGAAGAGCACTGTGTTTAGAGTCAAAGGTTAGCATTTGAATCCTGGCTCTGCTCTTTACTGGCCTGTGGGCAAATCACTGAAAATCCCTAAGGCTCAGTTTCTTCACTTGTGAAATGAAGATGATAACACCCGCCCTGTTCTATTTGGCCTCTCAGCTCAGGTTAAAGCAAAAACCTAGGCTGGAGAATTTCCAGCAAACTGGGAGAGCTTTATTATGTGGTGCAGCAAGAAGGCGAACAAAAGCACGCACACACACACACACACACACATACATACACACTCGCGCGCACACACACACATATACACACGCATACATATACACACATACACACACATATACACACGCACACACTCGCACACACATACACATATACATACACACACATACACACGCATACATATGCACACATACACACATACACACTCGCACACACACATATACACACGCATACATATACACACATACACACACATACACACGCACACATTCACACACACATACACATATACATGCACACATATACACACGCATACATATGCACACATACACACACACATACACACTCGCACACACACATATACACACGCATACATATACACACATACACACATACACACACATATACACACGCACACACTCGCACACACATACACATACATACACACATATACACATGCATACATATGCACACATACACACATACACACACACACTGTAGGTGACAATCTAACAGACAGAGGTTAATCCCCACAGATACAAGAAACTTACCTGGTATGAAAGTGAAGGTGTCGGGGAGGGCACATGCTCTAGGTTGGGGTTCAGGTGGTAAAATGATACACCTTAAGCAAGGGCTTTGAGCGTTATCTTCCTGACTTCGAGTCAGAGCAGTGGAAATGTACGACCTTGGCTGTTTGGAAGCAGGAGACCACTTAGCCCAAGTGACTCCCCGCTGGGATCCTGTCATTGTAACGACCACGTCAAAGAGTGGAAAGTTTGCAATAATCACGCGCATTAACTACCTTATAGATTGTTGTAAGGAGCAAATGAAATTATGGGTGTAAAGCCCCTTGTGAGCCTCCAAACATTACAGCAACGGCGCAGACTTGTTTCCTAGCAGCCTGTTTGATTGCTGGTCAGCAGTGGAGGAGGGATGGTGGTAACAAGGAGATGTCAGTGGAACCTAGATCATTTAATTTAACTAACTCAGTAGCTAATATTTATATAGATCGAGGTTTGTGAAGCACTTTACAAATATCTCATTTCTATGCTTACAATAACCCTAGGAGGTAGGTGCAATTCTCATCCCCATCTTACAGATACGAGAAGTGAGGTAGACAAAAGTGACGTGACTTGCCCAGGGTCACAGAGCTAGCATGAGCCAGCTGGACTTGAACTCACGTTTCCAGTGCTCTATTCACTGTACATCTAATTAGATGAAGTTGCCACTGTAGTTTAGTTAAGTGCTTGTGACTAGTCACAATGATAACTGCTATTTATCTAATATTTTACTATTTGTGAGGTATTTTTTGTAACATTATCTTGCTTGAGCCTCCCAACAGCTCTGTGAGGTAGGTATTATAGGAATTATTTTCCCATTTTACAGATGATGGGACTGATGCTCAGAGATGTTACTTGTCTGTGTTGACATGCCTAGTAAATATCAGGGTCAGGTTTGGAATCCAGGCCATTCTGATTCTAAGTCTACTACTCTATTCACTATGAAAGGGAAGAGACAGAGCCCACTGATTGATCCATGGATCAGTGAAGGACCCTTTGGAGACAGGAATTACCTTATTATCCAGATCAATTCCCCTAACATTAAACAAGCCTCTAATGACCACTTTTTATGTCTGGAAATGAGAAAGATAGTATTAGAAGTGAAGACAAAACCATTCCTTCTCTGCTGCTGGGTCTTCCTGGAACCTCCCTAAGCCCTTGGAGGCCTCTTTGTACAGAAATAGTCTCCAGCCCCATGGCCTGCACATCCTGGAATATTCCTGGCCCACCCCTCTTCTCTCAAAGGTGAGCCCTCCTGGAAGCTACTGTTTTATGGAAAGGCCCAGGCCAGCCTGCCTTCATTCTCCTCTCAGTCCTGTCCCTGACTCTGAAATTCCAAATCAGGACCCTTGGCCAGGTTTCTCCTGTTCTTCCTTCCCAGATCTTCTCTTTCTTCCTCACCCTTTTTAGCTCCAATTTGTGCGCTATCTTCTTCCATTAGAGGAAAAATGTAAGCTCCTTGAGGGCAGGGATTGGTTTTCTTTTTGCTTATATTTATATCCCCAGCACTTAATAAATGTTTCTTTTCTTCCATTCTCCTTCTTTCCCTCCTTTCTTCCCTCTTCCTCTCTCCCTTCCCCTTCCTTCCTTCCTTCCTTCCTTCCTTCCTTCCTTCCTTCCTTCTTTCTTTCCTTCCTTCCTTCTTTCCTTCCTCCCTCCCTCCCTCCCTCTCTTCCTTCCTTCCTTCCTTCCTTCCTTCCTTCCTTCCTTCCTATCAGTAAGGTTGGGGAGGGCAGGACAGTAGCTTGACAGATCACAGCCTAGACAGCCGTCTGACCCTGCACTCAACCACAGTTCTTTCCACACTTCCCAATGGGAGTTGACTGAAAATCTAAGCATCATAGAACCACATAACTTTCAAAGTGGTTGGGGCTTCCAAGATCGTCTAGTCCAATGCTCTCTTTGTGTAGATAGAGAAACTGAGACTTCTTGCCTGGGGTCACACAGATAATTAGTAGGACAATCAACCCTTCAATTAGAGTTTAACGGCTACTCTGTGGCACTGGAGACACAAAGACAGAAGTGCCCTCAAGGAATTGACAATGTAGGCAGGAGAGAAAGTGTGTGTGTGTGTGTGTGTGTGTGTGTGTGTGTACACACTTGCGTGGGCACAGACACAAAATACAGACAACAAAGAGACAAGATCTGTGGAGTGAGTGTGGAGGCAGTTGTAGCAGGGATAATCAGGAAAGCTTCACGAAGAAGGTTACATGAGTTGAGCCTTGAAGGAAGCTAGGGAATCTTCAGAGGTAGAGATGAGAAGAGGGTGCGTTACAGACATGGGGGGCAGCTTCTTGGTAACGATCAGCACTTAGTAAATGTTGTTCAGTCATTTTTCAATCATGTCCAATTCTATGACCCCATATGGGGCTTTCTTGGCAAGGATACTGAAGTAATTTGCTATTTCCTTCTCCATTTTACAGATGAGGAAGCGGAGGCAAACAGGGTTAAGTGACTTGCGCAGGGTCACACAGCTACATAATGTCTGAGTCTACATTTGAACTCAGGTCTTCCTGATTTCAGGCCCAGTGCTCTATCTGCTGCATCACTGACAAACAAATACTTGTTGACTGAGATTGAAGATACAATGCTGTTTCTGAAATAGTAATAACGCCATTTTGGCTGGAATATAGTGTTGTGTGAATGAGAGGCTGGAAAGGCAGGTAAAGCCCATTTGCATGCCAAACAAAGGCCCTTATATTTGAACCCAGAGGTAATAGGGAGCCCTTAGAGTTTATTCAGAAGAGTGACATAGTTAGATCTTTAGGAAAATCACCTTGGCAATTGTGTAGAATGAACTGGCATTTGGAGAGACTTGAGAAAGGTACACACAAGAATTTCTCTGGGACTAGAACCCAGGGATCCTGTCTCCTAATCCAGTGGTCATCTCAATGTGCCATATAGGACTCTGGAGAGAAGAAGGTCACCATATTAGGGGAGTAGTTGACGAGGTGCCTCTGAATATTTTGGGGTGATTTTATAATTTTATAATTTTATAACATTGTTGTAACTTCAGTCTTGTGTTAATTTGTAAAAGCCATAAAGCATTAACTCTGTCCCTTCCCTCCCCACAG
>CM053585.1:294034643-294062605 GCA_028646515.1 Pseudochirops corinnae
GTGTTCCTTTAAGTATTAGTCATTCCTTGGCTCATCCCAGGTCCCTCCCTAACTCTACCTTTGTACACCTAGTTAGCTTAATGAACCTATGGCTGACAGTTTTGTATCTTTAAAAACTGCATCTCTGGCCCCTAGAACTTTGCAGGCTACCTGCCCACTGAAGAGCATCACACTTTGCAGGCTTTCTCTGACCCTGCCCCGCCCTTGCACCTTGTGAGCTTTTTCTAGCAGGTCTCTTTACCCCACCCCTTTTGCCCTTGTGTAACAATAAACTTTTATAACTCTGCCAAAAGATAGCTGAGTCCAGTAATTCTTTTCAGACGACGAACCTAGAAAGGATTTCAATAGAAATCCCCCCTACTTATACCTCTTCATAGTGATGGAGATACTCTGAGACTGGGCAAATGATGTGGTCCTTGTCACTGGAGGAAATGCTTTTTTCTCCCCAGCAGGGAATGCAAATCAGAGCTAAGTGATTGGGAGGCCAAAAAGGAACCCTACCCTAGTTGGTGGAGAACAAGACAGGAGCCCCAGCTGGGTGAAGGGCTGCTCTCAGATGCTGTTTGTGAGTCTCATGTTTGCTAATGTTCTCTACAGTTGGTCACTTATAAAGTTAAAAGCCAGAGAGTGTCCTTAAATTTTAACTTTTAAACTAACTTAGTTAATAAATCAGAAATTTCTGTGCCTTTTTACAGTTTAACCATTGGGTTATCCATTTTAAAGGTTGAAACTTAGAGAAATCTTCCACAAAGCATAAAATGTCAAAACATAAAATGTCAAAACAAATCTTAAAGCCAAAGATCCTGAGATAGTCAGTACTTGCCATTTTAAAAGTCCCCAGTCAAACCAAGGACCTCTTACAAGACTTTGCAGAATTTCATAGTTAGCTTCTTAGGATATTAACAGTGGCCTCACGGTACATAGGACTGAGCTGGCTCTGCCCTAATCCCAAATTCATTGCTGAAAACTACAGAGCATAGTGACCTTTTGTGACTTCAGCGCCCTTATTAGACTGTAATTTCCTTGAGGGCAAGAATTCTAGTATTGAATGCAGCATTTTGCACATAGCAGGCCTTTCATAGTAAATGTTTGCTGAATGGAATAAAATCACAATGGATTTTAGTATTAGAGAATTTAGAGCTAGAAGGAATGTGGAAGAACTGATGATCCAATCCCTTCCTTTTATGGATAAGCTAAGGCCCAGAGAAGGGGGAAGGGCTTGTTCAGAGTCACAGCTGGTTAGTGGCACAGCTGGAATCAGAGCCATAACTAGGGCAAGATGGCCAAGATTTCCCCCCAGGCAATAGCATGGGAGAGAATTTAGCAGTCCAGAGACTACCATCCTTCTCCCCTACACCTTATAGTTTTTCCCTGGCCCATGCCTCTGAAGGGGCAATCAGACCTCAGGTATAACTGGGATAGGGTAAGAAAATAGGGTAACAAGGTAGTGGAGGGACAGGTTTGGGCAGGATAGACCACCCCCTTTTCCTGTTCAATTGTCCCAGAGAGATAAGCTCTGAGCAGGGATGCAGTTTGGAGAACTTCATTGCACTTGGACAGCATCTGGTCTCCATTTCTGGCCAATTAGCACTTTGTCCCAGAGTACCTGGGGATGGACTTTGGCTGAAGTATCTTTTTTCCTTGGGTTTCTTCCTTGGTATTCCCTGTCCTGTTAGTGGAGAACACCTCCTCCACCCCCAAACCTAAAGAGTTTTGGAAAGAATTTTATTGTTGTGTTCAGCAAAGGAAAGAGCCAGAAAAATGCTTTCAGCCTCTGGGTTGAACCTCTGTGAGGTTTACATTCTGTAGAGTTCAAACAAGGACACCCCCATGCAACTATTGCATGTGTGCAGTTTGCTTGAGATCTGTATCAACAGGTAAGTATAAACATTAAATAAAATTGGAGCTAAGTCAAAACAAAAGCTTTGGGTAGACCCAAAACAGGACCAAAAACTAGCACTGAGTGGACCTAGGCATTCCTTACATCTGTCTCCAACTTCTCTGGAGAATTCCTGAGGTCAGTCTGACCTCTATGGTAAGTTTTGAGTTAGACAATTTCTAATAAACTCTTTTTTTTTTTTTTTTTTTTGCTTTTTGAAGGGGGAAGGGCAGGGCAATTGGGGTTAAGTGACTTGCTCAAAGTCACACGGCTAGTTTTGTGTTAAGTGTCTGAGGCCGGATTTGAACTCAGGTCCTCCTGACTCCAGGACCAGTGCTCTATTCACTGTGCCACCTAGCCACCCCAAGTTAGACAATTTCTAGTGACATAAAGCTAGGTTCAAACAATGTTAATAAATGATAAATAATATTTTTTCCCACAGTGTCTAGAGGAGCTTGGCCCCCTGTCTGTCCCTGTAGTTCCCAAGGTCCCTTTAGTACCCTTTGTACTAGTTGAAATGATGTCCACAGAAGCAATGCAGCCAAAATAACCTGATGCCCTTGGTGCAGGGTTTGGGTCCTTTGATTTCTTCTCCTCTCTGTATTACCAAGTATAGTCCTTCTCCATCTCCTACACTGCTGTCCTTGCTGAGGTAGGAGATAAAAGGGAAGATGGGGGAAGTGGGGGAGGAAGCAACAGTTTTTGTCAAAGGTGAAAAAGAAAATTTTCAGTTATACTTTTGACTAGTAGTAGAGAGTAGTTAGGTGATGCAGTGGATACATCACCGGGCCTGGAGTTGGCAAAATCTGTGTTCAAATCTGGCCTCAGACATTTATTAGTTGTGTGACCCTGGGCAAGTCACTTAACCCCCATTTGCCTCAGTTCCTCATCTGTAAAATGGGGGCACACTGGAGAAGGAAATGGGAAACCACTCCAGTATCTTTACCAAGAAAACATCATGTGTAAATAGTCCTGGGGGTCATGAAGAGTCAGACATGACAGAACTGAGAAACAACAAGAAGTGGTAAGACCAAGGTTTTATGTTTTTCAGTTCAGAATACTTTCCATTTCATGTCTTGACTCCCAACATTTCTGGGGTTTAGATGGGGAAAAGGGGAGGAAGAAGGTGTGTTTCCTTGTAATTCTATACATCTACAGTCAAAGGAAGATAGATAAGGATTTCCTGGGAAAGAGAGGGAGGTTTCCAGGCCTACTTGGGATTAACATGGCTTAGCTCAGGGGTTTAGCTGCTCTGAAGGTCCCTCTCCTATCATTCTTCCCTCTCCCCTCCCATCCACCCACTCACAAAATGAGCCCCTGCCCGACCAGTTTACTAGCTAGCCATGTCAGTGGTTCTATGTGTCAAGGCCCACTTTGACTGAGAAAAAAATCCCACAAGCCCTTGCCATGGCTTGTATTTGCTATATTAAAAGCCATAAACTAAGGGCCTGGTGGTCTCAGAGTTTGATTCAGTGTCTTGAACCATTAGCAATGATCTCTTGCCAGAAGGCACTGAACTGTGTCTGCCCTTATCCCAAAATCGTGGGTTGGAAGTTGCAAGGTATGCGTGTGACCACTGGTCACCTCAAGGGACTGATGGTAAAACAGAGAGGTGGGACACTATTGATATGGAACTTGGTGTACATTGTCAGACAAGGCCAGTGGGATGATTTGTTTTGCTTGATTTTTGTACATATTTGTTACAAGGGTAGTAGTAATGGAAAGTTATTGTGATGAGACAATGGGGTTCTAAAAGAGCAGAAATGAAACATTTAAAGGGGCAGAGGGACAAAAAAATGTCAACAACCAACCTGAACGTGCACAGTGGTGACCCTTGGTCATTGTCCTTGAGCACATCAGCTTTGCTCTTGGTTTTGGGTCCGATCAGGTCTATGGCCTCTTGTAGATCACAGTTGGATAATAATACAAACCCAGCATAGGAGCAAAGGAGAATGGTCTGGAGGAGGTTCTCTGGGGAAGACAGAGAGACTCTCTGAGTCACTTTTGCTGGTTTATGACCTTGATGCTCCTTAACTCTGGTTTGATGACTGGAATGAAGTAACTACAGAAATATTAGATGGGACAGATGGTTAACTTCTGGTTTTGACCTTCTCCCTGAAAAAATAGCTCACTCTCATTACTCTAAGGTGTAGTGAAACCATTTCACACAGTTCAGTGAAAGAGTCCTGGGTTTGGGTGCTGGTCCTGTCCATCCCCAATCCCTATTGTATGATTTCAGGGAGAGGGGAATTGCTTCTCTGAACTTCATGTAAACTCCAGATGAAAACTAAAAGTCAAATGAACAACAAAAGATCTCAACACAGGTTTTGGACAGGTCACTACCAGGACACATCAATATAATGAAATAAACCTTAGGTTCTTTCCTAGTATCTGACCTCAGAACTTCACTGAGTTCTTCACTAGTTGTGTAACCCTGGGTGCCTGCCTGCCTCAGTTTCCCCATCTGTAAAATGAAGATAATAATAGCACCTATCTCCTAGGATTGTTTTTGAAAAGGTATAAGTAGGGGGGATTCCTAATGAAATCCCTTCTAGGTTCGTCGTCCAAAAAGAATTACTGGACTCAGCTGTCTTTAGCAGAATTATAAAAGTTTATTGTTACACTGAGGCAAGGGGTGGGATAAGGAGACATGCAAGCTGACAGGGATTTAAGGCAGAGTTAGAAAGCCTGCAAAGTGCAGGATTATAGAGTTTAAGTGTTACACTCTGCAGTGGGCAGGAGGTGTGATAGGAAAAAGCCTGCAAAGAGCAGGGGGTAGAGATGCAGTTTTTAAAGACACAAAACTGTCAGTCATAGATTCATTAGACTAACTAGGTGTACAAAGGTGGAGTTAGGGAGGGACCTGGGAGGAGCCAGGGAGTGACTAATACTTAAAAGAACAAGCACCCTTCACATCAACTGCGCATGTGTTTTGCCCATAATTCACTGGGAGAAACTCCAGGGGGATAGGAGCAAGTGGTGTGGTTTTTGCCTTGAACCGTCATAAAGTCAACCAGTGGTCAAATTTGAGGTCAAATTTAAATGAGAAGTACCCATCCAGTCTGCAAATGGATGAGTCTTGTTTACTAGAACAAAAGGAGGTAACGCTTTTAAAGGATTCTTGTTATCATAGCTATAGAGTTAATGGTTTCAGAGGAAATACCTCTAGGCTGGGGGCAGGGAAGGAACAGAGTTAATGCTTTACAGCTGTGGGGGAGGGAAGGGACAGAGTTAATGCTTTGTGGCTGGGAAGAAATGTGGCTTTTACAACTTAACACAAGACTGAAATTACAACAATGTTTCAAAATTATAAAATCACCCCAAAAAATATTACAAAGGCCACTCAGCACTGCCTCAGTTTTGAGGATCAAGTGAAAGAAAAATTGTAAAGTGCTTGACACAGTCCCCCGCACATAGTAAATACCACATAAATGTTATTTATTTATTATTGTTACTATTTCCATTTCCCAGCCCTCACCAGTAATCTCTCAGTTCTGGACGTGTCTGCATCCTGAGGTCCACTCTGCTGATTGGTGAGCCCCTAGCTGAAACCACCATTTCCTAAAGAGCCCCAAACAATGCTCGCTTCACCCTTGGTTCTTCTTATTATCTTGACATTTCCATCATTGTCTGGCCCATTCCCACCCTGGAGAAAGTTTCATCCATGAAATTCCTCTTTGGTTACTACCGGCCCAGAACATGCTCAAAAAAGGGCTTTAACCATGTTTCCCTTCATTCACCCCTGGACTCTGAACTTTTTCTTCTCTTTCTAGCCAGCTACATTGCTTCCCCAAGTAATTTATCTATGAGAAATCTTTATGCATTGTCTTCCTTAATTGTAAGATCCTTGAGGGTAGGGACTGTCTCCTTTGTACATATTTATATCCCTCTGGCCTACATTCTCTCTGTCTCTGTCTCTGTCTCTGTCTCTCTGTCTCTGTCTGTCTCTCTGTCTCTCTGTCTCTATCTCTCTGTCTCTGTCTCTCTCTCTCTCTGTCTCTGTCTCTCGACACCCCCCCCCCCCCATAGAATAGCTGTTAATCTGCAGTGGTAGAGGGAGTTATCCCACTGGAATCTACTTATATAGATGAAATCACAAGTTTGGATTTAAAAAAAAACACCCAGTAAAACCTTAATCAAGTCCATACTTTGTGCAAGTCGTAGTGTGCTAGACCCTGAGAAGACAGTGATGTAAAATGACAAACACTGCCTGCTTCAGTCTTCTGAGAGAGAATATGATGGCCACAGAAATAACAATACAAGGCTCAGCACAGGAGCAAAGGAGAGGGGCTTGAAGGAGGTTCCCTAGGGAGATTTGAAGAGGAGGAATAATCTTTCAGCTGAAGGACAAGGATTCCCTTCTTTGTGGAAAAAGTATAATCTGAGCTGAGCCTGGACTGATGAGAATTCTGAAAGGCAGAGATAAGGAGGGAGGATATTGTAAGCACTAGGGACAGACAGCTTGTGTGGATGGGTGGATGTAATAAAGGGCAGACTGAGAGCCAGGAACAATTAAGAGTTCCACATGGGCAGAATATAGAGCATGTGAAGACAAATAATGCTGGAGCCAGATTATGCAGGGCCTTAAATGCCCAGTTAAGGAATTTGTATTTTATTTCATAAGTCATTTTTGTTGTTGCCTGAATCTTTGTGACCCTATTTGGGGTTTTCTTGGCAGGGATACTTGAGTGGTTTGCCATTTCCTTTTCTGGCTCATTTTATAGACGAGAAAACTGAAGCAAACACGGTTAAGTGACTTGCCCAGGATCGCACAGCTAGTAACTACCTGAGGCTGGATTTGAACTCACATCTTTCTGACTCCAGATTAGGCTCTCTATCCACCTCAACACCTACTTGCCCTGTTTTATAGGCCATAGCTACTGAAGTTTTTCAGTCAGAGAGGGCCATGGTTAATTCGTGTCTTTAAACCTGGTGGAGGCAGGGTAAAGCAACCACCTTTTGTGATAAGATACTAGGCCATCCAGTCAGGCTGGTGGGTAGCCCCAGCCCACATATACTCATCTTGGAAATGAGGGTTGGACTAGATGTTATCCAACTTCTCTTCCAGACTAACAGATGATGAATTGGTGATTCACGGACAAATCTAGACTCCAGTAAGATCGAACCAACAGCAATCAGACCCAGCATCATGGGGCCCTGAGAACTGAGAACCAGCTTGGTTCATCCAGCTTGGCCAATAGATGAATTAGCGAGGCCCAGAGGGAAGACGTGAAACAGATAGAAAGAACCAGGTCCTGAGGCTCCGAGTTAGTGTTCATTGGACTGAATGTACCAGGCAGGCCCAGTAGACAGCCGCTTTTTGATGCTGTTTGAGGCCATTGAAGATGTTAGCATTGTGAAGTGACCCCAGACCATTGTCTAGATGGGAAAAGCTCTTGCCCAGCACTCTTAAACCTCAGTGCTGGATTAGGTAAAGCTGAGCAGCTGGTGGGGTAGGGCAGGGCCCAGCTGCTGAGGAGCAGCTTAGCAGTTTAGGGAAGAACTGGGGACTAGGGAGGCGTTTCAGAGCAGGCAGTGACTCATGAACGAGGCTGCGGGCAGTTACCAGTCTTGGGCAGTTTCCATTGGAAGGTCCTTACCTTTGCCAAGGCCTCTCCCTTTAGGAAGCATCACTGATATTCCTGGCTGCCCTTCAAAAAAAAAAAAAAACCAAACCCACAGGTCCAGTGATTCAGTCCCCTAGAGTATCAGCTCAGAGTGGGATGGGGGTGGGGAGGGGAGGGTGAGAATGGAGGGGAAGGTTCTTGGCCCAACTTGAAATGCCAGATCCCTGGGATGGGCAGAACAGCAAAGGTACCTCTACTCCCCACCTCCCACCCCCCATTCACTCTCACATGCTCACACAGTGGGAGTATGGGGTTGGGGCCAGACCCTGTAGGACCTTGAATATCAAGTTAGGGAATCTGAGCTTTAGTCAGTAGGCAATAAGGAGCCTTTGAACCTGTCTCAACTGGCAGGGATTACAGTGTTCTGGGGGGTGGGACCAAGACAGGAAGCAGCCCTGGGCTCTTTTCTTTAAGATAATACAATCATGGATCCATGAAGGATTTTTATTGGCAAAAACAGTGCCTGGGCCTCCTATAGAGGATTTCTAAAGCCTTGGATAGTGGCCAATGGGCTACTTTCTGACCTCCAAGCCAAGGTTACCTATTCTTCCTTGTCCTTGGGAAGAAACATTAGAAAATAAAATGCTGCTGAAAGAAACTTTGAAATATAGACTGTTACAGTTGGAAGGAACCTTAGAGACCGTTTGTCCCACCCCTCTCATTTTACAACTGGGGAAACTGAGGCTTAGAGAGAGACAGTAAGTTACCCAAGACCACACACTTTAGTTGGTAGGGCTAAGACTAGAATCTAGGTCTCCTGAATTCTATAATTCTAAGCCCACTTCCAACCATACTAGGCTTCCCAGCTTAGTGTGAGCTTCTCAACTGGCCCCTTCTTGTCTCCCTTGCCCTGACCCTGCACCTTCTGGGAAAATCTTTTTTTTCTTTGTTAGTGATGAGTTATCTGGAGTTTTGCTAGTACGGGGCTAACTTTCCTTGCCTTACTCATGTTGTTTGCCCCAGGCACTGAAGGACTGTCAGCCCTTCCCCTTACCAGAAAGTGAGGTGACATGAGAGGTTGAGGTGGGAGAGAGGAGAATTCCGTGTTTGGGATGACTTCAGAGCCTTGGATCTCCCCAGCCCTAAGGCTCTCATTCCCCTTCTCTTCACCAGGACCTCCCCTGACTTCTTTCCTTTATCAACAGCTCTGAGTCTTTTAAAAAGTTTCAGGTCAGAACAGTAGATGTTGCTGTCTTGGAGATCTGACAATGCCTTTTTGTCCAGCAGGTTCAGAAAAGGGTGTGTGTGTATGTGTGTGTGTTTGTGCGTGCACACGTGAGCGCTTATGCTCATACTATAGCCATAGGTTTCCAAGACTTTTCCAGAAAGTCCCCCAGGACTACCCATCACTCTTTTGTTCTCAGAATCATCAAATGTTAGAGTGGATGAATGTCAGCTAGTCCAACAGCCTAACTAAATTTCATTTTATGTTTTACAGAGTCTTTTTATCTTCTGCGGAGGCAGTGTGGCACAGTGGATGTGGGTAGAGCTCAAGCATGTATTCTACTACTATGTCCCAGGCATTCTGGAGAGCTGGACTTGAAGCCCAGTTATTCCAAAGTCATTTGTGCCTTCAGAGGAGCCCCTTCAGGGCCAGCTGCACAGGAAGTGGGGCTAAAAGGCTCCTAACAGACCATCAGACCCAATACGAGATAACCCTTACAAGCCCATATGAGAATTTCAAGATTGGCCTGAAAGGTCTATGGCTCTTTGGTGACTTGAAGTCACATCACTGTCATCCATCATAGCTTTTCAATGAGTTACTGGGGAGATGAAAGGTATCAGTAAATGGGCCATACGTAACTTTTTGAGTCCATAATAAATGCTTTCTGGGCTTGAAGGAAAACCCATTAATTAATACTTTGGATATTGAGCCCAAATACAAATGCACAAACTGAGACTTTGGGCTAAATCTGTCTTCAGAGACTGGTGGTGTTGGGACGCAGAGGTAAAGACATTTCCTGAAAGGCAATGTTTCATTCAGATCAAGGTGGGCAGCTGAGTTAATATTTTCCAGACTCCCTATACCCTGAGGAAACATCCCGATACCTTGAACCAGAGTTATGGGTTTGGTCTCTCTAGGAGATCAGGGGAGAGAGAAAGTTGAAACTATTTAATTAAGTTCAATGGAAATTTATTAACTACCTTTCCTATGTGAGGCACTGAGCTAAGCAGGAAGGATGTACAGACAAATATAAAACTACCCTCAAGGAGCCTACAATCTGCAATAATTATATCCCCTTGTGGACGTAGCTAGATGGCACAGGGGATAAGTGCTGGGCCTAGACTTAGGAAGATTTGAATTCAAATCTGGCATCAGACTAACTGTGTGATCCTAGACAAGTCACTTAACCCTCGTCTGCCTCAGTTATCTCAACTGTAAAATGGGGCTAATAATAGCACCAACCTCTTGTGAGGATCAAATGAGATGATAACTCTAAAGTACTTAACATAGCACCTGACACTAGTAGGAACTTAATAAATGCTTGTTCTCTCCCTTTCTGGCACACAGTAAGTGCTTAATAAATGATTATGGATGGCTGAATTCAAGATCTTTCTTTGCTTTATGAGCACTGGCATGCAGGAGCAGAGGACTCATGTTAGTAGGCAGTGTGGGGTCAGTAACAGGGAGCGATCAGACGATAAGAGTGGCTGAAACTCAGCTCGGAGAGGTTCCTGGGAAGGAGGCGGTTAGGGCAGACACTCATTATCTCAGCTAGAGCTGATAGTCACTCTCATCAGCACAGATCTGTGGGGATTGTGAGAAGGCCTGTATTAGAAGAGAGATGGGGCTCCTGCCCTCAGCTCTTGTCAAACTGATCAGCTGTCTGGCTCTGTCTGGCTCCAAACTTTCCTCCTGAACATTATTTTTCTGTGTCTTTGTTCATTCTCTAAACATGATGTCATGAATGGGGAGTCTAGACTGATGTGAAAACATTGGCAAACCTATTTCCTTCTCTGGGTCTCTAATAAAATGAGGGTACTGGATGAGATGGTCTCTGTGATCCTTTCTTGCTCCAGCAGATTATGATGTAAGGTCTTTCCCAATTCTCTGTGTTCTAAGGTCTCCTCTAGTGCTGCCCTTGGAAGGTCCTTTTCTGCTGTTTTATGTCCTAAGATACCTTCTGGCTTGGACAGCATGGTTTCTAAGGGCCTTTCCAGCTCTGAAATCCTGTGTTTTATATCCTAAGCTTCTTTCTAGCTCTGACATTCTAAATTCCAAAGTCTTTTCAGCTTGGATTGTCTGTCATTCTCGAATTTTCCCAAGGTGGGAGTGCCACTGCCACATCTCTCATTGGGTGGCCATCAGCCACCTCATAGTCCTGTTTATCTAAGTCTCTCTCACCGTCTAGTACTGTTAGTTAACTTTTGAGGTGTAAGTGTTTTGTTTCCCCTAGCCTAGCAGATTGTAAACTCCTGGAGACCAGGGACTAAGTCTTACTCCCCTTTATATCCTTTTTAGGGTGAATGTAGCAATGTGTAGCCACTTCTAAGTTTAGAGGGCTCGGGGACGACATTTTCTCTTTCTCTTCATTGACAATCCCTCTTAATTCTAGACGTGTGCATGTGGACCAGATTCAATCTGGGGAAGCTTGGCCATTTAAACAAAGACCAGGTTCTTTTCCTCTCATTCTTTGTGCTAAGACTTTTGCAATGCCCACTCTTCGCTGCTGCCCCCCAGTGATGGGCTACAGGTATGGAATGAGGCATACACTGTCAGGTGTGTTTATTGTGTCCATCTATTCAAATTGGACAGCCCTCCCCAACTTTTTTAAAACAAAAGATGCTTCTGTTGGTGGTTTGTGATGAGTGAAACCTGAAATAACTGAATAAACAAAAGTTCAAATTTCTGAGCGTATTGGTTTATTAAGCAAAACATGCCAATTGCATAATAAATTGGTACCAGGACTCCTAGCTTGGCACTGGACCCCAAATAAAAAGGGAGTCAGATTTTTATGCATTAAAAGGAAACAACTAACAAGATATAAACCAGGATACAAGATTAGGTAATATGATTTCTAATTGAAGGAAAGATTAGGGGCTTTCTGATTTGGGAAGGAGATGAGTGAGTTTTGAGAGTCAGGAGGAGGCAGAGTGAACAAGACAGACTTTTCCAAACGTGAAACAGGCTGTCACTTAATTCCCACGATTAGCAAGCTGGTGGAATTTACAGGAAAATAAAACTTAGGTCTCAAAACAGAGTTGGTTTTACAAGATGGAGTTAGTTTGGTTCACACAATTCCAACAGTTCCCTCAGGTAGATGGTTATTAGGGAAGGACAATGATTTATACACATTTTAAAAAGCTTTAAAAAGCATTAAGTCAAAGCTTCTATTCAGTATGAAGTCAAATTTAACAAGTATTTTTTTTTAGTGAAGTAGTTAGCCTTTGTCTAGGGTCTCCTCAAAGGGAGGGAGAGAGTAGAAAGATACTCAGTGTTCAATATATATCAAATATGGGACCCCTATTAACACATAAAAATCCAAAAATATCCATTGATAAAAGACTTGAAGAAGAATACATTAATTTAAAACTAGAGTTTATATTCCCTCAAGAGACTGATACTTAATACATTAAGATAGGATGTAACTTTGGGGACTGATGAGGCTGATGACTTTTCTTTTTTACTTCAGCTCTGCCAAATAATTTCTGTTCATATTATTAATTAATTGTCTACATAATTTCTTCTTGGTCCATGTCTTCCACCACGTGAGGCCAGGGGCTGAGTTTTCCCCCCTGTAAATTGTTATCCTCCCCAATTCAGAGACTTCCCTGTTGTCAGTCAGCTTTGATTAAGGAACCCAGAACCTCTGGCACTTTAGAACTCATCAGTAAGGCTGCCTCCAAGGCTGTCTGTTCAGTCACCTATGCCTAGTGAAGGAAGTGAACGGAAGGGAAGGGCAGCTATGTTTCTGAGATGCAGGGTCAGTGTTGGCCAGGCAGTTTCATGTTTTAGGTGCCATGTCCTCATAGTTACCATGTGGCTGGCATGGTGGAGGAGCACCAGTCCTCTCCTATTCCCCTTCAGGGAGAATATTGAATTTTCCTAAGATGATGACAGACATGAAGAGCGAGACACGGGTCTGACCTTTCTCCTTTAAATATCCTGAGTCGGCAAGTATTCCAGTTCAGTGACCGGTCAGTCGGTGAGCATTTATTACACACCTGCTGTATTCCAGGTAGTGTGCTAAGTGCTGGGGATATAAAAAGAGGCAGAAGACAGTCCCTGCCCTCAAGGAGCTTACAGTCTAATATTAGAAGGCAACAAGCAAACAAGTGTGTACAAACAAGCTATATACAGGATTAAGAGGGAATCAGTAGCAGAGGGAAGCCACTAGAATTCAGAGGGGTTGGGGAAGGCTTCTTGTAGAAGGTGGGATTTTAGCTGGGACTTGAAGGAAGCCAGGGAAGTCAGATGGCTGAGATGAGGAAGGAGAGCTGACAATTAGAGAAAATGCCCAGATCCAAGAGATGGAGTGTCTTCTGTTTGTGGGAAGCCAGTGTCACTGGCCTTTGGGGGAAGTAATGTGTAAGAAGATTGGAAATGTATTGGGGTGGGAAGTGAAGTTACGATGGGATCTGAACACCAAACAGAAGATTTTCTATTTGTTCCTGCAGGTGATAAGGAGCCACTAGGCTTTATTGAGTGGGGGACCAAGGACGCATGTGTGTGTGTGTGTGTGTGTGTGTGTGTGTATGTGAGTGACATAGTTGGACCTGTACTTTTGGAAAATCACTTTGGCAGCTGAATGGAGGCTAGATTGGAGTGGGGAGAGATTTGAGCCTGACAGACCCACCAGTAGGCAACTGCAATAGTCCAAGCATGACATGACAGGCCAAGCACGGGCGTCTATACCGAGGTAGTACCAGTGTCAGAGGAAAGAATGGAAAGCATTTGAAAGATGTTGCGAAAGTGAGATGGATAGGCTGGGGCAACAGATTAGATATGGAGGGTAAGAGATAGTGAGGCAGCGAGGATGATGACTAGCTTGCGAGCCTGGAGGACTGGGAGGATGGCGGTGTCCTTGGCAGTAATAGGGAAGTATGGAGGGGAAGGTGGTTTAGGGGGTGAGTTCTCTTTTAGGCATGTTGAGTTTAAGATGTCTGCTGGACGTGTAATTGGAGATCTCTGAAAGGTGGTTGGAGATGTGAAATTAGAGGTCTGCAGAGAGATGGGGGCAGGAATGGTAGGTTTGAGAATTATTACTTAAGAGATGCTAATTAAATCCATGGGAACTGATGAGATCATTGAGTGAAGTGGTATACAGGGAGCAGAGAAAAAGGTGCAAGGGGCCAATAAAGGGATTGTCTCAACATCCCAAAGGGTACATACAAGGGCTTCAGTGAGAAGCATGATGAGCCAGAAGCAGGAGAGGCAGCTTTGCATGTGCTCCACAAGATAGCTTCTTTACCCATTACAACAGTATAGTGCCATTCATACTTTGTGCTATGGTTGTGGTTGAGGTGTTTCAGTTGTGTCTGACTCTCTGTGACTCCATTTTGGGGTATTTTTTTGTCAAAGATACCTGGAGTGCTTTGCCGTTTCCTTCTCCAGCTCATGCAGGTGAGGAACTGAGGCAAACAGGGTTACGTGACTTACCTAGGGTCATACAGCTAGTAAGGGTCTAAGGCCAGATTTGAACTCAGAAAAATGAGCCTTCCTGATTCCAAGCCCAGTGCACTATCCATTTTGCCACTAGCTGCCCATTTATGCATTGTAGAAGCTCAATAAATGTTGGTTAAATGAGATTATAGGGTAATAATAATAATTATTATAATAAATAGCACTTTACATAGCACTTTATGAATATTATCTCACTTGATCCACACAACCAACCTGGGAAGTGCTATCATTATCCCAATTTTACAAATGAGGAAACTGAGGCAGACAGAGGTTTGGATGGCTTGCTAGCAGGTGTCCGAAGGCTGACAGAAAGGAAAAGAGACAATCTCCTACCTCATTTTTCAACTCAACAAACATTTACTAAGCATCTACTACAACAAGGCTAAGGTAATGTACTAGGTACTAGAAATAAAAAGAAAAAATAACAAAGACAAACTCTTTATTTCACGAGTTTGCCCAAGCCTGTCTCTGCCTAAGAATAGACAGAGTAGCACGACATATCTGATGTGCTTTGGAAGTGTCGAGACGAGAGTTGAAAATACATTGTTTGAGGGCCCTGTACCTTTTCACAATGCAAAGGTTCAAGAAGACCCAGACCTTTAACCAGATAAGCTTTCTCTCCTTCCTGTACTTTTCTGCTGTATCTCCAATGACAAGGGGTTTTTGTACAGTAAAACATTCCATCTGTGCTATAAGTAATATGTTTAATCAAAATCTTTTGTGCCTCTAGGCACAAAGCCCCATGAGGGAACTGGGCTCATGAAAGGAAACTCATCCATGTTTTATGACCGGCTGCCTCCTCCTGGAACACTGACCTTAAACCAGCTGATGAAAAGAAGAGGCTGGGGGTGGAGAGGAGCTGCTGCTTCAGGACCTTCAACAATGATGCACACCCCTGCAGAATCATTACTCGGATGGTTTTATAATCTACATTCAGGCCTTCCCTCCAACAGTCCTGTGCAATTCATGAAATGTTGTCCTGCAAGTTTGATTGGGGGACTGGGGGGGGGGGGAGAGGTGGTCACCCACTGTGTTGGAATTCTCCTCAACTTCTCCTGACATCGAGAGGGTATCAGGGGAGCATTTTGACAGTCCATCTGTTATCCCTTGACGACGACCCTTCATATCTTCCTGTCATACAATTGCAGGATGATTTCCTTTATTCTTGCTCTTCTTTGGAACTGCTTTCTGGGTATGTGCTGTGGCCTGTTCTCACAGCCCCCAGGTGCCTCTGCATTGCCCGCTATGAGATATTCATTTCTAGCTCTTCAAAGGGAGTGGTGTTCCACTGCTCACTACCACTGCTCATCCTTCATTGTTTGGAGAGGACCCATGACATCATGGGGTGATGTCTTGACTTGCATGGATTTAAGTGAGGCAGAGATGCATAAAGTCATCAACCTCATACTCTCTTCCAGAGTCATTGAGGAGTAGTGGTGAAACAAAAGTCAGGATGACTGACGATGACCTGGGATGCGATGGATGACCTTGTCATCTTTGACGTCTGACCAAGCTCTGAGCACTCCACAGCTGCTTCTGCCACCTTCAGGGCCATTGGAAAAAAAAAATTGTTCTATGGCAACAATGGTAGGACAGCTGGATGGTACAATGAATAGAGAGCTAGTCCTAGAGTCAGGAAGATCCGTCTTCCTGTATCTCTGCCAAGAAAAGCCCAAATAAGGTCACAAAGAGTCAGACATGACTGAACAAAGCAACGATGGTAAAATATTATAGGATGGAAAAGATAGGCCTTTGCTTTCATAGGAAGGTTGAATCCAGTAAAAGAGCTTTGTAATTCCCCCAAATCAGCATGTGCTGCTCTCTTTCTTTTTTCGACTCTGGGCCCACCTCACTGTGCATCTCTATCGCCCATCCCAGATATTTATCCTGTGAGATAAGTTCATAAGGTTTCTAGTTCAAATGCATGTTGAAATCTGGGCAGCAGATATTCTTCATCCACCTGATCCTTCCTGTGTGGACAAACAAGCCAGATTCCTTTGGGTAATGACAAATCTTTTCCAGGAGGCTCTGCATTGTCCTGGACTTGATGCAGTCAGAACAACGCCACCCTCAAGCAGGAACACCTGGGGGCTTCACCAACCGTGGGGAATCCCTCTTTAACTTGGACCCTGGGCTGGATCGCCTCCACCATAGGGGCAAGCACCTTCAGCGAGCCCACATCTCCCTGTTTTATGCCTCATCTGATGTTTATTATCGGAGGGCTATTGAATAGGATTATTTATGTTGCTGCACCTTCCGAGGAGTCCAGAATAGCTCTGATGTATGGATGGGAGACACTTCCTGTTAAAGAATTTGTAAGAAAACATTTGTTCCTGTCAAATCAAAATTCTTTTTTCTTACTCAACAAATAATAAACAGAATGGGATTAAAGTTCTCTACATTTTTCAGTTAATTGTGAGGTGATAAGGATAGGGTCTATTTTAAAATACCATTTGTGAATGCTTTCTTGTTGCCGATTAATATCCTCATTGAGGATGCCTTTGGATTCATGTATAGATGATGCTCATAAATTTTTTTCTGTATTTTTTCCATAAATTTTCTGTGTATTATGTATGGAAATTCTGTAATTTTCTCTAGATAGGAGAGCAGGTAATTATTAATTTTCTCTTGGTCATTTTTCTTGTATCAACAAGATGTTGTTTGTACCTTTGTCTGTACCTTTGGTATTTTCTCCTCCTCAGATATGTGTTCGTACGCATTTATAAACCCTTTTATATAAACATATGTATATGTATATGTATATATACACTTGTATTCTCTTCACCTATCATCATACTGAGAAAAGTTTCATAAGCTGCAATTATCATTTTTCCATGTTGGCATGTAAACAGTTCAACTTCGATAAATTCCTTATGATTTCTTTTTCATGTTTACCTTCTCATGCTTCTTGTATTTGTGTGTCAAATTTTCTTTTCAGTTCTGGTTTTTCAGCAAGAATGTTTGAAAGTCCTCCACCTCACTGAATGACCATATTTTCCCCTGGACCAAGGTTTCTTTAAACTGGTTTTAAACACTACTTGTCTCTGCTATATGAAATACCACTGCTCATAAACTGCATCATCCTTATTCATAAGATTGTTCAAATGTGTTTATATTCTAACCCGGTTTTGCCTTTGGCAGTCAGCTCTCTCAGTCTGGCAAAGAAGACAGATGTCTGCTGACTAAGGCGCTTTCTGCACTTTCTTAACCCCCCTTGTGGTAATTATTCTGCTGCTCTAAGTTCTGGATCAAATTACAACAGTCAATGTCTATGTCAGTTTTGCCGTCCATTTCCTATTTTTTATTTTCAATTCCTTAAAAATAATTCAAGGTTCAAATTTTTTTAATTGTACACTATACCCTTTTCTCTTTATTCTTCTTGGTGCTTGTTTTGTTTGTTTTTTTTTTTTACAAAATCAGTTCTTAGCTCTGATGAGTTAATGAGTTGACTATTAACAGATAGTTGACTCAGGGATAACTCCTACATCAAGAAAAAGTCTTTTCTTGTTTGTTAGAATAAAATCTGTGTCATTCTTTATAGTGTTACTTGGCACTTGCCAGATCCGGCACCGACCAATACTTTAAAAAAAAAATTAAACAGAATATTCCTGACACAGAGGTAAGAAGCTTCTGAGTACTGTACACATATTTGACTCTCTCATTTCTTTTTCCCGAACCATACTTTTCTAAATATGTCTCTATAGCCTTGCCTTTCCCCACCTCTGCACTGAAGTTGCCCTGTAGCACAATGTGCATTGATTTGAAGGGTCTCATGAAGTTCATTGTAGAATGTATCTTCCTCCTCCTCAGCAATTGATACCAGTGCATAAGCTGCAATTATTTTCATAGTGAAATTAGAAATTTTCATTTCTCTTTGCATTTCATTCATAGACATTTTCATTTCTCTTTGCAAATGCTGAAGTGTTATTAGAATATGCAAACCATAAGATTACACATGGCCAATAAGGATTATAGAGAGCTTTGAGGAAGAGTGGTATAGCATAAAAAGCATTGTCTCTGGAGTCAGAGGATTTGGGTTCAAATCTAACCTCTACTGCTTAATACCTACATGACCTCAGGCGAGTAAGGTGCCCAGCCTTTAGCTTCATAAACATATATGTCTCATAGTAGAACAACATTCTTCATATATATAGTCTCCCTCTTTTCCAGGTCATGCAGTAAATAGAGTTCACTTCCTAATTAGGAGTCAGGAATAAGTGAGCAAATTTGGCCTCAGACTAGCTGTGTGAACCTGGGCAAGTCACTTGACTTCTATCTGCCTCAGTTTCCACATCTGTAAAATGGGAATAATAATAGCATCTATCTCCTCGTGTTCTTAGAAAGATAAAATGAGATAAAGCACTGTGTAAGTTTCTAGATAAATAGCACCAAATAGCACCTACCCCATGGTAAAGATCAATCATTTACAATGACTATTTCAAATTCTCTCAGGATTCTGAAGACACAGGGAGCTCAGGAGCATGGGGGTATTCAGGGTAGAGGGAACACAAATTAAACTTTGATAAAGATTTGCCTATCTGCAAATACCTTTGCTCAGCCGAGTTCCACAGGGCTGAATTTGTCCAGGAGTGGAAGGAGGAAAGGTTATTTTTATAATACAAAATGGTTCATAGCCCTGTGCAGACCTCACTCTACAGTTATGGGAACAAAGAGTACCAAAGGGGAAAAGAGAAAACTACTAAGTTTTTAGAGCATTTATAAATAAGAATTCACTTGGTCAACAAGTCAACATACTATGGAAGAACTAAATTGTATCTCTCTATATGAAGGCAGAAGTAAAAATGAAGTTGCATCTCGTTTGAAAAATGGCTCCCAGGCTTATTTGGAGAAGCAAATTAAAGAGCTGAGGTCATCCAAAAGCAACAAGCAACATTATTTCACATCAAAAATGACTGCAATTTATGCAACCACATCAGTTACAAAAGTTGAGAGGGCGGAGACATTCTATGAAAAGTTTGATTGTAGGGTGGGGACAGTATTCTGAACTGTGATTTCATTAGAGTGGGTCAGCAATTTGTAACTTTCTGTGAGGTTAGGTCAGTCAGTTGTTCAGTCAGTTAATAAGCATTTAGTCAACACCCACTATGTGCCACACACTGTATTAAGTGACTTGCTTATGGTCACATAGCCAGTATAGTATATGCAAAAGGCAGTACTTGGATTCAGTTCTTCCTGACTCCAGTCATCACTCTCCTCCAGACCATTATGCCTCTTTTGAAGAACTTGATAAAACCCCCAATATTCAATTAACATATTCTTTGATATTTGATGTCTTCAGTGCAAAAGTGAGTTTAGTGGAAAACTGCATATGATATGTTGGAAATCACGTATTGGGAATAAGGACTGAGAAAGACCAATGACAGATGGACTACAATGGAAACCTTATTCTTGATACCATGCTACTTTTTTTTGGGGGGGGGGAAAGAATTGGAAAGTGTTGAACACAATGATAAACACCAAATAATATCACAAAATTGAAATGCATTATGTTTCGATGAACAGGAAAGGGCTTGTTACTTCTTAATGAGTCATTCCTGAATCAGCTGTCTGTAGCTAGTCAGAATACTGACTTGTTAGAGCAAAGATCAAAATTAATATAATGCTAGAGGGATAAAAACAAGAAAAAAAGACATGGCATAAACCTTCCCTCCAACCTTTCCTTTTTAAATAAGCTATTGATGCTGAAAAATGAGAACTAGATGGGGGGAAAAGTACATTGCCACTGGTTATTATGATTTTGTTAAGATTTATATCCAACATAAATCAATTGCCAAAACAGGGAGACGATAAGAGGTTAGAAATCATCTCAGGCAGCAACTATTTGATCTCCTTGATAACTGGAGAGATATGATAGCCAAAGGTAATACCATTTTGGGGGGGCAAGGGGAAGCATAGGCTAGCTCTCCCTATCTTAATGTGGCTGCAGGTGCACAGGCTTGATCCTACTACACATTAGTATGGTAACTTTGACCTGCTCCATTAAAAAAATATATTTTATTTTCAATTCATGGAACAAAACCAATGTTACCATAACATGGTAAAATAAAAAAGATGATTGCACATGAAATTGCAAATCTACCATGTACAATTTGCTATTCCCTACAAATATATAAAAAGTTATCATGTAAATTTCTCTTTTTTTTTTTTTTTTTGCTTTTCTTTCTTCCCTCTAGGGGATGGCTACCATCAGACACACATAAGTATATTGTAGGTATTTATGTATATGTGTGTATACATATATGTATATATATACATACATATATGTAAAATTATTTTATGCATACTTCTATTTATCAGTTCTTTCTCTAGATGCAGATAGCCTCTTAACATATTTTTTATTTTTAGTTTGTACATTTATAATAGTCAAAATGACTTACTTGCTTAAAGTTGTTTTTAAAACAATATTGCTGTTACTGTATATACAACGTTCTCTTGTTTCTGCTCACTTGGCTCTTCATTATTTCATGTAAGGCTTTCCATGCCTTTCTAAGATCATTGAGCTCATCATTTCTTATAGCATAGTAATATTTCATCAAAACTATACACCACAACTTGTTCAGCCATTCCCCAATTGGTGGGGATCCCTGCAATTTCCAGTTCTTTGCCAAGACAAAGAGAGCAGCTATAGACATCCCATTCACATTTGAAGTTATAATAACTATTTGTGAATTTCCCATCTTCTTATTTTTACTCACTATTTTCTTTCTCCACCTCTTTTTTTTACCCTGTCTCTACTACCTTATCTTCTCTCCCCACTCTCTCATCCCCAACAATTTGCCTCTTCTTAGGCAGTCTAGGAACACACCATATTGCTGCTAGACTTAGTGTAGACAGTTAATTGGCTTGTCCCTCTGCAGTTTAGAACTCCCAAGCTCAAGAGATCCATCAGCCTCAGACTCCCCAAGAGCTAGGATTAGTTATATGCCGCTGCACACAGCATAAAACCATTTTATATTATTAACACATTTACACAACCTTAAAGAGAAGGATGGTGGGAGATAAGGTGTGGTATTGCCTCATAAACTAGCAAGAAATAATGAAGGGAAAAACTTGTTTAAAGAAAATTTAGCAAGGGTTACAATTAAGCAAAATCATCCTGAAGGCATTTAAAGATAAAACTGGAATCCCAACAACTGGATGAAAGATGGAAAAGCAACGGGGAGGTATAGACTACAACACATCAAAATGAGAAATTCTGGTATTGGTGTGAAATGTGGTGAAAATGCTGAAATGGTCACTGGATATTCTCTTGATATCAGTAGATTATGAGGAAGTCCTCCAGAATATTAAATGGGCTTCCTTTGTTAAATTTATGAGAGGACATGGATGAGAGATACACAGGATGGGTAGTAGATTCTCATATGTCACATTAATAATTTTATGGATCAACCAATCAATCAATCAATAAACATTAATTAAGCACCTATTCCTGCTCATGCCAAGCATTATGCTAAACACTGGGGATACAAAAAGAGAAGCCAGGAGGCATGGAGAACAGCCAGAAAAAATGCCCAGACTGGATATGGATGATCTTGTTTGTGGAACAGCCAGGAGGTCAACATCACTGGATCAGAGTACATGTTGGCACAAGGTGTAGGAAGACTAGAAAGGTGTCAGAGGAGGGCTAGGTTATGAAGGACTTTGCACACTAAGCAGAAAGTTTTGTATTTGAATTTGGAGACAATCTCCAGGAAGTCATTAGAATTTATTGAGTGAGGAAGAAGGAGGCAGGGTGTGATACAATCAGAGCTGTGCTTTAGGAAAATCACTTTAGTGGCTGAATGGAAGATGAATTGGGATGGGGAGAGACTTGAGACGAGCAGACCCACCAGAAGGCTATTGTAATAGTCCGGGTGTGAGGTGATGAGGACCTGCACTGGAGTGGTAGCAGTATCAGGAGAGATGGGTATTAGGGAGATATTGCAAAGCTGTAGTTGATAAGCCTTGGCAGAATATGGGGGGATGAGAGATAGGGAGGAGTCAAGGGTGAAACTTAGGTTGTGGGGGTGGCTAGGTGGTACAGTGAATAGAGCACTAGCCCTGTAGTCAGGAGGACCTGAGTTCAAATCCAGCCTCAGACACTTAACACAAAAAAACTAGCCATGTGACCTTGGGCAAGTCACTTACCCCCAACTGCCCTGCCCTCCCCACTCCAAAAAGCAGAAAAATTAAAAAATATAAAAAATGTAAAACCTAGGTTGTGGGCCTGAGGAACTGTAAGAATGGTACTTCTAGCAATAGTTAGTGACACCAACAGTGTCAAAGGCTGTGGATGAGGATTGAGAAAAGATCATCAAGTTTGGCAACCAAAAGATCATCAGTAATGTTGGAGAGAGCAGTTTTAGCAGAATGGATAAGGTTGGAAGCCAGATTATAAGGGGTTAAGAAGAAAGTATGAGAAGGGAAAGTAGAGGCACCTATTGTAGATGCTTTGCAGAGAGTTCAGATACAAAGGGCAGAAGATATAGGATGATAGTGGGGATAAAAGGATCAAATAAGGGTTTTGTTTGTTTGTTTTTTTATAGGATGGGGAAGCATGAGCATGTTTATAGGCAGGAGGAAATGAGCCAGTAGACAGGGAAAGGTTGAAAATAAGTGAAAGAGTGGGGATGACAGAAGGGAAAATCTGTTGGAGGAGATGTGATGGAATGGGATCTCTTATTTAGGGCTTGGTAAGGAGTAAGACCACTTCTTTGTGTGAGACAGAGTGAAAGAAGAGGTGGTGCAGAAGGCATCTGAGTGATAGGAGACGAGGAAGAGGGGAAAAGATGGAGCTCATAGAGAATCACCTCATTTTTCTATAAACTATGAGGCAAGGTTCTCAGCTGAGAGTGGAGGGAGGGGGCATCATAAGAGGTATGAGGAGGGGTAAAAAGACATGGAAGAGCTGCTGTGGAGAGCGGGATAGTGAACTGATAAGGAAGCGTAGAAGGATTGCCTAGTGAGGGCTCAGCTGAGATCATAGAACATACATTTGTAGGGGATCCAATCAGAAGGATTTGCATGATTTTTTCCACTTATGTTAAGCAGCATAGATGCCTTTGGGAAGGTGGTGGATAGTGGGAGTTATCCACATCTGATGACATCTTGACATCCATATATGCTTTGGGGCCAGAGGCTCAAGAGAAGAAGATAGTGTAGGGTTCAACTGGTTCAACAAAGGTTAAGACAGTGAAAAGAGGAGAGAGTGGTGGGGTGATGGTGGGGAAGAGAACTGAGGGCTCCAGGACTAGAGGTTATGGTGAGGAGAAAGAGTAGGATGTGGTGAGGAAAAGCAAAGGGAGAGATGGAAAGCCAATAGAATATGATCAGATAGTGGGATTTCAGAATTCTTAAACATGGAGGCAATGCATTTCTGGGTGATGGAAAGATAGAAAGTATGACCATCTTTGTGTGTAGATGAAGTGGGTTGGAGGAAGTATAAAGCCAGGCATGAGAAGCTTTCCAGAGGACTGCTGCTGTGAATAGCTTTCAAGGTTCTGATTATATAGTATAGCGAACTCTCTATTTATTCAGTAACAAATCAAAGCAAAACATTCACAGAAAATCAAGGTACAGCATTCACAATGTTACAACTTATCACAGAAAATCAAAATACAGCATTCACCATGTCACAATTCAATAACTTATCATTAAAATGGCCACATAGTTTTCACCAAAGTGGTCACACAGTTTTGAACAAACTACAGTCACTTAGTAACTCAATCATTCAATCATCCTTAAGGAGGCTTGCCTCCTTATGGGGCACAAAGTACCCACCCCTGGGTAGTATATTCGTTTGGTCAACCAGAAAGTTTTTAAGTTCTAAATTCAACCACAAAGTACAAAAGTCAAAGTACTCCACCCCTGGGGTGCAATTAAATTACAATTCATCAGTCACTACTTGGTACCCTATTTCATCAGTCACTACTCAGACAATTTCATTAGTCACTACTCAGTACCCATGGAGAGGTCTTTTCATCTTGACTTGGGGCAGGCTTTCAGGTTCCATGGCTCCTCTTTCATAGTCCCAGCTCCCACCTGAATCTAACCAACTGACACTTGAGCTCAAAGGCAGACAGCTCCCAGTTCCTTGTCCAGTTCTCTGTGCAGTTCCTGCTCCACGTTGAAGCTCACAGTATCCAGTTCACCTCAAGTCCTTCACCGTTTCTATTCCTGGGAATAGAAAACTTAACAGAGCCACAGACAGACAAAGTACCAACACCACAGTCATGCTTCCTCTGGTAGCTCCAGCTGGCCCTTAGAAGTACTCAGCAGCTCCAGCTGGCCCTTGGAAGTCTTCAGCAGCTCCATTAGCAAAATCAAAATCACTTTCTCCATGGAAGTTCCAGTCCAGGAACAGCAGCCTAACCTTCAAATGTTTGCTGAGAGAAATTTTTTTTTCTCTCTGGCAGCAGCTATTCTGCCTCCATGAAGCTTATCCCAAGAAGTTTGGACTGTCCAACTTGTGCTCTTCCTTATATAGGTATTAGCTCCTCCCTGTTCAGCCCCTTCTTGTTATGTCAGCAATAGGGATTCCCTGTTCATCCCCTTCTGGTGACATCAGCAACAGGAGTTCAGACCTTCTGTTTCTTTAACAAAGGCTTAATTTGAAACTAGGTGCTAAGTACCTCTTAACTTAGCAATACAAAGGGATCTTCAAATTTCATTACTATTACAGTATGTCATGGGAAAAGAATAGGATCCATTAAAGTATTGAGATACTAAGGTATCTGGCATATTTTTTCACCAGTCTTTTGTATTTCTTTTTATCTTGAGCATGCATGCACACACACACACACACACACACACACACACACTATTGTTTTGTTGTTGTAGAGAAATTCTTGCGTACAGCAGTGATTACTCTAAAGTCAGGTGTATTACATTTCACCCCTTCCCCAAGGATTACCTGGTACTCTTAGGGATTTGGAGGTCTCTTCTCCCTGCTGTTGGCTTAGGCCCCCACCAGTTTTATTCCCTCAGATTTAAGGGTTCCAAGCAGACCAGTTTCATTTAAATGTTTACAGCAGATGCACTTTTACAAAGGAATATTTATTTATTTATTTTTCCTTTCAATCAACAAACATATTATGTGCCAAGCCGTAAAAGTTCTTTCTTTCTTTTTAAATTTTTTTCTCATTTCCAACTTAAATACAAGAAAAAAAGAATGTTTTTATGCACACAGCACAAACTAAAAAGAGGATTAACTATAAAACAAGGAATATTTATTTTACAAATATAGCTAGAAGCAAAGCAACCAAAATTATAAAGATAGTAGAAAACTGGGGAAAAAAATGTTGCAACAAGCATCTCTGATATTGGCCTCATTTCTCAAATATATAGAGGACTGAGTCTAATTTATAAAAATCCAAGTCATTCTCCAATTGATAAGTAGTTGAAGGATACAAATAGGCAGTTTTCAGACAAAGAAATCAAAGCTATCTACCATTATATGAAAAAAAAATGCTCTAAATCACTCTTGACTAGAGAAATGCAAATTTAAAAAAACTTTGAGGTATCACCCCACACATATCAGATTGGCTAATATGAAAAAAAAGAAAATGATAAATGTTAGAGGGGATGTGGAAAAACTGGGACACTAATGCACTGTTGGTGGAATTGTGAACTGATCCAATCATTCTGGAGAGCTATTTGGAACTAACTATTCCCAAGGGGCTATAAAAGCCTGCAAACCCTTTGATCCAGCAATACCACTGCTAGGTTTATGTCTCAAAGACATCCAAAAAAGGGGGAGAAAGGATGTATTTGTACAAAAATATTTATAGCAGCTCTTTTTGTGGCAGCTAAGAATTGGAAATCAAAGAGATGCCCATCAATTGGGGAATGGTTAAACAAGCTATGCTATATGATTATAATGGAATATTATTGTGCTATAAGAAATGATAAGCAGGATGATTTCAGAAAAACCTGAAAAGACTTGTATGAATTGATGCAAAGTGAAGTAAACAGAACCAGGAGAACATTGTATATAGTAGCAGCAATATCATTTGATGAACAACTGTGGATGACTTCTTCTTTTTTTTTTTTTGCTTTTTCTTTTTGGAGGGAAGGCAGGGTAATTGGGGTTAAGTGACTTGCCCAAGGTCAAACAGCTAGTTATTTGTGTTAAGTGTCTGAGGCCACATTTGAATTCAGGTCCTCCTGACTCCAAGGCCAGCGCTCTATTCACTGTGCCATCTAGCTGCCCCTGTAAATGACTTCTTGTTATTGTTTGTCCTTTGCTCTTGAGGAGGACCATGACATCAGGGAACTGATGCCATGATAGTTATTCTCAACAATACCATGATCCAAGAAAATCCCAAAGGACTTATGATGAAACGTAATATCTACCTCCAGAAAAAGAACTGATATTGTTTGAATACAAAATGAAGCGTGCTATTTTTCACTTTCTTTCATTCTTTTTTTTTTGAGTCTTCTTGTACAAAATGACTAATATGGAAATGTTTTGTACATGATTGCACATATATAACCTACATCTGATTACTTACTGTCTCAGAGAGGGAAAAGTGGAGGGAGGGAAGGATAGAATTTGGAACTCAAAACTCAGGAAAAAAACAAACCAAAAATTGTTTTAACATGTAATTGAAGGAAAAATAAAATATACTTTAAAAATTATATAACAACAAAATAAAAATAAAATAAGCCTATACCAAAAAAAAGTATAGCTAGAACAAACATATAAACATTATCCGCAACACTTTAGGAGCAAATCCCTCCTTTACCACTTCAGGCTCTGGGAAGGAGAGAGAGTTTAGGCTCATAATTTAGCTCAGTTCCTACATAGCATTAGTCCCACCATGTTTCAAATCCAAAAGACTCTCCTTCCCCCTTTGGCTTATATCCTGCCACCCTGGTTTGTCAGGGATTCTCTGCTAGGTTGCTTGTAACATCCTACCCATAATCCTGGGCTCCAGTGTCCCCATAACTTGAGCTCCTTGTTTAAGGGCTCTGCTCTCTGCACCTAGACTTGAGAAGGACAAACAAACTATACGAAAACCATAAGCCATGGGGCCCAAGTGGAGAAGAAAGTGGCTCTCAGCCCTTCCTGCTCATTGCATGGTGTCCCTACTGTGACTGAATGAATACTTCCCCTCCTGGATGCTGTATGAAGTCATACAACTCTGAGTTGTTTGGGTAGATTTGAAGATAGAGACAGTTCAGCGTTCTCCCAACCACATTTTGTTGTTGTTCTTAAGTCATTTTAGTCCTGTCTGATTCGTTGTGACCCCATTTAAGGTTTTCTTGGCAAAGACCCTAAAGTGGCTTGCCATTTCCTCCTCCAGTTCATTTTACAGATGAGGAAAGTGAAGCAAAAAGAGTTAAGTGACTTGCCTAGGGTCATACGGTTAGTATGGGTTTGAACTCAGGTCTTCCTGACTCCAGGTCTTGTGTTCTATCTACTGTACCATTTAGCTGCCCCCAACCACATTAGAGGTCAATGAAGAATATCCACACATTCACTAGTTCTCCTACATCCCAGAAGCGAGGACCCTGGTACCTTCCAAAGCATCATGAGAATGTCTCCATTTTAGGTAATCTGGGCATGTCTCAAACTTTTGTTACATGTGCATGTAAGCAACTTCATCTCCTTAAGACTTAATAAGTTAATCTATTTATTTTTTTGATGAAACTGATTTCATTGTCATAGGCTGAAGTAAATATTTTATTTTCTTCATTCTTTTTATGTATTCAGTTTTATAGTATATGGTTTGACATATGCAAATAAATTTTTTTTATCTCTTCTCCCATTCCCATCTACATTTATTAAATGGTGATTACTTCCCCATTTGTTATTTTTTCATCCTTT
>CM053585.1:294063105-294084973 GCA_028646515.1 Pseudochirops corinnae
AGAGGGAAGTGGGAAGTTGGGAAAGAATTTTTACAACCAGTGTCTCTGATAAAGGCCTCATTTCTAAAATATACAGGGAATTAAGTAAAATCTATAAGAATACAAGTCATTCCCCAATTGATAAATGGTCAAGGAACATGAACAGGCAATTTTCAGAGGTAGGAATTAAAGATATCTATAAGCATATGAAAAAATGTTATTTTCTATAGATTTCTCAAACATGAAACATTTGGATCTATTCCTGAGAATCAGTATTTTGTTCCACTGATCTTTTTCTGCAGAGGACTACATGGTTTTAAGACTGACCATTTTATAGTATGTTTTAAAGTATGAAAAAACATTCACTTTCCTCCTTCCTGTTTCCTGGCCCCTGACTTCTGCCCTCGGTGTCTCTTGGTATTCTAGGCCATTTCCCCAATATAAATTTGGCTATAGATGGCCATCATTTTTATTACTCTCTGTTTGCTTTAAAGCATGTTGCTTCTATTTTATGGTTTCTTATGTTTGAGAGGCATCTTGCTTCAGTAGTGTGTGGGTTACTCCACAGATTAAGATGAATTCTTCATATAGAGTCCATCTCCTTCATTTTATCAGTTCAGTTGTCTTTTCAGTCATGTTCAACTCTTTGTGACCCTATTTGGGATTTCATTGGTAGAGATACTGGAGTAGTTTGCCATTTCCTTCTCTAGTTCATTTTACAGATGAGGAAACAGAGGCAAACAGGGTAAAGTGACTTGTCCAGGGTCACACAGCTACTAAGTATCTGAGGACAGATTTGAACTCAGGAAGATGAGCCTTCCTGACTTCGGGCCTGGTGCTCTGTGTACTGTGGCACTACCTAGCTGCGCCTCCATTTTATAGATAAGGAAATTTAGATTGTAGGAGGTTTTGACTTGCTCAAGGTCACAAAGCAATGTGTGAGTGATGAGATTTGAACCCAGGTTCCCCTGACTCCCAGCCAGACTGGAAAGGTATTGCCTCCAACAAGATCATATTCTAAGAGGTCCTTGGGCACTGGGTCTTAGTCATCAGTTCTATAAAGAAATCCAATGGTATTTCAATTATACCAATAAAATCTGACAAACTCCTAAAATTCAACCTTACTTATCAAAAGAAAACCTAAAAAAAGTTCCAAGCTAATTAATGTCAAAAGAGCAAGAAGGTCACATGCGTATGGCACATTTTGCCTTGGGACTTGTTTGCCAGGAAAACAATCCTTCAGAGTTATGATGTTAGACTACAATGAGCCACAAATCTGCTTTTGTTGGGAGGAGTCTAGTGTGTTTTCGTTAATCCTTATTTGTTTTAAAGCATGTTGAAGAATAACAAGGCACAGTAGAAAGAGTCCTAGCTCTGTAGAGACAGGACCTGACTTTAAATTCTATCACTGATGCTTACTCCCAGTATGGACCTTGAACAGGTCACTGAAGCTCTGTAGGCCTCAGTTTTCTCATCTGTGAAATGAGATACTTGAACTAGATGAGTCTGAAGTCCCTTCCAGCTCTAGAGCTATGATTCTGCTCAGTGATTTTCTTATGTTTGAAAGGCATTTAAACTGAACAGTCTGTGAGTTGTTCTTTTGAAGAGAACTGATGACATCACAGGGTGATGTCTTGACTCAGATGTGAATTGGATTTAAGTGAAGCACAGTGGTACAAGGTGTGTGGATTGTAGCAGATCTGGAGGACCATCCTCCGGGAGGACATTAACCTCTCTGTGCCTCAGTTTCTTCTCTGTAAAAAGAGGGAGTTAGATTAGATGATCTCTCCATCTCTAGATCCTAGGGACTAAGTAGGTACCAGTGAACCAACTATTATTAGTTAAGCAGGGCCCATGGAATGGAATTCCTTGGGTCTCTTTATATTTAGCTGATTGATATTTCCAACAATTATTTCTGACTTCAGAGGTTGCTGATGTTCAGAAGCTCCCTGCCTTCCTTTGCTGCCTCAGGTGCAGAGCACTTGAACTGACTGCTCACTTTGATAAAAAGTCATCGGAGTAAAGAACACATAGATCTTTTCCATGGAAAGCTGGGTATTTAAGCCTACTGAAATTTGTACAATGTAAACAGTCAAATGCCAAGGGGTTCTCCCTGGCACCAGTGAAAAGGGAGCCACTATGTATTTTCCTTTGGTGCCTGTGTTACAAATTTACTCCTAATATTTTTGCTTCACCAGGGAGGTTGGAGGTTTGAATTGTCTCTCTACTTCATATTGTCTTTTATTTAAGCTAGAATTTGGAACCTGAAAAATAATACATGGTGCTATGTTCAACATCCTACCTCCCTTTTACTCCCTGCCAAGGGAGTTAGCAAATGCATATTTTAATTTTTTTTAAATTTTATTTAACCAAGGAGGTTAGCAAACCCATATTTTAGAGGTCTCTTAGGGGTCTATTTGTTGGATGGGACAATGAACATGGATTTAAAATAAGGGGACCTCAGTCCAAATCCTGGCTCAGCTATGACTAGCTTTGTGTGACTTTGGGCAGGTCACTTAATCTCTCTGGTTTTAGTTTCTCCAAGTATGAAATGAGGGGGTTGGAATAGATGAGCCAGGATAAATTCCACGATTCACAGACACCTTCATAGCCTTATTTGTAACAGACTTTCAGCTACTCTAGATCATAATAAGTAACATTCATAGAATACTTCAAGGTTTGCATAAGACATTATGGTTATTTTCTTATTTGGTGATTCCCATTAAATAATCTGACCACTAATGTGTACATTCATTGAGTTTGTCATCATACGTTCTATTTTAGGGATATTATATCTGCTTTTTAGTTGTAAGCAGTACATGCCCAGGGTGGGGAGAAGGTAGAGAAGGGAAGGGAATAAGCATTGATGTAGCTCTTACTGCACATTGTAAGTGCTTTCCTCCCTCTTTAGCCATGCTCTGGAAAAAAAAAAAGGAAGAACAAAAATACTCTTCAGTCAGTTCTCAGAGTATATCAGTTCTCTCTTTGGAGGTGGTGTAATGTTAATGGGATTTAAGATCTTCCCCATCCATTAATGGGCTTCACGTGGAGTGCATTAAAGGGAGAGGCTTGTTTGTAGGGGGGCTTTCATACTCTTGGCTAATTTCTAATTAGGCAGTGAGTAAGGAGGGTTGTGATGCCTTCTGGCTCTGAGAAGTGTATATATACTCTGAGTTGGTATTTTGCTTTGGGGACTCACTTATGAGAAGAATCTTATGAATTCCTGGTTGAGATACTGAGTGGACTATGTCCAGAGCTCCCCAACTGCTCAGGGGTAAAGGCTTTCTCCATCTAGGGATGTATGTAAAGTATATAGTTGATTCGGGCAATCAGATCCCTGTCTGTTGGTCTTTATTTCTCTGCTCATATTTTCTCTGTATTTCCTCTGTTTGTATTTTCTCTGAAGTTCAGAGTGCTGACTTTTCCCTTGAACTAGTGAATGAAATTTTAAAAAGATTGTTGACCCCTTAAAGAGTTATCTTTCCTAGTAAAGCAGATCTAAGAACCTGCGCTAGCAGCCATCCTGGGCATGCCAGTGTGGTTGCCACTACAGGTGGATAGAATTTTTCATCATGTATCCTTTGGAATTGTCATGGATCATTGATTGATCAGAGTTGCTAAGTCTTTCATAGTTGGCTATTGTTACAATATTGCTATTAGTGTGTGCATTGTACTTCTGGTTCTGCTCACTTTACTTTGCCTCAGCTCATATAAGTCTTCCCAGGTTTTTCTTGAAAACCATCTGTAATGGTAGTAGGAATTTAGAGATCTTCCCTGCCCCTTGATAGGCTTAGGTAAATTTGAGGACCTTTCCTGATTTGAAAATAAACTCTTCCTCCTAATAGGCTGCATGTGGTTACTTGGAGCTTGTGGTGGGAGGCTTGTTTTTTAGGAAGGCACAACTTTTTTGTTGTTGTTTTTACTTTGTAGTCAAGTGAGTCATGAGAGTTGTGATATTCTCTGACCCTGGAGAAGGCTATATATACCTCTGAGATGAGATTTTGCTTTGGGGCTCACTCATGGGAAGAGTTGTGTGATTTGGCCAGATGAGAGTCTGGGCACTGTTGAGCTCCTCGGCTTTGAAAACCCAGATGTTAGTGCTTCTCTCTCTGGTGACTAACTGTATGTATGTGATGGTCAGACAGCTAGAAGCCCTGTCTGGTGGTCTGCTGAATTGTGTTATTTTCTCTGTCTGTACTTTTGTCTGCTTGTAACTTGTTTGTATTCTCTGAAGTTCAGGGTGCTGACTTTTTCCCCCAAGCTAGGTAAATGATATATGTTTGATTAAAGTAAGATTGATAACCCTTATTGAGTTGCTTTCCTTTAGAAAAGCAAATCAAAAAACCTGTGCTAGCAGTCATCCTCGGTATGCTAAGGTGCTTGCTGCTACAGCATCTTTTTCATTCTTATAGCTCAACAGTATTCCATCACATTCATATACCATAATTTGTTTCACTATTTCCCCGGCTGATGAGCATTCTTGTAGTTTTGAATTCTTTGTCTTCACAAAAAGAGTTTCTGTAAATATTTTTGTAAATATGGATTCTTTTCCTTTGATCTCTTTGGGGGAATAGAATTAGTAGCAGTATTACTGAGTCAAAGTATATGCACAACTTTATGGTCTTTTGAGTGTAGTTTCAAATTGTTCTCTAGAATGGTTGATTCATTCACAACTCCACCAACAATGCATTAGTGTTCCAGTTTTCCAATCTCCCCTCCTTGTTATTTTCCTTTTCTGTCATTTTTATCAATCTGAAAGGTGTGAGATGTTACCTCAGAGTTGCTCTAGTTTATACTTTTCTAATTATTAGTGATTTAGAACATTTTTATGTGATTGTTGATAGCTTTGGTTTCTTCCTCTGAAAACTGCCTATTCATATAAACTAACCATTTATCCTTTGGGGAATGGCTCTTATTTTTTATAAATTTGGCTCAGTTCTCTATATATTTGAAAAATGAGACTTTATCAGAGAAACTTGCTATAAATCCCCTCCCCTCATTTCCTATTTTCCTTCTAATCTTGGCTACACTGGTTTTGTTTTACAAAATCTTTTAAATTTAATCAAAAGTACCTCCCATGAGCCTTTTTATCTTTTGTCTAGTCATGCACTCTCCCCTATCCATGGGTCTGACAAGTAATTTTTTTTCCATGTTCCCCTAATTTGCTTATAATGTCTCCTTTTATATCTAAATTCTGTACCCATTTTGAGCTTATCTTGGTATCTAGTGTGAGATGCTGGTGTCTGTCTAGTTTCTGCCAGATTGCTTTCCACATTTCCCAGCAGTTTGTGTCAAATAGTTAACTCTTGCCTCAATAGCTGGGATTTGGGGGTTTATTGAGCACTGGATTACTGTGCTCATTTTCTCCTGCATATCATGTAGCTAATTGATTCCATTGATCAAATAGTTAATTTCTTATCCAGTGTGCTAAGTGGTTTTTCAAATATTATCTCTTTTAGCCTCACAGCCACCTTGGGACATGGGTGCTATTATTATCACCATTTTGTAATTGAGGAAACTGAGACAAACAGAGGTTAAATGATTAGGCCAAGATCATGCAATTAATAACTGTCTTGAAGCAGAATTTGAACCCGGGTTTTCCTGGGTCTATCTATTGTGCTACCAGCTGCCTACGTTTTCTTATATATTTTAATTATTTTTACTACTTTCACCCTGGGTCCAGAAGTAATGATAATGATGACTTAAGGAAAGTTGTAACAAGAGTTTTATCTATTTTTCTTTCCTTTCCTCCTTTTGGAAATTCTAAACAAAGAGAGATAGGTTGGCAAGACACCAGGGAAATGGTAGAACATGAGTAGGAACATGCAGGTGCCCAGAGTTACCCCTTTTCTCTTCCTTGGTCTTTGTGAGAGACTTCTTGCCATCCATTCTTTTCTAGACAAGGAACAAGAAAGCTTCTGCTACTTCCACTCTTTTTTTTTGGTGGGGGGAGAGGGGAAGGCAGGGCAATTGAGCTTGACTTGAGCGAGGTCACACAGCTAGTAAGAATGTCAAACATCTGAGGTCAAATTTGAACTCGGGTCCTCCTGACACCAGGGCCAGTGCTCTATTCACTGCACCACCTAGCTGCCCCTACTTCCACTCTTGACACTGAAAACTTTTGAGAGAGCCATGTGGACTGGGTTACAGTGTCCATGGGGAACTGAGACTGGACCAAGAGCTAGAGCAGCCAACCAGGACCAGAGTATGGAAAGACAGATATAGATGTGCTGATAAGTGAATGAAACTTCTGGAAACCTCAATGGCTAGTAAGAAAGCTAGGAGATTTATTTATTCTCCCCTCCTCCAAACTCTGGGACACAGAGCTAGGCCTCAGATGCCAGTAATATTCCCTCACCTCATTTCCATGACCTGAGGGTATAAGAAATGGGTCTGGATCATAAGCCTTCATTCTGGATATGTCCAGCACAACCCAATGTCTCAAAAAAATGATATTTTCTGTCACATTTTGAAAGTTTGCATTTTTAAAGCAAACTTTAATTTGGGTTTGATGAATAAAATTAACATCCTTTATGAATGGTCAATGAATGTCTATCTAAAAAAAAAAAATTGAACAAAATTCCTTGAGTGCCCATCCTACTGATTTGTGCTATGCCTGACTATGGTCTGGGATATGTTCAAGCAGTAGTTCTACTTAGGAATACTTAACTTATTTCATACATACTTTGTTCTTATTAAGTAAACTGTAAGTTGCCTGTAGATTTAATGTAAAAATAGGGTGTTGAAACTGAGGGAGGAAATCTCCTAGATGAAGGGGAGAGCCATAGAATTTTTCATCTATCTATCTATCTATCTATCTATCTATCTATCTATCTATCTATCTATCTGTCTGTCTGTCTGTCTGTCTGTCTGTCTGTCTGTCTGTCTATCTGTCTATCTGTCTATCTGTCTGTCTATCTATCCATCCATCCATCCATCCATCCATCCATCCATCCATCCATTTATTTATTTATTTATTTGCTTTTAGTTTACAACATTCAGTTCCACAAGGTTTTGAGTTCCAAATTTTCTCCCTCTCTCTCTCCTACCCCTTTTCCCCCCTGTGGCAGCATGCAATTGAATATAAGATATAGGTTCTACATATACCTTCACATTAAACATCAGTCAGGTTGTAAAGAAGGATTATAACCAATGGAGTGAACACTGAGAAAGAAGGGACAAAACAAAACGCATAAGAGAGAGAGCGAAGTAGTTTGCTTCAATCTGCATTCAGACTTTACAATTCTTTCTCTGGACATGGATTATCCCTTTCCATCATGAGTCTTTTGGAGCTGTCTTATAACCTTGTATTGCTGAGAGGAGCCCAGTCTATTGAAGTTGGTCATCACACATACATTGTGTCTGTGATTGTGTACAAAGTTCTCCTGGTTCTGCTCTCCTCACTCAGCATCAATTTATATAAATCTCTCTAGGTTATTATGAAGTCCTTCTGCTTCTCATTTCTTATAGCACAATAGTATTCCATTACATTCATATACCACAGCTTGTTCAGCCATTCCCCAGTTGATGGGCATCCCCTTGATTTCCATTTCTTTGCTACCACAAACAGAGCTGCTATAAATATTTTTGTACATATGGGTCCTTTTTCCACTTCTATGATCTCTTTGGGATATAGCCCTAGAAGTGGCATTGTTGGGTCAAAGGGTATGCACATTTTTATAGCCCTTTGGGCATAGTTCCAAATTGTTCTCCAGAATGGTTGGATCAGAACCACAGAATTTTTTTAATTTTATATTTTTAAGCTATATTTAATATCAATATCTAGGCTAGAATTCAGAGCCCAATCAGGGGAGGTTTGCTTTCTTCTCTGGCTTATTAGGAGTATAAGGCTTATGCGTATGTAGTGAGGGAGACCTCTAGAACATATGTCAGAGAGACCTGGATAAGACCATTAACTAGATTGTGTAGTACCAATGCGGGGGTGAGATATAAATATTTTATACCCCCTTGAGTGTTAATTAATGAAATGACATTTCATTTTTTGTTGGACTTGTGGAAGATTGCACACTAGCCAGTGTGAGTTGCTGTTGGTACTTCAGAACCTTAGGTCACATAAGAGACCTACTAAGTGCACATCCAGACTATACCTATCTCCTATAATCAGTACTCAATGGTTTCCAAGTGAGTAATAATAAAGACCTGTTTGATTTTTTTCGTCCCTTGTTAATTTGCTCCCTTTCTGGACCAGAACCAACACTTTGCCTTCCCTGCTGCAGTTCAACCACAGGGAATTCTTTTGACAAGAAGGCAAGTACCTTTCAAACTCCTCTGGTGGAGAAGGATGAGCTAAATGGCAAACCTAGAGAGATGTGCAGCCTGTCACAATGGGAAGGCCACCACTCCGAGGTTTGAAAACCGGGATTCACATCCTGCTTCTGATTCATACTGCCCATGTAACTTGGGCCGAGTCATCTAACCTCATTAGGCCTCAGTTTCCTCTTCTGTAAAATGATTGGGTTGGACTAGATGACCTCTGAATTCCCTTCTCACTTTAGATCTGTGATTTTATGAACTAAACAGATGGAATTCAGGTTACTGGGCATCACTCTGGGACGTGATGCTGTGCATTCCCTATGGCTGGTAGGCAGGAGAGGCGTAGTGAACAAATTGGTTCTGTTCTTTTCAAGGTGGATCTTCACAGTATGGATTCATTCAAGTATTAGGAATTACCAGGTATACTAATTTTCAAGCTTACATGATAGTTTGGAATAGCTGTAATGCATCTGTCTTTTCTAGCTCTAAAATCTACCTTGTACTGGGGTGACTAGATGGTAGTGATGGATATAATTATTTGTAAGCATGGGATGCAGTGGTGGGCATTGATTGTAATGACCTTTAGAACCACCACTATTGATAGACCAGTTGTCCAGAAAGATGGATGACCTACCCCTGGTTTTTTTTTATAGCTAGTATAAGTGGAGAAAAGGCCACCAAGGGACAAGCTTGAGTCTTCCATGAGGAAACTCAGAGGTTCCAAGACTTTGGATATGTCTCCTTGTCACTCATCTAGAGAACTGCCTGAATTATGAGTAGGAAGGAGGGAAGGAAGGGAACAAGCATTTATTAAGCGCCTGTGCCAGACCAGACACTGTGCTATGAAATGCTTTACAAATATTATCTCATTTGATCTTCAAAAAAGCCCTGGGAGGGAAGTGCTATGATTATCTCCATTTTACAATTGAGGAAACTGAGGCAGGCAGAAGTTAATTGACTTGACCAGGGTCATACAACTAGTAAGAATCTGAGACCAGATCTGGGCACTTTTCTGAGTAGAAAAGGAAGAAGGAGGTCCTTGTGGAGGAAGGTGGTGGTAGAGCTGTGGGGATTGTGGCTGAGTGAGCAAAGGCAAGAACTGACGAGAACACGGCAAAGCAGCCAAGCCAGAGTGAGGCATACATGTGCCTGAAGTCACCTTTAAACGCAGGGTGCTGGGGTGGAAGAGGAAACAGATGAGGAGTCCAAGACACAAGCCTGCCATGCAGGGATGCTTTCACAGTGATTAGGAGACCCTGATTGTCCACACATCTTTGTCTAGAGTGCAGTGGCATGTGGGAAGGTGACCAGAGTGCAGCTTAGTGACGTAAAGGCTAGTTAGACATGGTTGTTCATTTGTTTCAATCATGTCTGACTTAATGACCCCATTTGGGATTTTCTTGGCAAAGATACTGAAGAAGTTTGCCATTTCTTTCACCAGCTCATTTTACAGATGAGGAAACTGAGTCAAACAGGGTTAAGTGACTTGTCCAGGGTCACACAGTTAGTAAGTGTCTGAGGCTGGATTTTAACTCAGGAAGATGAGTTGTCCTTACTCCAGGGCTGGCACTCTATCCACTGCACCACCTTGGTTGCCTGAGTTAGATGTGGTAAATTCTCAGTAGCTATGAAGCTCAGACTCTGGCACAGGAGCTGCCGGGGCAATCTGAGGCAGGAGGTTGGTGTGGCACCAGCCACAGCTGAACAGCATGGCTGGAAAGACAGCTGCAGTGTTACAGAGATAAATGGATAATATTTTCTCCCTAAGGTCCTTGGTAACCCACAGAGTGTAAAATAGTCTCACCCACATCTTCTGCTTGGCATACTTCATCTATCTGGTTCTTTTGGGGCCATCCAGTGAATCATCTTCAAATTTTTCTGTATTTTAGGAAAAAGTTAGCTCCTAGCACCAGATGAACTAGAAATTGGAGGGGGAGGAGGTAGGAAGAAACAAGAGACAAAGACAGAGACAGAGATAGAGACAGAGAGAGAAGAGACAGTGAGATAGAGACAGAGACTGTTAACCGGAGTATGATAGATCCTAGTGGTAGAAAAGGATGAAAGAGATTCTCCTGATTTTGGGGTAGGGAGGGGCTAGCCCCTGGACTGAGGTAGCTGTGGGACTTAGAGTTAAGTAACATTTTCTCTTGATTCTTACGGTATGATTTCTCTGGATCTCTTACAATGCCTGAAGCTCCTTTGGAAGGCCTGCCCTTCCTTGAAATTCTCCCTACTCCAGAACTATGACTTTTCCTAATAAATTAAACACTTCCAAGGAGACTTCCAGAACATGGAGAAATGAGTAGCCAGGTGCCCCACTGCTGATTAACCCTAAATAGCAACCACAGAGAGACTGTGAAGAAATATGAATTCTAATATAAGAAGAAAAGCAAAAGAAAGCTAGAAAAATAATTAAGAAAAAATAAACCCATCCCCAAATCCTAAAGGATAGAGCCTAGATGTATGATTTCATAGGCACTAGGAACTCCTAGAGGGTGAAACTCCTTCTACTAATGCAGGTTGATGCTTCATTGCAACTTGGAGTCTTAAGGAACTTCCTAGAGCACTGAGAGGTGAAATGATATGCCCAGGGTTATATAGTCAGTATGTGTCAGAAGTGGGATTACTTGGATCTGACTAGTTTTGAGGTTCTCTCTCTCTCTCTCTTTCCCTCTCCCTCTCTCTCTTCTTCCTTCCTTCCTTCTTTCCTTCCTTCTTTCCTTTCTTCTTTCCTTCCTTCCTTCCTTCCTTCCTTCCTTCCTTCCTTCCTTCCTTCCTCCTTCTCTCCCTCCCTCCCTTTCTCTCTTTCTCTATACACACATGCATATGCTATATTATATTGTATTTTACATATATAATATACTTTTCTCACTCTCAAATGGATGAAGGAAATCCTTCAATACAAGAAAGCAGCAAAGTAACTAGGCTGCCAAAGAAATATAAGCAGATAAAGGAAGAGGAAAAACCTTGAGGAGGAATGTTGACAGACAAACCAGAAAGAAACCTCCACAAGCAAAGAGAGCAGAGAGGTGAAGAAAGAGATCAAGGGCTTAGCAAACAGCAATATAGAAATTAAAAGATTCCTAAAGGCAGCAAAGAACAGAACAGATGTCATAGAACAGTCAACAGTCAACCTATTGGACATAATTGCAGAACTTAACAAGATTATACAGACAGAAAAATAGCTAGAATGCCATCAGAGTAATTGAGTCTTGAAATCAGGTCAAGATTATCAAAGCTATACATAAGAGCTCTGTGACCATGGACAAGGCACGTAACCTCACTAAATCTCAGCATGCTCATCAGGAAAATGAGGATAATAATAGCATTGATCTCATAGGATTGTCCTGAATGAAATGATGTACTTAAAGCAATTAGCAAACTGTAAAACACCTCATGTAAAAAAATAAGTTATTGTCCAGAAGAAAAGGAGAAAGAAAGAAACTGTGATATAGTGATGGAGAAAATCGTGGAATAATATGAAGGGATGCCGACTGAACTGAAGGACAGTGAAGCAGAGACATGGAAGTATTAGAAAATCCTAAATCCTCGTGCCTTCAGGAAGCTTTCCCTGATGAGCACTCTCTGAATTTTCCAGGCCACCAATATTAACCCTGACCTATTTTGCCTCTCCAGTGTCACTCTAGCTTACTGTATTTCAATGTGTAATGTAATTGTGCAGCACTTGGGGGCACCTCAACTCACATGTGGGTCCTTCCCAAGGCTCACCATCTCATATTCCTGGTACTCTGTGGGTCCATTTCCACTCAAAATTTGTAAAATGAGGGGGTTGGAGGATGGCCTCTGAGGTCCATTCTAGCACTTGATCTATGATCTTGTGAAAAGTAGTAACTCATAAGCACCACCCACATGTTGCTTTTATTAGTCAGCCAGAGGATGAAACTAGCTCACAGCAAATGCATTTCATTAAATAATGCAACGAGAAAAGTGGCAAATATTTTCCTGATAAAACTGGTATTCGCTCTCCCACAGCTACACAATCAGCTAGAAGACTAAGCATGCTGAAGGGTCACACGTGGAGAGATACACGAGTAGGGGATCCACGTGGCCAGATACATGACTAGAAGAGAATGCCCTCCTCTAATAAAAACTGAAGATTTCCAGCTGTTCTCACAGAGCCTTCTTCTGGTTGATCTACTATGGTATGTGGTCTCCACGTGGCAGAGTTCCGCTTTTCTCATGGCCATTGTTAGGCATTTCTCTGCTGCATACACAATTCTCTGTTTTTCTAACATTTAGCTTTAGACAGAATCCAAAGTTTCTCTTCTTCATAAGAGTAGGCTGTATATTCTGTATTTCTACGTAGAGCCTAACGATTTAAACTTTAATTCTTTTAGGGAGGAGATAAGCCCTTCATAAACTCAATTTTTAGGTGCTTTTTCTCCTATAAAAAGAAGTCTGTCAGTTTTCTGAAATTAGCCTAGTTATTTTATTTAAGAGAGTCTTGCCTGGAGAGATCAAGTCCTTTTGGTCCACAAAATAGCTAGTCAGCTGATAGAGCTGTTTGGCATTTAATCTTTGAGTCTTGCTTGCCCGCATATTGGGCACAATGTCTCTATCCCAGGCCTTTATCTGACTTAGAGTTAGAAATGCTCTGTAACTCTTGTTTATCTCTTTCGAGAATCTTGTGCCTCAAATCCATTTGTGAGGAGAGAGTTGGCTGCAACAAAGACATCCCCCATGAGCTGTATGGGTCTGTGTGGATTGTCTCAGTTTTACCTCAGCCTAAGAGCTTTTGGGTCTCCCATGCAAACAAATAGAAGCATAGGAAAGTGAGAAAAAGTCAGGGGGAGCCTCAGCTAGATAGAACCCTCCTCCTCAATCCTTTGTTCCAAATGTATTTATTTTTAAAATGTTAGTTATATATGTGTCTGTTAACAAACCTCCTTGATCCTGAGGCACTCTACAACTAACTAAAATCTTGGCAAGATGGTAACATCCCTAAGGGCTTGGCTTGGGCCCATTTATTAAATATATACAAGTGATCCATTAATATTGCTAAGTGTCCCATGCAGACACTTGAATTCTTACTGGTAACCAAACTTGTGCAGAAGCAAAACTATGTGGCCCAGTTAAACTTATCTAGGGCAGCATTTCCCAAACTGAATTATGTAGAACCCTGGTCCCATGTGAAACAGAGTTCCAAGAGAATCTTGATTTTTTTTTTTACCTCTTTAAAATATTAAATATGAAATACTTTGCATACAGCAATGTTTCAGCCTTAAAATAGTCTTAATTTCCTCTCTTGCTTCACATTTCCCTTTTTCTTGGAAGTATTCTAGAACCCATCTTGGACCAGAATTTCTGGGTTTTGTTAACATATTTTAACCCCCAAAGTATTACATGCCCAGCTTAGCTTGGGAAATGATGATGGCAAGAATCAATTAATCTTGGCTACAGATAGTTCAGCATGATGGTATTGTGTATGTTTCTGCATAAAAGATGCCAGTATTGCCAGCATTCTCTACTGAAGATACTGGAGAAGGGGTAGTGTTGGCCAAAATGATCTCTGAGAACCTATATTAATCTAGAGTCATCGATTCCAGAGTATTTATGAAGTATTCTTAAAGATTAAACTCTACAAGTAAAATGCAAGGTTGGATAGTAGAAAAGGTCCCTGGATTTGAATCCCAGTTCTGCTTTGTACCATCTGAGTGACCTTGGGGAAATCATTTCACTTTTCTAGCCTTTGGTTTACTCATCAGTAAATTGAGTGGACAGGGATGGACAATTTCTAAGGGCTCTGCCAATCCTTGATCCTATGATCCTTTAATAATACATAATCCCTAGCTTAAAAGAGCTTACAAACTATTTTTAAAAATGATGTGTGTGTACTTACCTATATAAAGATTACAGTGACTGGCTGTGAGTTGAATATGTGTTTTGAATTGTTTTTAATGGTAGTTAGTAATTATGAGTTGATACTGATCAATTCTCTTTCAGCTAATCTCTGTTGTAAAGATGAGCATAGGAAAGGACTAGCCTTGTGATTTCATTGATATAAGGAACTCCCAATTGGGGAAACTCCCTCCATCAATTCAGGTTGGTACCTTTGCTATAACCTATAGTCTTAAAGAGTGACTTGGGGAACACTTAGAGGTTAAGTAACTTACCAAAGGTCACATAGTCAACATAAACACATATACAAACATACTTCTATATGCAAACTTTTCTAGTTTTACAAGTGTAAACAAAGTGTTAACAAATTGTCACTCAATCCTGTGTCCTGCGCAGAAAGTCATTTTGTATCCCTCTTCCCCAAATAGCCTAAGAAGATCTCAGAAAATCCCTGATTTAGATAAGTAGTATGAAACCAGATCTACAACAGCCTCTCCCTGCTTTCCTGTACTATATATACATTGTGTTAAGGCAGTGGTTCTCAACCCTCCTAATGCTGCGACCCTTTAATCATACAGTTCCTCATGGTGTGGTGACCCCCAACCAGAAAATGATTTCCATTGCTACTTCATAACTGAAATTTTGCTACTGTTATGAATCATAATGTAAATATCTGATGTGCAGAATGTATTTTCATTGTTACAAACTGAACATAACCCACAGGTTGAGAACTGATGTGTTAAGGGAACATTGGAGCCCTTAGTCCTTCATGGATAAGTGTTCCACGTTTCTGTATTTGCCTTAGTGTTCCCTGTCGTTGACTCTGCCATCTGCTCTTACTGAATCCTCTTCTCACTCACTTTCTACCCACTCTTTCCAGGTTCCCACGATCAAACCTTTCTTTGTCTTCTATACTCACTCATTCCTTCTGTACAACCCAGCTATTCCCCTTTTGCCCTTCACTCAATGGCATCTTAAGTCTGATTCAGAGACAGGGATGCTGAAATGCACCGTGTGCTCAGCAGTCATGGGAGATGGACAACCTGGTGAGAGCAGAGTGTTTATTGATTGGTGAGTGGTAGGAAAAGACTGAGGAAGAAAGAAAAAAAGGAAGTGGAAGACAGACTGTGAACTTTGAATGACAAGGCTAAGAAATTTGGACTTTATTCTATAGGCAATGGGGAGTCATTGAAGACTCTGGAGCAGGGGAGTAATTTCTAAATTGTAGTAGTTCAGGAAGATTATTCTTTCTTTCTCATCAGAAAACTTAGAGTAGTCATTATTGTTCTGTTGGATTCTGAAAGCCAAGGGAGTAGTAAGAGAGATAAACAAATGACATGTTTGTCTACTCTGTTTATTTCTGGAGTTTTGATCCCAGGCTCAGAAACAGCTCTTGACTTAGCAGGATATTAAGAACAGGATAGGAAAGTGCTGAGTTGATTGATTTTCCCCCCTCATTGCCCTAGCAGCTAGGGCCTAGCTATTCAATCCATATTTATTGTCAGTCAGAGCCTGCTTGGCAGAACACAGTGCTCTTTCTAAGGCTGTCTTAGGCTATTCATCTTTGTGCTTCTTGTTTGTTCCCCGGACCAGACAACAGACCCTGACCATAACAATGAATGAGCTCCTATGAGAAGCACAAGGGACAAAGGATGAGGAAGGCTGACTGGCTCCACTTGCAGTATCTTGTTAGGAAGCCAAGCAAATGACTTTATTCCCTACTTATCTCAACTTCGACTTAACAACAAACATTTATGAAGTATTGACGAAGCCAGGGGAAATAGAACATGAACACAGATGTCATAAATGCAAGATGGAAGGCAGGGTGTTCTGGAGAACCTGAAGGGAGCCTGTTGTTAAATTTTCAGTGTGAGTATTTATAGCTGGAAAATCAACAAAAGCTACAAATCATGGCTTGACTTACTGTTTTTTTTTCTTTTTTGAGGCAATTGGGGGTTAAGTGACTTGCCCAGGGCACACAGCTAGTAAGTGTCTGAGGTTGGATTTGAACTCAGATCCTCCTGACCCCAGGACAGCAGGTGGTTTAGGAGATAGAGTGCTGGGCCTGGAGTCAGGAAGACTTGAGTTCAAATCCAGCATCAGATACTCTAGTCAATCCTGTTTACGTCAATTTTCTTATCAATAAAATGATCTGGAGAAGGAAATGGCAAAACACTCCATTATGTTCACCAAGAAAACACCCCAAAGGAAGAATTTGAACATGACAGAAAAACAGTTAAACAACAATAAGACTGGTCCTGAATAACACAGACTAAACAAAGGTAGAAGCAGTCACGAGGTCTAAAACTTTCTGGCAACTTAGCCCAATTTTTTCTCTCTGTGGTGGATGGGAGGGCTGCTGTTTGTTAGGATTAGTGGGAAATCAAACTAAATGAGAAAAGACAGCTTGGGAGGGGAGAGCCTTAGTGAGAACTCACAAAGGGGCCTGAATGCACATGATCTCCCATGCTGCTCTGTAAAAATGCTGACCGTGGGGGATTCTTTGCCAAACAGAATTCACACTGGGTAGATAATAAGCAACTTTTTATTACGAGAAAGCAGGGACTCTTCTGAAAGGTTTATTAGTCAGCCGGCTCCAGAGGGCTAGAGGAGGAAGCAGTGAGGGATCCAGGAGCACACGGGGCAGAGGCAGGGGCGGGGCAGGCAGGTGGACGCTCCTGGGACAGGTGCCACCGCCCAGTGGAAGAGGGGGAGCTGTCCCAGCCCCACATTACCACCAATGCCATCACCAGTTTGAGCTGGTTTGGTGCAGGCCATGGTGCAGGCTGCTTTTGAAGAGAGATAATCCCCCAACTCTTGCAATCTTTAATTGTCTCCTTTGCCTTATGGAGGCAAACGGCCTCCATAACATACTGATCTGCCGTATAACATGGACGCTTTTCCTGATGCCCCTTTAATGCTAGGGCCTTCCTGGGGCTTATTATTCTCGGTTTATCCGGTACACGTCTTGTTTGTACATAGTTGTTCACGTGTTATCTCCCTCTCCAGCACTACACCGTGAGCTCCGTGAGATCAGGGACTGGCTTTTGCCTTTCTCTGTATTCCCAGAGCTTAGCCCAGGGCCTGGCATACAACGGGTGCTTAATAAATGCTTATTGACTGAGTCCATCCATTCTATGGACCACTCTCCTTCACCAGGACACCAAACGTACCTTCCACTACTTTGCTTATATTGTTCTCTGTGGCTGCTCTATCCTCTCCCCCATCTCTGCTTATGTCTTTTAAAGCCCAATTCAAATGCCATCTCCTCCAAAAAAACTCCTTGGTTGGTAAAGGCCTTGGATAGCTCTTTGTTTTGCAACTTTCTAATATAATTATTATGTACTATGATTACTTTTGTATTATATATTACATATATAACATATGCATATATGTGTCATATAATTAATATTATAAATTACAAATATTTTAAAAATATTATGTATTATAGTTATTTTGTCAGAGCCTATAAACTCTAGGAAGATAGGGACCCTGTCTTATCTATACTCTATATTGCCCTGGCACCAAACACAGTGCCCTGACCATAGAAAGCACTTAAACATTGAATGATTACATGCATGTGTCTATAAACATACATAGGTCTGTGTACAAATGTAAATTAGTACGTAAGCACATATGTGTATGTATATGTAGGGGTATACATTCTACTAGGTGAATATTATACCTTTATGTAGGAAAATAAATTCAAGGTGATTTGAAGAGGAGAAACATTAGCAATGAGTAGGTTCAAACAAGGCTTGGCAGAGAAAGTAGAACCTGAGCTGAATTATAAGAGACAGAAGTAAGAGAGAAGTGCATTTAGACCTGGGTGAAGGAACAGAGACAGGAAATGGAATGTCATGTTTGGGGAATGGCTAATAGACTGGTTGTACAGAAACATAGATAATATAAAAAGGATTAATAAAATGCAAGTATTTTTTCTTTTGAGGCAATCAGGGTTAAGTGACTTGCCCAAGGACAAGCTAATACGTATCTAATAAGATTTGAACTCAGGTCTTTCTGACTGCAGGACTGGTGCTCTATGCAGTGTGCCACCTCGCTGTCCCAAGAAGATGTAAGTCTTGAAGGGTGGGAGAAAGTCACATTATGGAGGGCTCTAATGGAAGATCTAGCAAAGAAAGTTCTTGCCACAAAGTCCTTTGCACCCTCAAGTGGTTCAGAATCAGAAATGTAGTAGGTCAATGGAAATGACATGAAAAAATATGCATTCCCATCAGCTCTCCTGTAGTAATCTATCAACCACAGGGATTTTCCATCTGACTTACTGTTGAAACCTTCAACATGTGTTGTCCTTTCCTATTAGAATGTGAGCTCAATTATCCATTTCCAGAGAAAGAACTGGTAGAGTCTGAATGCGTATCGAAGATACTTTTTCTTTACTTTCTTTATTTTTCTTAGTTTGTTTTTGTCTGTATTTTCTTTCACAGCATGACGTACCATGGAAATGTGCTTTGCATGACTACACATGTATAATCTATGTCAAGTTGTTTGCCTTCTCAATGAGGTGAGGAGGGCAAAGAGGGGAAGGAGGAGGAGAAGGGAAAGAATTTGGAACTTAAGGTTTGAAAAAAGAATGTAATAAATTTGTTTTTTTATGTAATTGGGGAATAAAATATTAAATTAAAAAAAGAGAATGTGAGCTCCTTGAGAGCAGGGACAGTCTTGCTTTTCTATTTGTATCCCCAGAACTAGGTACACAGTAAATACTTGATAAACGCTTTTCCCTTTCTTCACTCATTCTAGGCTTAGGGTTTTATATTTTGTCTTAAGAACAATAGGTGCCACTAAAGATTTTGGGGGGGGGGAAGGGGAGAGGCAATCGGAGTTAAGTGACTTGTCCAGGGTCACACACTAGTAAGTGTTAAGTGTCTGAGGTCGGGTTTGAACTTCCTGATTCCAGGGGCAGTCCGCTATCCACTGTGCCACCTAGCTCCCTCCACTAAAGATTTTTGAGTTACAAGGTTAGATCCGTGTCTTAAGAATATTAATTTGGATGCCATATGGAGGATCGATTGGAGAGAAGAGAGACTGGAAGTAGGGAGATACATTCAGAGGCTTTTGCAATAGTTCAGGAGAGAGGAGATGAGAGTCTGAACTATGAAGATCATTGTTTGAATGGAGGGAAGGAGACAGATGTGAGAGATGTTGTGGGTATACAAGAGTTGGCAACTGATTGGATATGAGGGGGTGTGAGAGAGGGAAGAGACAACAGTGCCTACATGATTCTGAACCTGAGTGACTAGAAATATGGTATGGCCTCAACAGAAACAGGCAGGTTTGGAGGAGCAGGTGGTTTTGAGGAGGAGATAAAAGATTCTGTTTTGAATGTATTCAATTTGAGATGCCTACAGGGCATCCACTTGGAGATGTCTAGCAGGCAGTTAGGGATGTGAAACTGAAATTCTTGGGAGAGATTCTGATTTAATATGTAGATGTGGAAGTCATTTAAAAAAAATAATTGAACCCATGAGAGAAGATGAGGTTACCAAGAGAGAAAGTGTGGAAAGAGAAGAAAAGGCAGGCCAAGACACAGCCTTGGGAGATCCCCATGCTTAGCAGGCTGCAGATGGATGAGCAGGCTGCAGATGGATGAGAAGGCACAGACATATGGGTAGGAGGAGAACCAAGAGAGAGCAGCATTATGGGAGCTAAGGGAGGAGAGAATATCCAGCTTGGCTTTACTGAGAAATTTGTATAATCTGGGACTAGAGATAGGAAAGGTATTCTCACTTGGGAGGAGAGAATGTAGAAGCAAAAACCCTGGGCCATCAATGCAAGGGGTCCTGTACATCATCTTGTAGCTGGCAATCCAAACACACAAGCGTTGATTAAGTGGCACTATGTTAGGCACTGGGGATGCAAAATAATAATGACAGAAGTGATAACAGCCAACATGGACTTTACATGTTCTCTCATTCAGTCTTCACAACAACTCTGTGACATTATCATCTCTATCTTACAGCTAAGGAAACTAAAGTAGACAGAGGGTAAATTATTTACCCAGGGTCACACTATTGGGTTTCTAAAGGATTTGAATTTTGGTCTTCCAGGATCCAAAGCCAGTGTGTCTATCCACAGTGTTATCCAGGTGTTTAGTCTTGCCTTTAACATACTTAGATTCTGTTCGAAGAAAACAACATGTAAACCTAAGAGTATGTATATGGTCATTTGGGGAAGACAAAGGAGGAATCAAAGAAGACTTCTCGTAGGAAGTGGCACCCATGCCAAGCCTTGAAAGAAGCTAGGGATTCTAAGAGGCAGAAGAGGGGGTGTGCATTTCAGACATGGAAAATAACCAGAATGTACAAAGGCACAGACGCTAGGACTGCAGTACCAGGGTCATTGAGTCGATTTGACTAGGATGGAAAGAGTGTGAAGAGGAATCATGTGAAATAAGCCAAGAGCCAAACTGTGAACTCTAAATGCCAAGCTGAAGTTTCTTCTTCTACTGAAGACAATAAAGAGCCACTGAACGTTCTTGCACAAAGGGGTGATGTGCTCAGACTTGTGCTTTGAAAAGATGATTGACAGCTGTGTGGGGGATGGTTTGGAAAGAAGAGAAACTGGAAGCCAGGAGTCTGATTAGGTTTTTCTTTCTGCTGTACCCTTTTTAAAATTTAAATTTAATATTTTATTATTCCCTAATTGCATGTAGAAACAATTTTTTAACATTCATTTTTTAAGATGTTTGAGTTCCAAAATCTCTTCTTCCTTCCCAATCCTCCCACCCACATTGAGAAGGCCAGAAATTTGATATAGGTTGTACATGTGCAGTCATGCAAAACATATTTCCGTGTTAATCATGTTGTGAAAGAAAACACAGACCAAAAAACCCAAGAAAAATAAAGTAAAGAAAAAGTATGCTTTGGTGCATTCAGACTCCCATCAGTCCTTTCTCTATAGATGGATAGCATTTTTCATCATAAGTCCTTCAGATTTCTCTTGGATCATTGTATTGCTGAGAATAGCTGAGTCATTCACAGCTGATCTTTGTACAATATTGCTGTTACTGTGTACAATGTCCTCCAGGAATCTAATTAGAAGGCTGTTGCAGCAATCCAAGTAAAAAGTAAGGAGCGTTTGAAATATTTCAGAGGCCATGTGAGTAGAGAGATGAGATAGAGGTAGAATAAAAAAAATGGAAAATGGTTGGGTATGGGTGGGGGTGGAAGAAGGAAGAATTAAGAGTGACTCAAAGTTTGTGAACTCAGGCTTGTGGTACCCGTAACAGAAATAGGGCTGTTTGGAGGGGCGATCAATTTAAGTATGAAAATAATGAATTCCATTTTGGACATACGAATTTGAGAAGCCTACAAGGAATCCAGATGGATATATCCAAGGCAGAAAGTGAATAGGAATTGGAGCTCAGAAGCAAGAATAGGCCTAAATGTATAAATCTGGGAGTGTTCTGTAAAGGAATGGCCATTGAACCATGGATCAGATGAAGTCACCAAGAGAGAGTGTAAAGAGCAAGAAGATAAAAGCCTCAGAACAGAAACTTGGAAGGCAACCATACTTTGTGGGCAGGAGATAGATGATGACCCAGCAAAGGAAACTGAGGTCTGGTCAGAAAGGTAGAAGGAGAACCAAGAAAGATGTTACCTAGGCAGATATGGTGGCCAACAGTTTCATAGACTACAGAAAGGTCAAATATAGAGGAGAACTGAAAAAAAAGGCAACTAGATTTATTAACTGAGGATACCATGAGGAGATAGATACACACATGTATATATGC
>CM053585.1:294085473-294090473 GCA_028646515.1 Pseudochirops corinnae
GAACATTCAATTAAGACAATTCAATTCTATCCTATTTATATCAGTTGATAATAAAAATAGCTCATGGAAAGTAGAAGACATTAATATCAATTATAATAATTTTATGCATAAATTTAACCAACATAAATCATGCATCAAAAAAGTCTGAAAAGAGCCTTGGTCAGAAAACACCTACTATCTCCTATCTACTCTCAGGGAGAGGAAAATGATGGCCAAAGGCAACACAATTTTAGAATATAAACTTGTTTGTAGTATCTTACAAAGAAAGATGATAGATTATGAGCAATATCGCCTTATAAAGCAGAGAGAAGAAATGGAGGCTGAAGATAATTTGAAGAAAACTTGGATATAGCTAATTAAGCAAAGTCATTCTGAGAGCATTTAAGGGTGAAAATGGAAGGAGGGCAACAAACAGAAGAAAATATTTGTTAAACTTACTGTTGTTCATAAGTGAAAACATCATGTTAGTGGGGCTGTATCCCAAGTATAATTAATTAACACACATTATACTCAGGGACCAACTGTCAAAGCATGGAAATGCAAGTTGAGGCCCACCCCCAAAATAAATAGAGTTAACCGTTTGGTGTTGTTTCATTTGGATGGATTTTTTAATCCAAGGTTAGTTCCTCCTAGTCCGACTCTACCCACCATCAGGGGGTTATGTCCAATTCAACAGACATTTATTAAGTATCTACTTTTAGAGAGGCGCTATGGAAATATAAAATAATTCTAATAGTCTAAGCAAAATAGAAAAAAGAAGGTCATTTTGTTGAAAGGAAGAAGTAAATGGTTCATCCTAAAGTCCTGTACAAATTATCTGAGGATTATTCATAGCATATCCCCTGGTATGAATAATCGAGGATTGGCTATTAAGTTAAAAACTTCCGGTGAACTCTGCTCACTTTGTAGCGTGGGCACAAAATGGAGAAAAAAATGGACTTGATAAATAATACACAGTGATTACAATGTGTAAACAGAACAATAAACTGCACTTTATGTAATTTTACATAGAAAAGAAAATATTAACACTGGAATATGGGTTAGTCCAAATCCAATCTGTTGCCAAGGCCCGTGGATTTTGTCTTTGTAACATCTCTCAAATATACTCCCTTCTCTCAAGCCTGGACTATTACAGTAAGTCTGCTGGTGGGTCTGTTTGTTTGCCTCTCCCCACTCTAATCCATTCCCCATTCAGTCACTAAATAGATTGTGTCACCCTCTACTTAATCAACTTTAGTGGTTTCCTATTGCCTCCAGGAGCAAATGCAAAATTGTTTGGCACTCGAAGCCCTTCATAACCTACCCTCCTCCTCCCCCACTCCCACCTTTTCTTTCATCCAGTGACCTTGCCTCCTTGTTTGTTCCTCCAACAAGACTTCTCTCTCTCAGCTGAAGGCATTTTCTCTGTCTGTCCCCTCCATGGCCTAGAATTCTCCCCCTCCTCCTCTCTGCCTACTGATTTCTCTGGCTTCCTTTAAATCCCAATTAAAATCCCATTTTCTGCAGTAAATCTTTCCCAATCTCTCTTGATTCTAGTACCTCCCTTCTGTGGATTATTTTCTGTTTATCCCTGGATGTGGCTAGTTTGTGTGTAGTGTTTGTTTGTTGTCTCCCCCATTAGATCGTGAGCTCCTGGAGGGCAGGGATTGTCTTTTGCTTTTCTTTGTATCCCTAGCACTCAGCACATAAATAAATAAATGTTTATTGACCAACGGAAGTGCAGGCTAAACTATAAGCTCCTTGAAAGCAGGGATTTTGCCCTGCTCAGTGCCCAGCATAGCCTCTGGACACAGTAAATGATTGATGAATGTGTTTTTCAAAGTACGTGAAACTACGAATATATGTTATTTTTCATTTTATTTTATATTAAAAAAAGAAATTTTTTATCAAAAAAAGAAAGTACTTAGTCTCTACAACCTAGTCTTCTTTTTTGTTTTGCAACATCAGTAATAATAACTAGCACATCTATACATATTTAATGTTTTGAAAGCCCTTTACCTACATTGTCTCATTTGACCTTTACAACCTAGACATAGGAGCAGATTTATTATCCCTATTTTGATATATGAGGAAACTGGGCTCCAAGAGGGTAAATGACTTGCCCACGGTCAGCTAGTAAGTTTCAGAAGTAGGACTAGAAAACAGGCTTTCTTTTTTGTTTTGTTTTGTTTTATTTTTGGAGGACAATTGGGGTTAAGTGACTTGCCCAAGGTCACATGGCTAATTTTTGTGTTAAGTGTCTGAGGTTGGATTTGGTCCTCCTGACTCCAGGGCCAGTGCTCTGTTCCCTGCACCACCTAGCCGCCCCGAAAACAGGTTTTCTTGACTCCAAAGTCCAATACATTATCCTTTTACACCACATTACCACTTACACAGAAGTCTTGTATCAGAAGGGTGGATTTGGTGCTCAGGTATCCCTCACTAGCCCTCTGTGAGAGACTAAGGATCTCGGTGAGCAAACCCCACTTCCATGTTTGGTGTTCTTGACCACGTTGGCCGCGCCTCCAAATGGGGCAGATAAACCCAGCAGGGCTAAATTTGGAACTGTCACCCTTAACAATGAAGCCCAGATACCTTTTAAAGCCATTATCATACATTTTCACCATGCCAAAAGTATATATTAAATCTTATATCATTATTATTATTATTATTATTATCTATCATGATGATGCAGGAAATTGAGAAGTAGGGAAATGTTTGCTGTTTTTAGGTCACTGGCTGGCTCTTCGCTTTGTACTGCTTAGTCCCTGGAAATGGCACCATCTGCTGGTAAACCAATACTTAAAACCAAAGAAATCTGCCAAAAAATACTCTAATGTGGAGCATTATAGAATGGATGGAAAAGTGGGCAGCAATTGAATGAAATGATCTCTACTTAAAATTACAAAATGACTTGCAAAAGGATGAGGAGAATGATCAGAGTATATATCTGGATATTACCCAATAGGCAGTGTATTCTCCATCCCTTCATCCCCCTTGATCTTGCCAAGCGTTCAGCATTTTTTCTGGTTCCCACATTACACAGAGTATTGGGCTGGATGCTGTAGGAGATTATCATTGACACAGGAGACAGGATCCTTACTCTCCAAGGATTTATGTTCTTGAAGCGGAGATAAACACACCCAAATATGTCCAAAGAACCCAACGGCAAACACATAATTAATTGTGATCACAAATAATTCCAGATTGGCTGCATTTGGTGTTGCAATGGGTTTTAGTTCCATTTGAGTACAGATGGGTTAGTTTTCTAACTAACTTCCAGTAAAGGAAGATTCATTATTAAGAGTGGAAAGAATGCTGGGTCTGAATTGTCACCTGTGAAGTCACCTCATCTCTCTGGCTCTCAGTTTACTCATCTGTAAATTGAGAATGTTGGACTAGATGAGTTCTAAAGTCTCTTCCTGTTTTGTCTGTGATCCTATGATCTAATCCAGGGGGAAATGAGGAAAAACTGCTGAGTTTTTTCATTCTGCCTGCTTGCTGGGCCTTTCCCTAATTCCCATCCTGTGTGATCAGCATTGTTTCTCTTAATTGCCCTTTCTCTAAAGCTTGCCTACTAAATAACTCTCACCTTTTCAACAGTGGGGAATATGTTCAGATTGGGGTTTAAGAGACCCTTTCCTGGTAGATAAGCTTGATGTTAACCAGGCCACCACAAATCACCTTCTTTTCCCATTCCTGCTGAGCTGGGGGTTGAAGGGGAGTGAGAATAAACACTCCTGGCTGATGATGTCAACAGAGAAGCTGAAAGCAAAACAATGTTGAATTCTTTTCCCTCCTAAACCAGTGGTTAAGAGTTTGAAATTTTCACCCTCTGAAGCCACAAAGGGGCCAGTAACCCAGGGAAATGAGTATGTTAGCTTAGAGCTTAACATAAAATGATGTGCTCTGTCTCCCCCTGAATATTTCTTTTGGATAAATCACTAAAAGTTAATAAAGCTGTCCTTGTTTGGATGCAGGTAGTTCTGGCACTGACCTGAGAGTACAATTGTCATATGGCGCAGATTGGGGCTCAAAGCAAAGTAATAAAACAGTATCGGGGTATCCTACTTGACAGTCAAGGTTAATCCATAAAGGCCAGGTTAAAATTTCTCAGAATTCCTGAAAATAAGACACAGCATCATTTGGGAAACAGTCAGGGAAACATGGACTTGAAATGCTACTTTTAAAAACTAAATGTTTTATTGATGTTTGTTTTTTTTTAAATCACTTCTCCTGGCTCTTCCTTCCCCCACCCCAACCCCCCACAGAATCCTACCTTGTGACAAAGAAGTATAATTAATCAAAATGAATCAATACCCTAGTATATGTTTGACCCCAAAGTACTATACCTGTGGTCAATCACTTCTCCGTTAAAAGAGGGAGGGAAAGAGCTTTCATATTTGCAGGTTGCAAGTTTGATTAATAGTTGGCAGGAATAAAGCTAATTATAATGTGAGGATTGCTTGGGTAGGAGGGGAAGAAAAATAGGAGAGGCAGCATCCTGAAAGAGTGAGTTGGTTATCCAAGCTATAATGATTCTAAATAGTAAAGTTAATCATTAGGCACTAACCGAGTCACCCCCTAACAGGTATTTGACTAATTTCCTACTTCGTGCTCTATGAATTTACTTTGGATAACACAGAGAGGATTTGAAAATCCACTTCAGCAATGTCTTTCTTTCCAGGTACAACATAGCTCTGGAATGTTATCAGATGTTCGTCATGTCTTATATTCCACAAACAACCAAAATAAATGTGCCCAGAAACTAATAATATTTATTGTTCAGCCATTTCAGTCACATCAGACATTTTGTGACCCCATTTGGGATTTTTTTTTTTTGTCAAAGATATCGGAGTGGTTTGCCATTTCCTTCCCCAGTTCATTTGACAGATGAGGAAACTGCGGTAAACAAGGTTAAGTGACTTGCCCAGGCTCACACACCTAGTAAGTATCTGAGGCCATATTTGAACTCAGATCTTCCTGATACCAGGCAGGGGGCTCTATCCATTGTACCACCT
>CM053585.1:294092973-294103904 GCA_028646515.1 Pseudochirops corinnae
CAGAGAGACAGAGAGAGATGGAGAGAGACAGAGAGAGAGAGAGAGAAAGAGAGACAAAGGGAGACAGAGAGAGAGAAAGAGAGAGAGGGAGGGAGGGAGAGAGGGAAGGGGGAGAGAGGGAGAGGGAGAGAGACAAAGAGAGAGAGAGACAGAGAGAGATAGAGAGACAGAGACAGAGAGACAGAGAAAGAGACAGAGACGGAGAGAGACAGAGAGACAGAGAGATGGATAAGCAGAAGAAACTGTGATGGAAGGAAATACACAGTAATCATACCTGAGAATGTGAGTGGGATGAAATCACCCACAAAATAGAAATGGATAGCTGAATGAATTAGAAACCAGAATCCAACAATATGTTGTTTACAAGAAACACACTTGAAATAGAAAGACACACAGAGGATTAAAATAAGGGTCTGGAGCAGAATCTATTGACTTCACCTGGGGTAACAATAAGAGCAAACATCCAGCTTTAACAGGAGTCCTATTTCTCTATGTACAGACATTTGCCACATACAATGTAAAAATAACAGCTTCTGATTTCAGCTTTTAAAAGTGTGTTATACATACATTTTCCTCCACTTTGGAGAGCTAATTGTTAAACATTTACCAGCATCTCCCTGAAAAACTAGCCCTAACTCATTGGGCAAAATTGGCAGATCATTTCCCATTCCTCAGTCTCAGTTTCCTTCTCTGAAAAAAAAAAAGCTGGGCTAGATCCTCAAGATCCTTTTCTCCTTGAACATCCTATGACTCTAAATCTAAAACTTGCTCTCATTCCTTTGTGTGAAAGATTATTAACTAACCAGAAAAGACAACATTTCCAGACCTTATCAGGGGTGGGAAACCTGTGGCCTCAAGGCCACATGTCGCCTTCTAGGTCCTTGGGTATGGCCTTTTGACTGAGTCCAAGTTTTACAGAATAAATCCTTTTATTAAGAGAGATTTGTTCTCTGAAGTTTGGATTCAGTCAAAGGCCAAACCTGAGGGCCTAGAGGGCTACATGTGGCCTAGAGGCCACAGGTTCCCCACCCCTGGATGGTCAGCAGAAATAAGGCTATGACTTCCTGAAGAGAATCTACTCATTAGCTGTAGGGTTTTTAATACCAGTCTAGTGGGGTATAAGGAGATCAGAGGAATGGGGTTGGTAATAGTGTTAGGTAAAGAGCTTTTTCATTTGCAGGTTACAAGTTTGATGAGTCAATATTCATCAATATTCACAGTAGGAAACCAAGTTACGAAATCTACTCTTGTGGTCAGTTAGTGGATAGTAATAATAGGATGAGATGGGGACTGGATCTTAGATTTCATTGGTATAGAGTACTTTCAGATGAGGAAACTCCCTAGAGCTGTTAGAGGCTCTGAGAGAGTAAGTGACTTATCCAGGGTCACACAGTGAGGATATGTCAGAGACAGGATCTGAGTCTTTCTAGCTTTGAGGCCAGCTCTCTGATCCACTATGCAATAATAACAAAAACAGAGAAGTTCAGAAGGGGATCCAGACAAGCAAGACAATTTTATTACTATCATCTTGAATTTAATATACTTTAAAAAATTCAATTTTATTTTGTTTTCAGTCCCAGAATCTCTCCCTGCCCTACCACTCCCCTGCCTATTAAAAAGGCAAGAATTGCAAAACTCATTACAAATATGAAGTCATTAGAGCACTGGCCCTGGAGTCAGGAGGACCTGAGTTCAAATCCGGCCTCAGACACTTAACACTTACTAGCTGGGTGACCTTGGGCAAGTCACTTAACCCCAATTGCCTGTCCAAAAGAAAAAAGAAAAAGAAAAAAAAACAAATATGAAGTCACGCAAAGCAAATTTCTGCATTAGCCAGAGAGAAAAAATACCTTTCAATCTGCACTCTGAATCTATCAATTCTCCCTCTTTGGAGATGGATAATGTGTTTAATTACGAGTCCTTTAGAATTGTAGTGGGTCATTATATTGATCAGAGTTACTGTCTTTCACAGTTTATCATTGGTACAATGTTGCTTTTATCGTGTACATTGTTGTCCTGGTTCTGCTCACTTCACTTTGCATCAGTTCATGTAAGACTTTTCAAGTTTTTTTAAACTATCCCCCTCAACATTTTTTATAGTATAATATTTTTCCATCACATCCATATACTCTAACTTGTTCAGCCATTCCTAATGGATGGGCATCCCCTGAGTTCCCAATCTTTGCCACTACAAAAAGAGCTGCTATAAATATTTTTGTGTATATGAGTCCTCTTCCTTTTTCCATGATGTCTTTGGGGTATGGACCTAGCAGAAGCATTTCTGGATCCAAGGGTATGCACAGTTTAATAGCTTTTTTGGCATAGTTCCATGTTGCTTTCCAGAGTAGGTGGACCAGCTCCACCAATGCATTAGTGGACCTATTTCCCCCCCATCCTGGCATTTGTCATTTTCCTTTTCGGTCATCTTAGGCAATGTGATGAGTGTGAGGTGGTTGTTGGTTTTGTTGTTGTTGTTGAGTCATGTCTGACTCTTTGTGACCTCATTTTTTGGGTTTTCTTGGTAAAGATATTGGAGTAGTTTGTCATTTCTTTTTCCAGTTTATTTTACATAAGAGGAAACTAAGGCAAACAAGGTTAAGTGATACACTCAGGGTCACACAGCTCCTAAGTGTCTGAAGTCACATTCGCACTCAGGAGGATGAGTCTTGTATCTTCAATATATAAATGGCTAGTTATGACCCACTTCCACTTCCCAAATGAGTAAAAGCTACAGGTACTTCACAACACAGAATGTTAGAGTGGAAAGAACCTTTGTACGTCAACTGGTTCAACCTCTTCTTATGAAGAAGGAAACTCAAGGTTACAAGTACAAATAGCAGAACCTCCATTTGAACTCAGATCTTCAGACTCCAGGGATCTTTGTGAAATAAGCATGTGGTGGAGCTTTGGTTTACTAGATGGTGTGCAGCTAATAAGAGAAAAGGTTAGCATGCATCCCACGCCAATATTGCAAGGATACCAATGGAGCACATAGGCCGTTTCTCTGTTGTACCTGAATAAAATTCACATAAGAAGATGTTAACAAAATTTTCTCATCGTTTTCCATTAAAATCAGGTTATGGTATCTCTACTTAGCATTAGAAATGAAGATTATTGTTCTTTGTTAAGAATTTCTTTATATGTTCCTAAAACCCAGTATAGCCTACATTTACTTTCAAGTAGCCCTCTAATTACAAACAAAGAAACTATATTTCTATTTTGTTTATATATTATAAGCCTTGGATTAGACCCTTACTTGGTGGGCTTATCATAGCTCTATTCTCTCCCCCCAAAATCTTAGAATTTTGCCATTTTTCAGCATTTATTTTTACCAGTGATGAAATCTGAATGATTACAATTGAACTCTAAGACCTCAGGATCTGATGATTATGAGGAAATGGAAAAAACATTTAAGCAGATGGTCAGGAAAAGGAGCTGGAAGAGACCTAGTCCACACAAAAGAAATAGGTACTGGAGACAACATGATTTTGAAAGTATTGAGTGATCCATTCTTCAGACATAAGAAAAAACAAACATACCAAATAGAAAAATAATGAATGATATTTTTAAAAAATTGTTATTGATATCTTTTGTTCCTAAATCACCTTTGTATGTGACATAAGCAGTATCTGTTATATTGCTACCCTTCTTGCTCCTAAGATCTGTCTTTTGTAGCAAAGAATTAAAAAAGAGGGGATGGAAGGCACTTTGGTAAAAAGGATTAACACATCAACTATGTTTAATAGTATATTCAGTGTTCTACTCATAGTCTCCCATCTCTGTCAATAAAGAGGGGAATACATTTTCTCCCTCTTCTTTAGGGCCAAACATGGTCATTATAACTTTATAACTATTGAGGGGGCTTTTTCTTTGTTTTTGTTCTTTCCTCTTATACTATCAAGAATATTGCTTTTTTGATCCTATTTACTTATTTTTTCATTAGTTAATATAATTGTTCTCATGCTTCATAGATGGTACTATTAGGGAAAAAAGTAATTGGGAGTATCAATAATATCAGTAACCAGAATAAGGAGATAAGGTACTGATTTGAGAATTGCATACAGGGTCCAAGGACCAAGAGGCTCCTGAGACTGCCAGGAAATGCACAGATCATGATAAAGGCTTGAATTAAAGGAGCCTCAGAGAGATCAAAATGTCATAAAGAAAAAAAATCTGATTCTTTGATTTGAGCAGATTGTAAATGCTTATAAGTGATGAGAGGGGAACCTAGTGCCACTGTCTTTCAGAACGTGAACAAAGCCTTCACGAAGTTGAGAGCAAAGACAAAGAATGGACAGTATTAGGTAGTTATCCTGCCAAGTTTTGAACTTTATCAAAAAGGACCTGGCAGGTATGAATTACTTGATTTAGCTAGAGATAGGGAATTATTGGATAAATTGAAGAGGAGCTAGCTAAGCCAAAATAGGAGGATGGATTATAGAGCTGATTTCACTACAAACAAGGTGTTTAATTGATTGGAATCATTAAATCACTAACAGACATAAAAAGGTAATGAAGTACATGGTTACTCCCCAGATGGAAGGTATCCTTTTTTGACATCACAGGACTCGATGAAAAAAAAAACAACACGAGTTTTGTGGCTTAAAGGAAATATAAGAAAAGAAGAAAATGGAGAGGGAATTGGAGCTCTGGAAGCAGCTGCCAATCTGTCCACTGAAAGAAACTATGAAGATCTTCTGTCTGAATAGCCCTGCCTGCTCCCCTCTGAAACTCTTGCAGTTGTGGCTTTATTATGCTACATAATGACTGAGCCCTCTATATGATGTGGCTCTTTGTTTTTATGACCCAGAATTTCCTTTTGGTTGATATTTTTCCTGGTTATTAACTTCTGGAATTATTTGGGGAGATCATGATTAGATTAGTCATTCATCACACACACAAGGGATTCATGGGACCCTTCTTCTATTTATTGAGTAGCAATTGCTCAGTCCAAAGGCTTGTAAAACGACTGCTATTTTCCCAACTCCATTTATGTCTGTGCTTATAAGTCATTGTGGTGCTCTGCGCTCTTATCATATTAGAGGAACACCCTTTCAGAGATGGCAGTGACTCATGCCAAGATGTATCCCAACTCCTACATGCGGAGCTATTATTTCAACCCACTTGAAAATTTAGGAACAAAGTATGCGTCAAGTGGCTGCAACTTCTCCTTTTGTCATCATGAGGCTGCAACACACCCGTCTGTGGGGATAGTTTCACTTATTTTTCTTTGTGTGGCTGATCTCAGTCCTGTGGAAAAAAATCTCTGCTCCAATATAGAAGAAATTCTGCCAATTTTTGTGTAACTGTTATAAGCAGAGGAAAATGGTTTAAGAAAATTCTTAAAGTACATCAGTAACTACCAAACAACATGCCTATTTTCTCACCTCATTTCTACGAGAAAGATTTCCACACCTATTAAAGGTATCCTTGATAGAAATATGAAAAGGAAACAGGTCGGTCAAAACCTATTTGCAGTCACAAAGTTGACTAAAAGGTAAAGCGATTCCCCTTTATTTGCTATTTATTGATTATTATTTTTTAAAGTATTTGTCTCATTACAATGCAGGCTTCTGGGATTTTTTCCAACAAAGTATCTCCCATGTATATATTAATATGAAGCAATATTGTTGGATAGATGCAACCAAAGAGATAACTTTATTCAACACTCTTGTGATTATCAACATCAAGCAAGGCATAACACAGGGAAAGGTTTACCTGTTAAGGGCCTTCACCACATTCATGTAGAATGTTCCATGTAGATGATGTGATCCTTCAGGTGCTTCTGGTTCTTGAAGACTTCTGATTGTGTTGATTGCTTCAAGTCACAATGTACCAAAAGACTTTCTCAGTAAGATTCATGATCATTCAAACTAAATTGACTTAACAATGCACATAGGAAAAACCAAATGGATGAGAATTTTTATCCTCTAGACTGCTGATCACAATTGGATGGGCAATCCATTGAACTAGTAGATATATTTCAGACCATCACTGTATCTAATAACAATAATGTAATAATGTAATGTAATAATAATAGTAATAGCTAGAACTTATATGTGCTTTAAGTTTTGCAACGCACTTTACAAATACTATCTTATTTTATCCTCACAAGAACTCTTGGAGGTAGGTGGTATTATTATCCCCATATCACAGATGAGAAAAGTTAGGCAGAGAGAGTTTAATTTAGAGATGGGGAACCTGTGACCTTGAGGCCACATGTGGCCTTCTAGATCCTTAAGTGCAATCTTTTGACTGAATCCAAATTTTACCGATGAATTTGAATTCAGCCAAAGGCCACACTTAAAGATCTAGAAGGCCACATGTGGCCTCAAAGTCACCTCTGGGTTAAGTGATTTTCTAAGAGATGTCTGAGGTCCAAGTTGAATTCAGATCTTCCTGACCCCAGGTTCCTGACCCCTCCATCCACTGTATCACCTTGCTGCCTTTGGACAGCTGTTTATTGAAAATGAGTTGGGTCTAGACTTGAAAAGGAAACTGAGAGTAATCTTGATTACATTTGGGAAATTACATAGCATTTTCAATGAGCATAAACTGCACCCTGACACCAGAATCCATCTTTTTGACATCAATATTTACTCACTGATATGTGTTTGCAAAAGGTGGAACACAGCAATCTCTAAAGAATCAAAATTATAGGTGATCTCGGTGGTAATGGAGTGCTACATTGTGGGCATAAGTAGTCTGTAGGATATTTCCAATGATAATTTGCATAGAAGAAGCAATATAAAAAATATCCAGGGAGGGTCTGATGGAAAAAGGAGATGGGCTGTTCATGAAGTGAGTGAGAGATAAGTGAGAGATAGAAGGCTTAAGTATTGTATTTGTGCCTACAGAATGTTATGCACACACACACAAACACACACAACCACAACCACCACCACAACCACAACCACAACCACCTTGGAGGAAGGTGTCCAATACATTGGGTGGATATTCTCTGAAGGTTTCATGGAATGGCATGACTAAGAATTATTCAGGGTGAGAAGGTATGGATGGGTTGTGATCTGTACCTGCAGAAAAGGAGTATCCACACTGATGAAATCATAAATCCATCGAATAAGCATTTCTGAGCTTTCAGCAGTGTAGTATAGAGGAAAGAACATTTGATTTGGAGAAAGGAGATCTGAGTTCAAATCCTTACTCTGCCATTTGCTTTCTGTGTAAGCTTGGACAAATTACTTAACCTCTCTGGGTCCCTGTCTCCTCATCTGTTAAATGAGTGGTTTGGACTACAAGGTCTCTGATGTCCCTTCTAGAGGATCATAGATACTCAAAGTAAGATCAACGTTTATCTCATCTCACCCCCTCACTCTACAAATGGTCGGACAGAGACACAGAGAGGTTAAGTGAGATGTCCAAGGTTAGGATCAGCAGGGAAGTTCACTCCTCATTCCACTATATTATACTGTCTCCTCTTCTTCGCCTTTTTCCTCCTGAATCCACACGTGTTCTATTATCTCTGTCCGGAGATCAAAAGGTGGCTCCCCAGCATGTCCGATGGACTCCCTATATAGGATCTGTGCAAAAGAATGCTGGTAAATGTTTAACAACCAGAGCTCTGAATTTTAAATTTACTCAGCATTATTGAGCTTTTCTCCATCATTTCCCTAAGACTAGCCAAGCAACAAAACTATAAATCAAACTCTGATTTGTGATGTTTGCTGATTTCCAAGGTATAAATACTTACACTGTACATTTAACAATGGACTCTCCATGGTGTCTGGCTCTAGCACACCCAGGGATGGGCAGAGGTAATCCACATGATGAGAAGATATAGATAGAGTATGATCTAGAAGTAGAAATCACTTTGAAACATTTACCTATCCATGGAAATGCTAAAATACAACAGAAGACGCCATTTTAATTCTTCAATTATGAAACTAAACATCTCATACCAATTATATTTTGCTAACATTTTTAGATGTAAAATTTAGATTACTGACATTTTTGAATCTTTAGATCTATTTATTTTTATTATCAGCTTGACAGCAATAAGTAGTAAGTATAAAATTATTTTTGTGTTACTCTGAGCTTCATTCTCCTAACCAAGCAAGGATTTAGGGCTTCCCATAGGGCAGAAAGAATGCTTGTTTCCTTGTACTCTCATTCTGCTCATAAGCCCAGTTTGAGCTGAGGATTTTGGGAAGGCATCAGAGAGGAAAGAGATTTTCTCCTCTCCATGGCTAAAAGAGCCATCTGTGATCCAAAGGGGAAAGCTGAAGCAAATTAATTTTCAAATTCATAAATCACTCATTTCCAGCCAAATTTCTTACTTTCACCAGTGTCATGACTTCGGCTGAAACCATGGGAAGTGGCAGAATAGCAATCAACCAATCAACCAACCAACCAACCAACCAACCAACCAATCCAAAAACATTTACCAAATGTCTACAAGGTGACAGGCACTATGCTGCGCTGATCGTTGCCAGGGGAGGAGAGCCAGGTAGCAGTATTAGATTAGTGACTCAGTTATCAGGTGTCAGAACATTCAGGAGGCCTATTTTCCAGACTTATTTTTTAAAATTTTCTTATTATATTTTTAATTTGTGTAATAAAATAAACATTTCCATAACATAGTATAATAAACAAAAGAAACTGCAAATCCATTCTGTACAACTTGCTATTCCTTTTAAATATAATAGTTATTATGTAAATTTCTTTCCCCACCTTTTTTCTTCCCTCTCCCACCCTAGAGGTGGCTACCATTAGACACAAATATGTATGTGTGTGTGTGTGTGTGTGTATGTGTGTGTATATATATATATATATATATATATATATATATATACACATACACACACATACATATATATAAAACCATTCTATACATATTTATATTTATCTGTTCTTTCTCTGAATGCAGATAGCAACCTCTTTTTTATGTCCTTTGTAGTTAATTTCGGTATTTATAATAGTCAAAATGACTTATTTGCTCAAAGTTGTTCTTAAAACAATATTACTGTTTCTATATACAACATTCTCTTGGTTCTGCTCATTTCACTTTTCATTATTTCAAGCAAGTCATGAAATTACTTTCTAGGCTTATTGAGTGTCACTCCCCATCATGCACTCAACATTCCAACCAAACTGTCTTACCTGCAACATGTTCCTGGAGCTGAATATGTGTATGTGTTGTCTTTCTCCATTAGAATGTAAGCTCCTTGAGGACAGGGACTGTTTTTCACTTTCTTAAAACATTGTCGTACCCACAGAAGAAGCTTAATAATTGCTTATCAGATCGGATTAGAGGGCAATATATTTTTTTTGTCATGGATTTTCTTCAATGATGACAATAGAAAAGCTACATTTGGATTCTTACACCTCAGTATCTGATGTACTTTTTCTGGTAAGTTAAGATTAGAATTGCTTCATACATTCATTCATTCATTCAACCACCAAACAGCCATTATGTATGGAGCCAAGCCAGCACAGGCATTGAGGAAAACAAAAACATAATTAAGATTGGCTTCTGTAGGGGCAGCTAGGTGGTACAGTGAATAGAGAACAGGCCCTGAGGTCAGGAGGATCTGAGTTCAAATCCAGCCTCAGACACTTGACACTTAACTAGCCGTGTGACCTTGGGCAAGTCACTTAACCCCAATTACCTTGCCTTCCCCCCTCCAAAAAAAAAAACCCAAAATATTGGTTTTTGTCTTTGCAGAGTTTATAGCTTAGCAAGGAGATAGTATAACAACACAAATATACAATATAATATACTAACCACATGGTGATTATAGCACAAAGTTTAGAACATAGAGTGTTATGCAATATTTGATTTGGGAGAACAGGAAAGGTTTCCTGAAGGAACCTTAGAGAATAATAGTAGTACCTGTGAAGTTAGAGAGAGCTGGGTTAGGACATTTCAGGTACTGGAAATAGTATAGCAAAAACTTAATTAAGCCTCAACCAACACTCTTATGTTACTTGATACCTAATTAATTTTGAGTTTCCCCATAAGTTTCAGAGACTATGTTAAATTGCTCCAATTTTCAAATTTTGCATGTTAAACTGCTGAGTGAGGGGAAAAAAAGCAAACAACTCATCAGATTGAATGAGAAGGAAATAATTTACTGTAATAGACTTATAACCAAAGCATTGCATAAATTTAAGATGCTTTTTGAGGGCAGTCAGGAGTTGCCCTGGCTTTAGGTTAAGAGAAGTCAGCCCTGGCCAGGGAAGCCAGTGCCTAGGGAAGAAGCTGGATGATACCCAAAGTAAGTAGTTAAGCTGTGCCCTATGGCACTACACTGAGAGGAAAACCTTCTGGACTTTTGATTATGATTAAAGTGGAGCGAGGAGGCTTAATCCACCCTTCCCTTCCAATAGGAAACTCTTTCCTGGAAAAGAATTATCTTCATACTTTTTCTTACTTTATTAAGGGCAGTGAACTCAGATCTGTAAACTGACTGGAAGCATCTCTTCTCTGTTCTTTGCTATCTCTGAGACTTTAAAAAAATCCCTTCACCTCTCTAGATCTCAGTATTTCTTCTCTGTAAACTGGGGTTTGGTCTTTAAGGTCCTTAAGCTCTATGACCTAAATGAAAATAAGAGGAATATTTTAGATACCTAGTAACAGGCAGAACTATTTGTCCATTGATTTGCATTCATGCCCTTTTAATTTTTTTCCAATCTTTTAATCCATTAGGTAAACGCACTTGATACTGGAAAGCTTTTAAAGAACAATTCACTTTCAACAACCAAATCCAATTGCCATTGATTATGTATTCATATATATATATATATATATACATATATACGTATATATACAAACATATGTATACAATGTATGGATACAAAACTTAAAGAGAGGTACTAAAGCAGATAGAAAATTTAGGGAGGACATGGTTCCTGCTTTCATGGAGGCTACAGTCTAGTAAACTTCACAGATAGATACTAGTTAGATTTGG
>CM053585.1:294104404-294133791 GCA_028646515.1 Pseudochirops corinnae
AGAGACTCTAGAATAGTTTCTCCCTCTGCAGAGATCATTATGTACATATGTGCAGTATGCAAATTATAAAACATTCAAAGATAGGAATGAAAAAGGATGATAAAAGCATAAAATAGTTAATTTTTAAAATTTTATTTTTAATGGTATAAAATGTTTTACTTTCACAATAACAATTTTAATGTACTAGTGAGAATAATGTGATTGAGTATATTTATTATTTTTAAAATTTCAGTTTAACACCATGATATGGTGATTTTAAGTCTTACTCTAATTTCAGTTTATTTTGATAATTGATTTTAATGACTTTCATAACTTAAAAAGATTCTTTTCAAATATATGTATGCCCAAATGGAATAAATGCATCATTTGCTGCACTTACTAAATCATGATGCTTATTTTTCAGCCTAATCTACCAATTATGCAAAAGTTTTTGTTGCAATTTGGCTGACAAATTTCTACTTTCCATTAGTTTTAAAAATGTTTTGATTATTGTGGTGGATTCATTGGCTAATATCTTAATGGAATACATACATGTATGTATGTATGTATGTACGTATACAAACATATCTTAGTGCACTTAGGGAAAGGTCTTTTGTTAATGACAGTATATGTGAATTCATGTTTCAAATAATGTTTATGATTTTTCATTTCATTTATATTTGATTAAGTAGTCATGGCTTTTACTTGGTAATGTGAATTATGAGGAGCTCGTGCTAATAGGAGTGTCGGCTTTGCCATTTTCTTGTTGATTATTTGTTCTCATATTATTATTATATTCAATCCATGGTTTCTTTTCAGGAATTTTTATAAACCAATTGTCCATTTTCTGAGAGTTAGTTTAGTTAATTTGTCTTTGGTGAGTTATTTCAGTTGGGTCTGACTCTTTGTGACCCCATTAGGGATTTTCTTGGCAGAGATACTGGAGTGATTCACCATTTTCTTCGTTTTACAGATGAGGAACTGAGGCAAACAGGGTTAAGTGACTTGCCTAGGGTCACACAGCTAGTAAGTGACTAAGGCTGGATTTGAACTCAATGAGATGAGTCCTCCTGACTCTAGGTCTAGCACTCTGTCCATTGCATCACCTACTTGCCCAGTTTAGTTAATACCAGATCATATAATTTACATCATATAAACTGTGACATGTGAAAAGATGAGAATGAACTATCAGTCCCATTGTAGAATTCCCATGCTTTCCTCAGGCTACATACTGTACATGACATACGGCTCTCTGAGTCATAGACAAAGTGAGGGCTCTAGGGTCAATCTGTGCATTAAATATTAATAAAGCTTAATTTTATTCTTTTTTAAGATTAAAAAATCAATATAGGGGATGGTTAGGTGGTGCAGTGAATAGAGCACAAGCCCTGGAGTCAGGAGGACTTGAGTTCAAATCCGGCCTCAGACACATGACACACTTCCTAACTGTATGACCTTGGGCAAGTCACTTAACCCCAATTGTCCTGTCTTCTCCCCTCCAAAAAGAAAAAAAAATCAATATAGATAGAATTTTAAATATTTTTTCTTGGTACACTAATTTGATCATCAGGCACATTCATATTCACATGCATCCCACTTCAGGGACTACTGTACTAGAGAGCAGGTTCCCTGAGAAAATCAATTAACACCATCTACAGGAAAGTGGCAAAATTGTTGTTGTTGTTATCTCAGGAAGGTGATGCCAAGACTTGCAAGTGAATTGAATTTAAGTGAGGGAGGGCTGTGCAAAGTCACCAGCCTCACTCTTTCCTTTGGAGCCATCTGGGTCCAGTGGCCAGATATAGTTCAGGATGACGGGAAAGGACAAAACTGTAGAAACCAGAGAAGGAACTGAGATATATGAAGGAGAGCTACAGAAAACATTGGTGCTAGTGTCTGAACTATAGGAGGTGGAATGATGGAAGGAGCAGCGAATGACCGCCAACTTCTGGGTTGTGAGACTAGCTATAGGAAACAAATGGTGACCAGGGATGCCTTCTGCAAGCTATTAGGGTCGGATGCTAGCAGGATCATACATGGGGAGTACTTATATGAAGGAGCAAACTTTGACTTCTTTCCTTGCTTGAGCTCTTTGAGAAGTGTAAAATTCTAATATTACCAAGTTTTCTGGTAGGGGCCAGTGAGCAAGAGAAATGGGAACTCCCCCTAAGTGTACCTAGACTACTGTATTAGAGGCTACCTCTTAGAGAACAAAAGTTTTACTTTTGTAAGGTATTGATTCTCATGAAAGAACCAGAATGCAGGAAAAGACAGAAGGGGAAGTGTGTATGGAGCTGGGAAGCTGTGTCAAGTTGCCTCTGATTCTTTGTTATTAATAGGAAGCTCACACCCTACTAAGCCTGGAAGTAATAGTTATAGACCTTAGAGTTCATAACCCACTAGTGAGTTACAGGGATATCTACCCCAAGCATGTGAAAACTCCCCTGGCAGAATGGGTGGATGAGAACGATTTGTTCCAATGGCCATGAAGGCGGCTGAAGCAGACTCTGCGGAGCGCTTAGAGCTTGGTCAGACCTTGAAGATGCCAAGGTTATCCACTGCTTCCTGGGACATTGCCAGTCATCTTGACTTTTGTCCTTCCCCTGGAATTTAATGACTCTGGAAGAGAGAGTAAGGCTGACCACTTTGTGTAACCCTTCCTCACTTAAATCCGATTCACACATAAATCAAGACATCACCCTGTGCTGTCATTCATCCTCTTTGAAAGAAGGACAAACAGGGGCAGCTAGGTGGCACAGTGACTAGAGCACTGGCCCTAGAGTCAGGGGCACTTGAGTTCAAATCTGACCTCAGACACTTGATACTTACTAACTGTGTGACCTTGGGCAAGTCACTTAACCCCAATTGCCCTGCCTTCGCCCCTCCAAAAAGACTGAAAGACAAACAACAATGTACATTCCTTAGGAGGTGCATTATCCTGGCATGACAACACAAGGAATGCAGAGGGAATGGACAAATGACCTGTTTTTTTCCTGTCCTCTTAATCTATAGCATTGGACTGGCAAACTAGTCTGAGAAAGGGAAGATTGAACACTTGCATTCCCAGGAAATTTGGGAGATAATAGGGGGTGTGAGTGCTTCTTGATTCTTATTTTTTGAGAGACATCTCACATTCCTTCTTGAGTAAAATGTCCCCTTGTAGGACTATAAGGTCACATGATTAATTCTGGCTGTTTGCAGGGAGATTCAGAACAAAAAATATGGGCTTGTGAGCAATGGTTGACTACCTGGTGAACCTGAACAGGTCTTTCTCTTTACAGGTGAAGAAACTAGAGGTAAGAAAGATTACACTGCTTTTCCATAGTTATGTGGTTTGTAAGTATAAGAGCCAGAATTCAAATCCAGTTCTTCCAAAAGAACTAGACTCTCTGTTACACTATCACCTTAAAGTGAATTTTAAAGCTGAATTAATCATCTTTGCTCTAAGACTAGCGTCTTTCCAATCTTCCTGTCTTTATCAGTAAAATCGCCACTTCCTTCCCTCACCTAAGCTAAAAACCTTGAACACATCTTAATTCATCCCTAACCTTTAACTTTCATATCTAACTTATGAAAACTTAACCTCATCAGGCATCTCTCTAAAGCTACAGATCAGTGGTTTATAATTAATGACTGATGAGAGAGGTTAAGTGATTTGCCAGTGGTCACACAACTACTAAGTATCAGAGGCTTGACTCAAACCCGGATCTTCCTGACTTCAGGAGAAGTCCTGCTTCAATAAGGAAGTTTCCACACAAAGGAGTTCTTCATGTCCATAACGTCACCAATTTGGATGATTATTATCAAATAGCACCAAAGCCCTTTATTCATTAAATATGAATATGAATATTATTATTATATGTATATAATAAAATATTATTAAATATTAAATAATATACAAATAAATCAATATTAAAAATGAATTTCATTCACTAAAGAATGAAATTCTCAATGAAAATTCAATATGGTGGTTCTGTCTCATTTCTTATTGAGAATGAATTAATTGGTGGGGTTTTGCTGTCTAGACACATCTTTTCTTCTCCTCCACTGTTTCGGTCTCTACCTCTCTTTTTTTCTGCCAGTCTTGAAAATAGAATGTCATAGTAACTCTGACATCTGGGTATTTTTGTGCCTTGGATCTGTCTTTTTTCCTAGGTTGAAGGAAATAGCAGTACTGGCCTACTGGGTCTGGAAAAACTTCAGAGCATTATGATGGTTTTCCTGGTCTGATTCCTGTAGGAAATTCCACTCCTTACAAGTGGGTTGAAAAGAACAAATGGCTGAAAAGAATGCTTTGGGCACTTTCATTTTTATAATTAGCAGTGACTTGTGGAATAATTTAGGTTGCAGAGAAGGTGCCAACCTGAATTGGTAGAGGGAGTTTCTTCATCTAGTATGTGTTAAAGTTGTATCTTATTCCTTACCCTTTACCCACCCAACCCCAAACACACTTTTTAGCTAGTATGATAATTAAGTTTGTAAGTAGCTTGCATAAGGTAATAGTAGGAAGTAAGAATGCAAATGGGAATGTAAAAGTCCCATAAATTAAGGGAGCATAACAGCTCCTTGCAAACTGTCGCATAAATGAGGGGAGCATAGAAACCTGAACTAAGGCCATATCCTGAGACTATGTGCTAAGTCAGGGAAAGCCAGCTAGGCCCTGATGTAAGGGCCCCTCAGTGCAGCTAACCGACTGCAATGTAAGCCTCAAACAAACTCAGTAAGACCAGCAGAATGCCAGCAAACTGTGTCCTAGTGAACTAGCCTTAAGGTTAACTTTGAGATGATGTGAATAGGATCACAAATTAACCCTAAGTGGCATGGATAGTAGTTAGTCCATCTCCCACCACCAAAACCCTATACCCCATGCTATTTGCTTCTGTGCTCTCTATGTTTTATTAAAATGTGTTGGAAGCATTTCTCCCTACACCATGGTCAGGCATGCCTTTTCCTCCCGCCCCTTTAAACCAGAGGAACTCCCTAACAGTCTCCTTCCCTTAGTCATATACTAGGAGCACCAGGATTGAGACTGGAAGTGGTTCATAGCCACCCCTACCCTTGAACAAGCTGGGTTCAACAAATTCTTGGATCGAAAACAAGGGTGGGTAGCTGGACTTCATGTCCCCTTCCAAGAGATTTTTTTCCCTTTTATCTGGGTCACAATAAATAATCAATACTTCCAAAAATTAACAGACAATTCATAGAAGTTCTCTGAATCAATGAGATCACAGGTTTGGTCCCTGTCCACTCTCACCTTGAGGACCTTCCATGTTACAGCAATATCTTTAGGTGGTTCCCAATGGCAGCGTTTTTGTGAACAACTTTACAATTAATGATTGACTTTTTTCTTGTTTCTTTCTTTTTGCTTTTTGGAGGAGGGAAGGCAGGGCAATTGGGGTTAAGTGACTTGCCTAAGGTCACATGGCTAGTTTTGTGTTAAGTGTCTGAGGTTGGATTTGAACTCAGGTCCTCCTGACTCTAGGGCCAGTGCTCTATTCAGTGCGCCACCCAGCCGCTCATGATTGACTTTTTCACCAAGCAAATTGCTTAGAAGTAGTCATTGGACACTCAAGGAGTCTATGTGTGTGTTTAATTTTAGAGAATCTGAGACTTTAAAAAGATAGTAACTGAACCACAGAAAGAAAAAAAAGTACTTAGAGAGGTGCCAAATTGTGCAGCTGTATTGATCTTAACCTGTGTCCTCAATCAACCAGGAATGTGGACCTCCCCTGGTTTTTGTCTCTTTTTGTTTGTTTGTCTCTCAGGTGTTCAGTTATTTTGGGCCTTCTGAACACTCCTCCTTTCCTAGATTTTTTTTTTTTTTTGGTTTTCTTGCGTTTTTAAATCCCTTTCAATATTTGCTTTGCCTTTTCGGTTTCTCATTCATTGTCATCAATTCCTTGGCAAAGCCTCCCACTTATTTTTAAAAATAAATTTTTATTAATACTTTCCCCCCCTACGTCAGTCATTCTGAGATAGAGGTTCTCCCACACACTGCTGAGAAACAATTGAAATTCTGTACACAATGGCATATGCAACATTTTGCCTTACAAATCCCCCTTACCTCTCCCCCCCTCCCCCAGGAGGAAGTATATTTAATTATCTGTCCTCCAGACCTAACACTGGTTCTTGCAATTTCTCAGAATATGGCTTTCTTTTAGCATTCTTTTCATTATGTGATTATAGTCTTCCCATTGATTTAAAAAATATATATATTTTATCTCCTTTCTTTCTTCTTCCTTCTTTTTCACAATTCTCAATTTTCTAGTCTCCCATTTTTTTTTTTTGTTACCTTGCTTTTGTTTCTTTTGTAATATGCCCCCTAAGACAATGTTCCTCTCTGTTGGGCCTTAGTTCTACTCTGAGGCAGTAAGTTAGATTCTTCCTGAGGCATAGTAATCACTCTATAGCATTATCAGAGGCCCAATTAGTGCCTCAGAAATCCCTTGAATGATCTGAGAGAGTGAATCCATTTTACTGAGCACCCCCTTACCAAGGAGAGACTTAACAAGAAGAATCTGGTTTTCTTAAGTTCCTTCTATAGTTTTTCTTAAATTTAAATTCAGCAATGCTTTCTGGGCTGTTTTTTTTTTTAAGTCACATCTATCTCTGGAAATACTGGTACATCCTCTCCCCTACACACACAGAATCGAACCATTCCCTATAAAAAAACAAAAAAAATAAACAAAGAACCCAAAACAAAAACCAATATACGCCAACCTCTTCTGACAGTGTACAGAGCATTGTGTCTTAGTATTAGTTGTAAAAGGTAATTCCTTATGTTCTCGATTTTTTTCATGACCTTTTCTTTTCACCAAACATCTATTTGGCATTTGTTGTGCTCTAATGGTATAAATTACAAATTTAAAGCTAATTTCTGTCAGACTGCTTTCCAGTTTTCCCAGGAGTTCCCATTAAATAAGAATTCTAATGGTAATAAAAATAATGATATATTATCAAATTCTGGGCTACTGTTTTCAATTGCTCCTGGCTCTTGCTCATCTAGTCTGTTCCACAATCTGCTTCTCTGTTTTTTTAGCCAGTACCAGATAGTTTTGATGATTATGACTTTATAATATGGTTGGAGGTCTGCAAATGCCATGTCCTTTTTATTCATCCTTTTAAAAATTGTATTATTTACCTTGAGATTCTAAAGCTTTGGTTCCTCCAAATGAATTTTGTCATTATTTGGTCATGTTTTTATAAAGTATTCTCTTGGTAATTTGATTGATAAAGGACAAAATCTGTAAATTTGTTTAATTAGTATCTTCATTAATAGGGAGAGAGGTCTGGTGCATGCCCAGACCACCTACAATGGCATCATCTACATGCAAGGCTATAAAGAACTGCTTTCAGGGGCAGCAAGGTGGTGAAGTGAATAGAGCACCAGCCCTGGAGTCAGGAGGACCTGAGTTCTAATCTGACCTCAGATTCTTGACACACTAGTTGTGTGACCTTGGGCAAGTCACTTAACTCTAATTGCCCTGTCTTCTCCCCTCCTAAAAGATGGGACAAAAAGAACTGCTTTCAGGAGAGGACAGCATGGGTAGTGGACATTCTGTGTTGCCTACTACCGAGGTTGGATGGAGCCTTCTTCACAGCAAGACCTACTTGTGTCTCCAAAGGGCCTGAGTCAACATCAATTAAGGTTTTTGTTGCATTTGCATCTGAGAGAGGATGTAACTTCCTTACTTACACAATACTATAAGCAGGGAAGGTCTTAGGTCTCATGACCTGAAGCCATGTGGCATCCAAGAAATGGACCTGGGACTTTGGTTTCTTGGTTCATTCTTTTTAGTTCTAGGTGCAGGGAGGAGAGTCTCTAATCTGACCCAAGAGCTCAAGCCACAGGGATCCAGGAATTAATTAATTCCTAATTGCTTCTGTTTTCTCTGCTGAGGAAAATGACCTTGGCACTGGAAATTACAGAATGAAAATGGCTAACAGGGAATTGGTATCCAAGATAAATGAAGTGATAGCAGCAATGTACCTAGTTGCTCATGATGAATTCAATCTGTCCAGCCTAAATGAGCTGCATTTTTGGATAGTGGGTTAGTTAACAATCATTTAGTCAGCACTTTATTGTGTCCTAAGCATCATGCTAAGCCTTGGGGATACAAAGAAAGGTCCTCCTCCTCCACTGCACCTACTGACTTCCTTTATGTTCCAACTAAAATCCCAAATTTTACCGAAGGCCTTCTTCAGCCCCCTTAATTCTAGTGCCTTCCCTCTGTTGATTATTTCGTATTTATCCTATACATAGCTTGTCTGTACATAACTGTTTGCTTGCTGTGTCCTTCATTAGATTGTAAGCGCCTTGAGGGCAGCGACCATGTTTTGCCTCTTTTTGTATCCCCAGTGCCTCTCACAGTACCTGGGACATATTAGGCGCGTAATGAATGTTTATTGACTATTTGATCAAAGGCAAAAACACTGTCCCTGACCTCGAGGAGCTCTCATACTAATGGTGTAGACAACATGCAAACCAAACCATACAAGCCAGATGTATGCATGTGAATACATATACATACATACATGTATGTACATGTATATGTGTAAATATATATACAGACTAGATGGAAGATCATCTCAAAGGGAAGTCACTAGCAGTAGGGTGCATTGGGAAAGGCCTCTTCCAGACGTGGGGGTTCAGAGCTGAGTCTCGAAGCAAGCTAGAGAATCCAGTAGGTAGAGAGGAGGAGGAGGAATATTCCAAGTATTGGGACAGCCAGCGAAAGTGTACAGAGACAAAATAAAAATAAAACAAAGAAAGGCCGGAGAGTCAGGAGACAGAGAGCCCTGTGCGAAGAACAACGAGGAGGAGCTGGGTTGTGGACTAAAGAGAGACAAAAAACCGTCCTCCCTCAGGAGTTCACAGTCCAATGAGGGAAACAAACTGCAAACTGTGTATGAACAAGATTTATTTTATATATAAGACAAAGGTAATCTTAGAAGGGAGGCACTAGAATTAAGGAGGATTGGGAAGAACTTCTGGCAGAAAGTGGGATTTTACCTGTGACTTGAAGGAAATCAGAGAAGCCAGAAGGTGGCTTTTCTTGTCATACTTAGGTCAATCTGACCTTCGCCATTCCTGGCAGTCTTCTTATTGGACAATACCATGTTTTCAATTTATTATTGTCCTTCTATCTGTATATTTTACAAATTAAAGTTGGACAGTGAATTCTTTAAGCATTCATATCAACTTAGTGAGGCAATGACCCTTTTTCTTCATCATGCTTTTGTCAGAATTTCTATCCTTGTGTCTTTACAATTCCCCTTTTTTACAGTTCCCCATCTCTACTGGGCTTAATTCTCCAGTACAATTTTGAACCATGGGATCTTACCTATTCTTTCTCCGAAACGTTTGAGATCTGATCTCCCCAAATCTAGGATGCACATTAGATGATGTCTGATTCTCCTCTCATTTATCACAAATTCTAAGATGGAATAATTTCCTATGAAAGAGTCCAATTATTTCCACTCCAACAACCAGTTCTTCCTTCTTGGTAAGAATAAGATGAAAAATACTGATTCTTCTTATAGATTCTTCTACTTTTAGAAAGATGAAATTAAGGCAAACAAAGAAATTACTAGCCTCTCTGCCTTTGGCAGAGCTAGTTTGTCTCTAGCAGATATTCAGATGACTGGAATTTCCTATCACTAATTATAAATTGCCACTGGGCCAAGGTTGTGATCCTTTCACAAATATCTCACCTATTTCCTCTTTTTGTCCAGATGGTATGCAGCGTACTCTGATGACACTATTGCTATTTCTGAACGTTCTGCTATTTCTGTTATTTCAATTGATATTTATCCAACTGTTCTCTACCATGTTTCCCCCTTCTGATTCTTGAATTTTCTCAGATAAGTATGTCTTCTTGATACACGGTAATACTCTTCAGTGAAGTTCTGTTTTTCTTCTTTTGAGAACTGTACTCATATGCTTGGGTCACTTGTCTATTAGGGACTATATTCTTATAATAGCTGCTAATGTGATGAATGCAATTGGTAGAACTCTCACCTTTGGCTAGGACAGATCCCATTGAGCATGTCTAGAGCTGGGCTCCTTCCAGTGCCATATGTCCTGTTCTTGGAACCAGGCCCACCCAAATACGACACACAGAACTGCAATTGGTCCCAGGGGGCTGGGACATTTATACCTCCAAGTTCTTTCAGCATTTTTGGATTAATTTCTTCTGGATATAAAGAAGGAAGCTCTAGCTTTGGGCCAGAACATACAGATCAGGTTCAGTCCTGAGAGAGCCAAGCCACTAAAGAGATGGATCAGGCTCTTTGTTTCTCAAACTTTCTTGCCCTTTATATACCCACTTGAGAGCTCCAGGGAAGATTACTTAAACTTAAAGCATAGGTTCGGTTCATGTCTAGGATCTTCCCCAAGAGAGAAGAAAATAATTCAACATACTATGTAGAGTAGACTTAGGACAGCTGTTTATTTCTTCTACACAAATAAATGCTTAAAACACAAAAGACTTAGAAGCGTAAGTTGACAAAGACTCAAACATGGAATGGTAGTTTAACATTACTATCGTGCTCTCCTTGGGAGGTCAGTATTTAAAGCACTAAAACATAAAAGCACTTAGTGAGGTTGTTGAATACACATTTTACCTTCACCTTATTTTTGTACTATTTGAGTAACTCCCTCAAAGTTTATGTATTTGGGAAAACTAGATAGAAAACTATTCATTCTCTTGTCATCAATAATCTTATTATCTCAATTCTGTAGTAGTTATAGGGGGCGATTCACATAGCATAGCAAGCACTGATTGAGGGTCCCAGGAGCTCCTGTCCTCTCCAACACACAAGGTTGCCTCCAAGGCTGAAAAGGCCTGTTTCAAGATCACTGTCTAGTCACCTATGGCCAGGCAAAGAAGTGCAAAGTATAAAAGGCATTGAGGACTTTGAGTGCTTGACTCAGCTCACCTGGAGGAGAAACTGTTCAAGTGGCTATGGATGATTAGTCACATTTCTGCCTAAGTAGGTCCTTTTCCCAACCCCAAATCCCAAAGAAAATTCCTTGTTACATGTTCTTGAAGAAAGAAAAAAGAAACCACACCAAAGGCCAGAGTGACTCCTTTAAGGTTTGCTGAGTGTGTGATTTCCGGCTCAGCGCTTAAATCTCATTTTAACCCACTCCTCTCCCATCCATCTCTTCCTTAACAGAAGTGGAAAGAGCCCAGGAAAACAAAATTTCAATGTATTGTAATTATGGTTAATAAGTAACATTTATCTAGTTCTTTAAGAGTTGCAAAGTGCTCTGTGTGTATGCATACATATACATATACATACACACACATTAAATCTTATTTGGTCATCAGATTCACTCTGTGAGGTAGGTGCTGATGTTTCCCCCATTTTACAGATGAGAAAATTGAGGTTACCTAGGGTAACACTTTGGTAAGAATCTGAAGTGGGATTTCAACTCTGGTCTTCCCTGTGCTTCTCCAGCCACATCCATGTAGCTGCCTCTGTACAAAGCAGAATCTATACTTAAATCTATACTTTCATTTCATCCCTCTACCTGTATATCACTGGATGAAGCTAGAGATGTACTGGGATCCAGGTCACTGTCCCATGTTGGGGTACAGTCACTCTCAGACTAGGGCTCAATGCACAGCTAGGATTCCCTAGTTCTTTACTTGCCCTGGCATGCATCAATCACTCACTTTCCCACTTATGATCCCTGAAACACTCTCAGCATAGACTCATTTCCCAGTCACACTGCTGTTTTCTCAGTGAGTCAGCACTTTTCAACTTCACTCATCTGAATGTTAGCTATTCATCTCTGATCCCTCACTTAGAATTCCCAGGCAGGTCTCAACCTCTACTCAATCAATACCAGCTCCAACGCTATGCCAGATCACCTATTGTGGGAATTACATCACCAGCTTCCCTCTGTAGTCTCCAGGACACGCTTCCTCCTTCCTTCCCCTCTCTTCTGATTCATACCTTTTAGATGTCAGGTTTTCACCAGAAACACTTATGGCAAAGACTTTCAGCCATTTATTTCTTTTTATTTTGTGCAAGGAGGAATCCCTGAGCAAAGAGATGAGTTCCTCTAAACAACTGGATGAGATTATGGACTTGGACCTTTGTTTGGTGGGATCTAAGTGCACATCTCCATGGAGTGTGAGCATATCTATGGTACTGATTAATGAGAATCAGCTGTCCATTCCTGTGGTCTAGAAGAATGAATTAGTCTCTCCCTTCCTTCCCTTTATCCTTTCCCCTACATTCTCCTCCTTCTGAAGATAAACTGGAATACAACAGTGTGGAATGACTTTTAGGGGAGGGGAGAAATCTGTATCCATGTGCAGTTTCTTCTCTCCTCTTCGTCTTCTCCCCTCAGCAGTTATTAGTCATTTGTTGCTGCAAATGGAACAAGTGGAAAGTTGTATGAGCTTGCCCAGGTATCCTGGGAGGGGGTTACTAGATCCCAGATTCCTTTGTCACCTTCTACTTTTCTGTTTCTTCAGATTAGAGACTAGACACTTGGTAGAGGACTTTTCCAGTCCAGGAGATGGTGGCAACTGGGGCACTGGGAGATTTTGTACAGAAGCACAGGGTAAAAGCAGACCTGTAAATGTCTACTTGGCCAAAAATTTGGAAATTTCCATGTTCAAGTTTAGGACTTTCTCAAAAGTATTGGACTTTCTCAAAAGAAAAGGGGATTTCCTGAAACAGAACTTTGCTTCTTGAAGAAAAGATAGTCCAAACAATTCTCATCCAGTATTCTATTTATTTTTGTATATCTTTTTATTTTAAAATTTAATTTATTTCAACATCATATTTGAAGAGCAAAGCTAGTGTTTATTCAGTAACCACTAAAATATATTAATTTTCTTACTGGAATCCAAGCCACAGTATGGCATTAGGAATTTGGAAAGAACTATGACCCTGCGGGAAAGAGGAGGTTCACTGCTATGTTAGTGTGTTGCCCAGATAGTAACTCTACATTTGGTTCTCTTCTAAGGGGAACTGACAAGCTACTTGACTGCTCTATGCATTTATTTATCCTTTTATGAACCCATTCCTGTGAGGTTGTGTGTGTGTATGTGTGTCTTTTGTATTTTCTGTGGGGCAAAATAAACATTAGATCATATCTGATACCCATATTGTACCTTAAATGCTACTGTGGGAACTGGGAGCTCTTGTTAGCCACATTTGGGGAAACCAGCTCTACTCTAAAAATATTAGAAGACTTTCCTGGATCACTGAGTCAAGGAGAAAAATTGACTTTCTTTGGACAAGCTCACCAGAATTAGAGCTGGTCTGTGTGAGCCTGGAGACATAGGCAGGAAATGGGAGGAGGGACATCATAGATTACATCTGAACATATTGGTTTCTATTGTGCAAAAATATTTTTTAACCTCCTATTTCCTTTCTCTATCTCTGGCTCTATGCCTCTCCAACCAGTCCTCTATAAAGTTCTTGAAATGTCATTCCAAAAATAACCCTGGTTTCCAAAATAGACATATCCCTCCTACCAAGTCTTTATCATGGAAATACAATGGACTGGGCAAACCAGTGATCCTTATGTTCCCATGGTTTTGTTCTTGAGTAGGAAAGGGCTTCCAAGAAAAAGCCAAGAAAGTGCCTGATGAAGTAGAGGCAGATAGCCTAAAGAGACTGGAGATCTGAAGGAAACCCTAGCCAGGTTTACATCCTTTGTCTAAGCAGGGAACTGAACTCAGTAAAGGCTAATGACCATCACCCAGGCCCTAATTGGATGTTGGTGAGCCTGAAGCATGGAGGAGAGTGAGTCAGGAGTAAGGTGAAAATTAGACGAAGTTACAAAACTGATTACAGTGAGGCAGTAGACTCTGTAGACCTATAGATCCTGTGAGGAAGACAAGCCTGGTCAACAATGCCTCTCTTTACACATGTGCCCTCCATCCTTTCTTCCAGATTGCCAATCAGTCCTTCCCTTCCTATTTTCTACCTTTCTGATTCATGGCTGAAGGAGTGGAAAGGTGGGGGTGGGGGAAGCAAATTATGAACTCTCATCACGCAACAAACTTTTGGGGCAAGTTTTTCTTGGATTATATACTTTCCATTTCTATGCTATAATATTTGGATTATTGTTGTTAAAAAACTACTAGATGTTCGCCATCAACCAATAGGCTTATTGAATAAGGAGAGCAAGATTGGGGTAGATGAAGCAAAACACTTAAAGGACCAGGATGTCTTGCCCTACCCCATTCCCAATGAAGCAAAGGGTGAGAACCTGAGCTGGTTTTATAGACTTCCAGAGTACCTACCTATGAGTCTCCCTTATACCCTAGATACAAGTAGGGAGACATGAATTTCAGGTCAGAAAGCTGCAAATGATGAAGCAGGAAATTGTCTTTCTTTTTCTTCACGAGGGCACACTGAGACAGCTTTCTCCCTATGTGATTGCCCAGGCCTAAGAAAGGAGGGAAAGTAATTGTGCCTGTGTGAGCTTTGGAAGACTTCAGCAAGCCATTGTCATTATTTGAAGTTGCAGGACTCCCGGCCTTGCTCACACACTCCTCCTTGTGGCTATGCCAAAGTGATGCTCTGACCCTGTAACTCCATTGATAAAGACTTTCTAATGGCTTCCTCTTGCCTTGTCTAGGGTGAAATGTAATCTCCTCTGTTTGACATTTAGAGCCCTTTAGAATCTTGTAGTTAGTGAACATAATACAATAATAAACAATTCAATTTAACAAATGTTTATTAAGGGAGAGGAGGGAGCCTGGAAAATCAATTATGAGACTATTACAATATTCAGTGGGAGAGGTAATGAGGGCCTGAACTATGATAATAACAATGGAAGTGGAAAGATGGCAATGAATTTGAGATGTTACCTGAGTAATTGTAGTGCTTAAAATTTTTGACCATCTGAATTCATTCCAATGAGTGTTTATGAAATGCCTCCTATATGCTAAGTCAGGGGTGGGGAACCTATGGCCTCAAGGCTACATGTGGCCCACTAGGTCCTCAAGTGCAGCCCTCTGATTGAATCCAAACTTCACAGAACAAATTCCCTTAATAAAAGGATTTGTTCTGTAAAGCTTGGACTCTGTCAAAGAGTTGCACTTGAGGACCTAGAAAGCCATGTGCAACCCTGTCACTGCAGATTCCTCACCCCTGTGCTAGGCACTATGCTAGCCTCTGGGAATACAAAGGCAAAAGCGAAACAAAGAACTTAACTTTAATCAGCAGGAAACATGTACATAAATAAACCAAATGGAAATAGGTGAAAGGTGGACTTAAAGTAATTTGGGTGAGGGGGATAATAATTGGGGAAGAAGAGGTTTTTAATAGAAGACAGAACTTGAGTTGACCCTTGAAGGGAACCAAGGATTGATTCTAAGAGATGGAAGTGAGGAAGGTGAGCATTTTAAGCATTGGGAGAGGCCTGTGCACTTAATTTGAACCTATAACTTCTTCCATTTTCATCTTTTCTTTGATTTATCATATTCCATTGCTAAGCTGTTGAAAACTCTCATTTATCCTGTACTCATTTTTTTTGCAACTCATTTCACCTTTCTTTGATAAATTTAATTACTTTGTCATTAGATGAAGAAAGAATAAAACTGCCTCGTTTAAATGGCACTACAGAAAGTGGGATTTACATAATCTTTTTCTGCTTCATCTTTAGTTTCTATTCTTGTTCACTTGTCTTTGTTCTTTGGCATTGATGGCATAAATCTATTAAGTTTTAAAATCTAGTGCTCAGGGATACTTTTTAAGAAAATAGATTCTTGCTCTGCTCACTCAAAGACCTAAGTCTATAACAAGAACAACAAATTGTTGTCCCAGTGGCTTGATTTCCCTCCTGTGGGAAGGAGAAGTAGAAATCTAAGAAATCAGGTAACACTGGGTTGAACTGAAAAGAGTACTGCACTGATAGTTTGGGGACATCCAAGTTTTGCTACTAAATTTCTGTGTGATCTTAAACTATTTATTTAGTGTCTGTGGATTCTGTCTAGTTCTTCTACTGTTAATAACACTGACTCTGACCTGCTCAGACCATCTAAAATCTTGGGTTGAAGTCTGGACATCACAAATTAGAAAGGACATTGATAAAACAGAGAGCATCCAGAGGAGAGTAACTAAAAAGGGGAAGAGTCTCAAGATTATGTCATATGAAGTCTGGTCAAAAGAGGTGGAATGTGTAGTTAAGGGAAGAGAAAACTTAAGGGAACATGATAACTGTCTTCAAGTACTTGAAAGACTGTCCTATGGAAAAGGCATTACACACTTGTTCTTGGTGACACAGGATAGAGCTAAGCAAGAGAACTCCAGAGTTATAGAGTCAAAAACTAGAAAGTCAGAAAGGACCTTCAGTGACCTGTTAGTCAGCCTCATCTTATGGAAGGAATCCCAACTCTATACCAGACGAGTGGTTATATAGCTCTGCTGGAAGACCTCTAAGGAGGGGGAAGCCACCACCTCTCAAGACCGCTATAATAGGAAAACTTTCCTGACATCTAGAGATATGCTGAAGCTAGCTTGAACCAAAGAGCCAATTGTTAAATTTAATAGATTTATACAGGTCTTGGTTTGTTGTTATTGATTGTTTAGACTTAAGAAAGTGATGAGCAGCTAGGTGGCACAGGGGATAGAGTGCCAGACCTGAAGACTCATCTTCCTGAGTTCAAATCTGGCCTCAGACATGTACTAGCTATATGATCCTGGGAAAGTCACTTAACCCTTTTTGCCTCAATTTCCACATCTGTAAAAATGAGCTGGAGAAGGAAATGGCAAACCACTCTAGTATATTTGCCAAGAAAACCCCAAAAGGGTCATACATGAGTGGAATGCTTGGACAACAACAAAAACAAGAAAGTGATGGAGAAAGTGTTGATAATGCACACAAACTTAAAAGTGTATCATGCATGTAGTTCTTTTTTGGAGATCAGTTGTTAATCATTTACCCATATGCCACTGCCCATCAAACCTGCTTCTTCTTTGCAACTTCTGAAGCTCCAGCTTCTGTCCTCTAGGGTCAAATAGAAGAAGGCTAATGAGGACAGTAATACCTCTCTAGTCTTCTCTTCTCCAGGCTAAATTTCATGCCCAGTTCTTTCAGGTGATCCTCACGTGACATGTACTCAAGGCCATCCATCACCCTAGTTGGGTGATGGTGGTGAAACACGGTTTTTTTAAGCTATTTTTTTTACACAGTCATTCTATGACAGACACTGTGTTGAGCGCTAGGGGTACAAATGAAAAAAAGGAAAACATTCCCTGCCTTCATATAGCTTATATTCTAACAGGACCTAACAAATAAAGAGGAGTGGGTTGGGTACATCCTTGAAAGTTATGGACAAGATAAGGTGAAAATTTACCTATCAGAGTCCAGAGTGGTCCCAGGGACGTTGTCCAAGATTCCATTAGGAGGAGGATGAGGAGGTCAAGGACAATAGCCAGAATGAAAGTGGTTTGTAAATGAATTCAGCATTCAGGAAATGAATTTCCCATTGAAGCAGCACCAATCCTGGGGATACCCCTTGCCATCTACCCAGTTTGCTCTATGACTCTCATTCTATATTTCCCCTCTGAGAAGTTGAGTTGGGTGAGAATTACCCTGAGACTGCTTTAGGAAAGATCTACCAAAGTGGGGGGGGGGGGGGAGGGGAGGGAGGGTGAACATTTGTAAGACTTCATAGGATCATAGAGATAGGGCTGGAAGAGGCCTCAAAGGCCTTCCTATCCATCATCATCAGTATCCTCAGTCACTGCTCTCTCTCACAGTGTTCTCTCCTGGTTCTGCTCCCTTCCTTGCTTCCTCCCATTCAGCTGCTCTCTGATGTTCGTTCCTCCTCCAGGAGACCATGCTAGTTACCCATTTGGTTTGTGTCATCACATATTGTGCTCCACAATTCAATTCTCTTCCAGGAGGTGACTATCATCCATTTTCTAAGTGGAATAAGTCACAGATTTGGCTATTAGAGGTCAAGTTTCTGTTTAATTTTTGCAGTTCAAAAAAAACACATCTTCATCATTCTTCAGTCTTCATTTGTACCTTGTTGCCACAGCCACAAGTTTCATTGGGCTTCCAAGATGGAAGAGCCTGGGGAAACCTCCCATACTGGTACATGCCTGTAAGCCCTGCTACTGGGGAGGCTGAGGTTGGTGGATCACTTGAGCTTGGGTATTCTAAGCTCTGCTGGACTAAGCCAATTAGGTGTCTACATGAAATCTACCAATAATGTGTTGAGGTCTATAAAGAAGAGGACTATCAGTATGCTTAAGGAGGGGCCCAGATTGGGAAGGAAGGAGGGAGGGAAGGAAGGAAAGAAGGAAGGAAGGAAGGAAGGAACGAAGGAACGAAGGAACGAAGAAAGAAGGGGAGGGGGAAGTGTCTGAGGTGGGATATGAATCCAGGTCTTTCTGACTCCGTCTAGCGTTCTGTTTAGAAGATATTTTTGCAAGATAAGGTGTAAACTAGGGCGGTGGCTGTGTGTATGGAGAATTGGTGCCATATTTAAGAGATGTGGAGAAATAAATTACAAGATGTGACAATGGATTGGATATGTGGGATGAGCAAGAGTCAAGGATGATGCCAAGATTTTGAACCTGGTAATTGCATAGATGATGGTGCCCTTGACAGTAATAGGGAGGTTCTAAGAAACGTCCTCTTGAAAGGGAAAAGTGAAAAGACAAGTCCTATTCTTCATAGGTTCATTATGAGTCAGTATCATTTGTTTCCACTCTCCCCAGCATTCAGGAAATGAATTTCCCGTTGAAGCAGCACCAATCCTGGGGATCCCCCTTGCCATCTCCCCAGTTTGCTCTATGACTCTCATTCTGTATTTCCCCTCTGGGAAGTTGAGTTGGGTAAGAATTAACCTGAGACTGCTTTAGGAAAAATCTATCAAAGTGGGGGGGGGGCAGAGAGTCAACATTTGTAAGACTTCATAGGATCATAGAGATAGGGCTGGAAGGGGCCTCAAAGGCTTTCCTAGCCATCATTTCCAAACCACTTGCATTCTGGCTATTGTCCTTGACCTCCTCATCCTCCTCCTAATGGAATCTTGGACAATGTCCCTAGGACCACTCTGGACTCTGATAGGTAAATTTTCACCTTATCTTGTCCATAACTTTCAAGGATGTACCCAAACCACTCCTCTTTATTTGTCAGATCCTGTTAGAATATAAGCCATATGGAGGCAGGGAATGTTTTCTTTTCTTTCATTTGTATTCCTAGCACTCAACACAGTGTCTGTCATAGAATAAATGTAAAAAAAATAATTTAAAAAACCGTGTTTCACCACCATCACTACCACCATCATCAACTGGTCCAATCTCCCCATTTTATAGGTGGGAAAACTGAGGTCATAAGCAGTTGAATGACTTGCTCAAGCTTACATGGGTATTAAGTAACTAAACTAGAGCTGAACTTAGGTCTTCTGACTCTAAATCCTGTGCTTTTTCCACTTGTACCATGCTTTTGGTGCATGTACTTAAAACTGGAAGAAGGATATTTGTAACATGTATTTGTGGCTTATCTTCCTTCTAGACTGTGAGCTCCCTGAAGGCAGGGCCCTTTTTTTATCCAATTTTGATCATTTAGTACTAGTTGGCACTCCATAAATGTTTATTAAATGAATGATTAAAATTTTTAAAAATCTGCATATGTGGTAGAAATCATTAGAAAATCATAAATACAACTTAATTAGAAGCAGAATTCAGGCAGGGCATTTAGAAATGAAAAGCAAAACGTGAAAACACATTTAAAGAAAACCACATAGAAAATGAGAGATGGTGCACATATAGCAGCTGCAGCAATTTTGAGTTCAGTTCTCCCACATCTTAAACAGTGTGTAAATTTAGGCACACAAGGGTATGTGGGATGCTTCCCGTTTGTCCTGCAGGCTTCTCATGTCAGCACAGTGCGGCGTTGGGCTCCATCTCACCGCGCTGCCTTTCTCCCCCACCATCTTTCTGCACAAAAGCAGCCATCTGGTTTGCACTAGCGGTTTCACAGATGGGAGCGGGTCTGGCCTGTGCAACCAGAGCTCTGAAAGAAGCCAGGGCATTGATTATCACAGCATTTGGGAACAGGGCTCTTGGCACTGAGCAATGTCGTCAGTCTGGGGCACCCACCACCACCAACTTGTAGCTTTTACTTTACTTTGCAGAAGGTCATCTTGACTTAAAGCAAAATAAAGGAACAGCACTGTTGATTACTGGTTAAAGCTATTGGTGCTCCGAAGCATTAAGAGAGAGAAAGAGAGATGGGGAGAGGGGAGAAAGGGAAATGAGGAGAGAGGAGAAAGGGAAATGGGGAGAGGGGAGAAAGAGAGATGAGGAGAGGGGAGGAAAGGAGATGAGGAGAGGGGAGAAAGGGAGATGGGGAGAGGACAGGAAGGGAGATGGGGAGAAGGAAAGCGTCCAGATTGTTGGCAGTTGTGGGAGATGCACAGAGATTATACATTTATTTTTCCCCACAAATGGAATTATTTTAACTCAGCTGTACTCACATCTTTCTTTTTCACTAGATGTAAGTTTTATATATCTATATATATATATACATATAAATATATTCACTTATATATAGAATGCCTTCCCTAAAAATAGAAAGTCGTACTTTTTTAGCTAACATTTTACCAACTATTACCTAAATCTGTACTGTCTGAGATGGTGCATAATAAGCAGCCAGAAACAGCTGCACAAACCAGTCTTATTGCAGTTAGTGGCTGATCTCCAACTTGCTTCTTCAGAGAATGATTAGCTAAATGGATTATTTGGTGACTTTTAAAGTGCAAGGTAGTCTGCTTGTTTTTAAAGGACGATGTGAACACTCTCTTAATTTTCTATATACTAAAGAACCATGAGCCATGATCTCTATCTTAATGGACTTTGGAGTGTAGGTGGGAGTGGTCAGTCAGACAACTACCGTTTGTTAAATGTGAGCCTACTACATTTGAGCATGATGCTCAACACTATGGATACAAAGGAAGTTTGTTGTCTGAAACAGTAGCAACCAATCTCTGCCCTCCATAAGTAAGGGTTGGCAAACTACGAGCCCATGGCCAGTTTTTGTATAGCTCTCCAGCACATATCAAAACAGGCAGTGAGCAGGATTTGGTCCGTGAGCTGTAGTTTGCTGACCTCTGGTGGTGACAAAAAATACACAACTAATTACAGGTATAAAGGGAAAAAGTATGATGTCGAGTGCATAGGTACAAAAGGTCCTGGGATTTCGAAATAGTCAGAACAATAATCCAACTAACATTGAGTGAGACTTCTGTGGCAGATGATGAATAGACATCCATTTTCTAAATCCTCTCCTTCCTGGAATTATATTGCATTTTATCTTCCTGGAGAATCCATGGGTACAGAATGTTGAAAACTCCATCAGACAAGGTTTCTATGCTAGGTTCGATTTTTTTCTTTGTGATAAAGGAAGGTTCTAATTGTCTTTGGGGGAATACTAGGAAATGTGTAAAAACATGAGGCATCAATAATACTTAGGTTGTATTTTTAATCTGTTTATCAAGTTGCAGCATATTTATCTGTTCAAATGTTGGTGTAGGAACCATTTTTAATTTACACACACACACATATGCATATATATATTGTATCTCTAGTACTTAGTACAGAACCTTATAGATAGTAAGTACTTAATAAGACCTTGTCGAATTGACTGAGGGATGTGGGAGTGGGCAATGCCAGAAAGGGGAGTGAAACTCAGCTAACAGTTATCACCATGTTAAGCATCAGTGGTCAATCTGTGGCCTGCCCCATAAGCATCCATCTCTAGTAAGATGGCTTTATTTATTAGGTTGTTGAAGTCCAGGAAGTAGATGATCACCTTATTTATCCAAATATTCTGTTCCTATTCGTTTCAGACTTGGCTGTTGCTCAGTCAACTCCGACTCTGTAACCCTGTTTGGAGTTTTCTCGGCAAAGATAGTGGAGTGATTTGCCATTTTCTTCTCCAGCTCATTTTACGGATGAGGAAACTAAGGAAAACAGGGTAAAGTGACTTGCTCAGGATCACACAGCCAGTCAGTCTCTGAGGCCAGATTTGAACTCAGGTTTTCCTAACTTCAGGTTCAGTGCTCTATTCACTGCATCACCTAGCTGCAGTCTCAGGTTGACTGATGACTAGATTACTCAAATTATTGGATTTCTTATGCTATGATTAAAAGCATTGGTTTTCTAATTAGATGACCAGACTTTTTTCTAGTTCTATGGGTCAATCCCATTCTGAAATGAATTATGGGAGAACTTAACCCTCTCAAAAGAGAGAGGAACTCAATAGAGGTGCTAGATTTTGCAGATGCTGTCAAGCACAGTCATATGTCTTATGGTTTTGCTTAACTTTTTGTGAAAAGGAAGAGTTCTATGTTGGGGTTGGGAGGGATATGGAATATTTTGTTTGTGGTTTATGGTATTGAAAAGACAAAGTTGATTAATATACCTTTTTTTAAAAAAAGGAATGAATATCAAGAACAGACTCCAAAGACAGAGGAAGAATTATTAGAAATAATGCCTCCTTTTAAGAGGCTCCAAAATTTTTTTTCAAAACAACTTTAATTGATCTTTTGTTTTTTACCTCACCTAAATTTCTCAGTATAGTACTTGTAGTATTCTTTCCTTGTGTATATTGCTTTTTTGGTTCTACTTATTTCACTTGGTATCAGTTCACTTAAGTCTTCCCATACTTCTCTCTGTTCTTTGTATTCATCATTTCTTAAGGTACAGTAATAACTCCATTACATTCATATACTTTATTGTTTTGGCCATACTCTTATCCATGAACATTAACTTTGTTTCCAGTTCTTTGCAAAAGGTTCTAGCAGCCATTTGTAGTGGCAAACAAAGTAGGATTTTTTGCTATTGTTTCTAAATTGAGTTTTAGCCAATCAAGTGCCTTTGATTGAGTCTTGCCTTTGATTGAATCAAGAATCTTTCATTGGAAAAAGTATATATTGTATTGCTTAGAGGGAGAGGACAGAGTACAGGGAGGAGGAGAGCTGAGAGAGAGAAGCTAGCATGAACAGCTAAGGGAACTTGCTTGTAGGGAGGTCTAACAGAAAGAATGTTTGTGATGTAATAACTCTTTCTGTTGGTCTGTGTTAATTTATTAGACAGAAGCTCTGTCTGTTGGTCTTTGTTAATTTCTCAGATAGAAGCCATGTCTGTTGGTCTTTATAAGTGAATTAAGCTGAAGAGTGTAGATCTGCATGGGAAAGAGGTTTAGCCTAAGCCCCTTTTAAGAGCTGTTAAAGTGAATTGAGATGATGGTGCTGGTAATGTGTATAAATATTGTTGTAGCCCTGTTAAGTTTTGTTTTCCTAGAAACAGAAGCTGTGGGCAGGAGCCTCTGGAGTCTGCTGTCAGGCAGGAGCTTGGAGTGGAGCAGTCCCTATGAGTTGAGATATGGAGCAGGAGCAGAGAGCTGCCTACCATGAATCCAGATGAAAGTTGGGAGTGTCAACCCACAGAGGAAAAGCTATGGGGTTTGGAAGTCAGCCTCTAGTCAAGATAAGAGACTTTACTTGGACACTATGTATTGATTGAAGAGATTGTGATTTACTGTGACCTAGGGGTAGATGGTGTTTGTATTTTCTGCTACCCCTTAAGGATGATGTGTTGTGCTAGGGAAGACCCTAGCCTGGAACTCCCTGATTTTGGGGAATGCTTCTGAATGCAATGATATATGCCATGTACCATATGACATACTGAATGTTATGATATAAATATATATGTGTATATATATATATATATATATATATATATATATATATATATATATATATGTATGTATGTATGTATTAGGTGATATGTTTTGCTTAAGGATGTTGCTATGAATGTTATACTTCATTGGACAATGTTTAATTTAATTTTGAATACATAGAGAGTTCATTATACTATACAATTAGACCCTTAAAGTTATTCACAGAAGCAGTCCTCAGGTGCACTGCCATGATTGGCTTTACACCATCTTTTTAAATGTACATTTAAAAAAAAAAAGACATTATAATAAAAGTTTCCCAAACATTAATCCTTCACCTCCCAGAGCAGAAATGCCTACAGGTAAAATTATATGTGTTAATTATACACCACTGAGAAAAGGTACATAAGTTTAGCTCCATGATGGGGCATGAGGTAAGGGCATTTAAAAAAAATAAATATGTATAGATTATCCTCATTTAGTTTATGACAATTTTACCCCCATCACTCATATATTTGAGTCTATGTCCCATAGGAGATGGGAAATTTTGATTCTATGCTCTTTGAGACTGGAAAAAGAAATATATAGAGAAGATTATAGTTGATGCCAAATAACACCTTCAACCTTACATGTCTATCCAAGATAACAGTGTTTAAGTGATTTCTGTGGGGTCCATTTTTTTTTATTATGTATTGCTTTCTATTCCTTTTATTTTTTTCAATTTATTTTTAGTTTTCAACATTCGTTTCCACAAGACTTTGAGTTACAAATTTTTCTCCCCATCTCTCCCCTATCCCCACCCCAAAATAGTGAGCTTACTGAATACCCCTTCCCCCAATCTGTTGTCTCTTACATCCTTTCCCATCTGTAACACCAAGCACAAGCAACTTCCAGGTTTGGATTACGAGCATAGCAAATTCCATTTATTCAGTGACAGATTAAGGCAAAACATTCACAGAAAATCAAAATACAGCATTCACCATGTGTAACTGTAATGGTAATGGAATTTAAAGATCCCCCTCTATTGGCTTGATTTTCAGGTTGAGTGTTAAAACCCAGAGCTTGTGAAACCCACTTCTGGGATGGACTTGTTGATGTGAAGAGAGAGGGCTGAACTGGGAGGAGCTGGTGCCATGGATTTAGAGACAGGCCCAAGCAGAGAGAGGACAGGAGAAGTTTGGGGGAGCAGTATCATGGAGGCAGAGAGAGAGGAGAATTTCCGGGGGCCAGAGTTGCTGAGAGACTGCTGAGGGCCAGTTGGAGCTGTTCAGGACTTTTGAGAACTGCCACCCGGAACTGCCAAGGACTGAGGAGACATGGCTGTGATGCCAGTATTTTGTCTGTCTGTTTTGATGTTATTTTGCAAGATTTGTCTGCTGGTGAAGGACAGTGCTGTTGTTGCAGAGGTCCCGAAACCTTGCTGTTGGTTCAGAAGCCCTGAAAAAGGATTTTCTTGTTGCATGTGTACAGAAATCCTCAAAGAGGGTCTTGCTAATGTTTTCAGGGGTTCTGGGACTGTTCTGCAGGCAGAGAGTGACTTGACAAGGACACTGGCAATATATATTGTGACTTTGTTAAGCTTTGTCTCCCCAGGAACAGAGATTGCTGAGAACTTGCCTCCAGTCAAGATGAAGAAAAGACTTCTCCTTGGATATTTGATGCTGTGATGATAACCTTGTTGTGACTTGGCATAGATGGCCTTTGTGTTCTTCACTGCCCTTTTGAGAAAGTGCTTGGCGGTAATGGATGGTATTGTAATTCAGTTGTGATCCAGGGGTGGGAAACTTTTAACTTTTTTGTGCTCTGTGACTGACCAAATGAATGCGCTTTGTTTATGATTGAAAACTAATCTCCATTTGAGAAGAGAGACTTTGTGACTGACTAAATGAATGTACTGGCCAGGGGTGGGATCCTTGGTATCCCACTTTGTAATTGGTACTTGTAATTGAATTGAGAACTTGCTAAATGACTGAGTTACATCGTATTTTGATTTTCTCTGTTCTGTAAATATTTTGCCTTAATTTGTCACTGAATAAAATAGTTACTACGCTGGTATTCCAAACCTTGGAAGTTGCCTTTGCTTGGCATTACAATAACTCAATAATTTAGTAAATCCACAATTCAATCACAAAGTACTAAGGAACAAGTACTCCACCCCTGGGCAGTACATTAATTTAGTCAATCACAAAGTCTTCTCTCTATTCAATTAGAGATTAATTTCCAATCATAAACAAAGTACATTCATTTGGTCAGTCACAGAGCACAAAAAAGTTAAAAGTTTCCCACCCCTGGATCACAGCTGGATTACAACACCATCCAGCACCACTAAGCACCCTCTCAAGAGGCAGTGGAAGGCCATTCACCCCTAGGTCACAACTAGATTACAGTATCATCACAGCATTCAATACCCAAGAAGAGGTCTTTTCTTCATCTTGACCCAAGACAAGTTCTCAGCAGTTTCTGTTCCCGTGAGGACACAGCTTAACAGAGATACAATAACAAACATACACATTGCCGGTATCCTCATCAGTTCACTCTCTCCCTGTGAAATCAACCTAGACCCAACAACAAGGTCTGAAGAGTCAACACAAATCATCAGTACGTTCCCAGGACCCCTGAAAACATCAGCAAGACCTTCCTCCAGGAGTTCTGTAAATATACAAGAAAATCCTCTTTCAGGGCCTCTGAACCAACAGTAAGGTCCCAGGACTTCTGCAACACCAGCAATATCTTCTATCAGCAGACGAATATGACAAAGTAACATCAAAACAGAAAGAACAAATACCGGCACCACAGTCATGCTTTCTCCCAGTTCAGTCCTCAGTTCTCATTTCTCTCTCTCCAGCAGTAGCAGCAGCCTCCAGATGCTGGCTCCCAGAAGTTCTTCTGTCTTCTCTCTGTTTGGGACTCTCTCTAAATCCATGGCACCAGCTCCTCCCACTTCAGCCCCATCTCTTCATGTCAACAAGTTCATCCCACAGGTGGGATTCACAAGCTCTGGGTTTTAACACTTAACCCAAAAATCAAGCCAATACAAGGGGATCTTTAAATTCCATTTTAAAAATTTTCCATTTAAATTCCATTACCATTACACCATGCCCCACTCACTTTTCTAGTAGGGCAAGATAGATTTCTATACCCTGGTGTCTGTATATCTTATTTCCCAGTTGCATATAACATGCAAAGTTTTTTGAAACTTTGAGTTCCAGAGTCTTTCCCTTCCTCCCTCTTCATCGACCACCACTGGGAAGACAAGCAATTCAATGTAGGTTGTACATGTATAGTTATGCAAAACATTTCCATAGTAGTTGTATTGTGAAAGACTAACTATATTTCCCTCCATCCTATCCTGCCCCCCACTTATTCCATTTTCTGCTTTGACCCTGTCCCTTTCCAAAAGTGTTTGCTTCTAACTACCCTCTCTCCCAATTTGCCCTCTCTTCTATCCCTCTTATCCCCATCTCCCCTGCTTTCCTATAGGGTAAGATACTCAATTGAATGTGTATAATATTCCCAACTTAAGCCAAATTCAATGAGAGTAAGGTTGACCCATTTCCTTTCACCTTCCTGCTCTTCCCCTCCATTGTAACAGTGTTCTCTTGCCTCTTTTATATGAAATAATTTACCCTAATCTATCTCTCCCTTTCTCCTTCTCCCAATATAATCCTCTCTCACCTCTTAATTTTACTTTTAAGATATCATCCCTTCATATTCAACTCATCCTGTGCCCTTTGTCTATGTTTACATGTACACACATATGCACACACTCACATATATATTTATACACACATACACCCTCCTATACATACATATATGTATGTATACATGTGTACATACATATATATTCCCTTCAACTATCTTCATACCGAGAAAAGTCTCATGAGTTACAATTATCATTTTTCCATGTAGGAATGTACCAACTTTAATAAGTTCCTTATGATTTCTTTTTCCTGTTTACCTTCTCATGCTTCTCTTGCTTCTTGTAACTGAAAGTCAAATTTTCTGTTCAGCTCTGGCTTTTTCATCAAAAATGTCTGAAAGTCTTCTATTTCATTGAATAACCATATTTTCCCCTGAAGCATTATACTAAGTTTTGCTGGGTAGGTGCTTCTTGGTTCTAATTCTAGTTCCTTTGACCTCTGGAATATCATACTACAAGCCCTTCAGTTCCTTAACGTAGAAGGTGCTAGATCTTGTGTTATCCTGATTGTGTTTCCACAATAGTAAAATTGCTCCTTTCTGGCTGCTTGTAATATTTTCTCCTTGACCTGGGAACTCTGGAACTTGGCTATGATATTCCCAGGAGTTTTCTTTTTGGGATCTTTTTCAAGAGGTGATTGGTGAATTCTTTTGATTTCTATTTTGTCCTCTGGTTCTAGAATGTCAGGGAAATTTTCCTGGAGAATTTCTAGAAGGATGAGTTCTAGGCTCTTTTTTTGATCGTGGCTTTCAGGTAGTCCAATAATTTTTAAATTATCTCTCTTAGATCTATTTTCCAGGTCAGTGGTTTTTCTAAAAAGATATTTCACATTGCTTTCTATTTTTTCATTTGTTTGGATTTGTTTTATAGTGTCTTGATTTCTCATAAAGTCTTAGCTTCCAATTACTCTAATCAAATTTTGAAGGAATTATTCTCTTCAGTGAGTTGTTGAAATTCCTTTTCCATCTGGCAAATTTGGCCTTTTAAGGCATTTTATTCCTCATTGGCTTTTTGGACTTCTTTTTCCATTTTAGTCTACTTTTCAAGGTGTTATTTTCTTCAGAATTTTTTTGGGTTTCCTTTAGCATGCTGTTCACTCACTTTTCATGATTTTCTTGCATCATTCTCATTTCTCTTCCCACTTTTTCCTCCACTTCTCTTACTTGATTTTCAAAATTCTTCTTGAGCTCCTCCATGGCCTGTGGCCAGTTCATATTTTCCTTGGAAGCTTTTGATGCAGGAATTCTGACTTCATTGTCCTCCTCCAATTCCATGCTTTGATCCTTTTTGTCCCCCAAAGAAGATTGTATGGTCTGATTGCCCTTCTCATCTTGTCAATTACTTGACTTTTGAGCTCTTTGCCATGGTAGAACTCTGCTTACAGAATGGAGATAGTTTAGTTCCAAATTGCTGGGGTTTTTGCAGCTGCCAAAGCTATTAGTTGGGCACCATCTCTACAGCCCCCACAAGCTCTGGCTCACTGGCCACTCACCCCAGGACTACCACCCAAGACCGCGATCCAGATTGAGGCAGGTCAAAGCAAGAGCAATTATCCTTTGACTGGTCACTTGGTTCCCCTATGATCTGCAGGCCAGGAGCTCTCAAAGCAGACACGTGGTATCGCTCCGCCTCCTGCCACTTCTTGCCCTGGGGGCAGGGGCCAGACCCTGCTGTTCCTTCACCCTTTCAACAGAGTTCTCAACTGACCTTTCATTTTCTCTTTGATGTTTATGGGTTGAAGAATCTGGAAACCTCCACAGCTGCTGGTGGTTCACTGACTTGAAGACTGGCCAGTCTGGGCACTGGTTAGGGCTGCCCTGGGGCTGGAACTGTGGCTCACTGGGGAATTGTAATGCCAAGCAAAGGCAACTTCCAAGGTTTGTATTACCAGCATGGTAAACCCCATTTATTCAGCAAACATTCACAGAACAGAGAAAGTCAAAATACAGTATAACTTGTTCCTTTAGCAAGTAAGTTCTCAATTAAATCCAGGTACTACTCCACCCCTAGACAGTACATTCATTTAGT
>CM053585.1:294141742-294172630 GCA_028646515.1 Pseudochirops corinnae
AGATAGATAGATAGATAGATAGATAGATAGATAGATAGATAGATAACATATATCTATATCTACATGTTTTTGGGAGATTAGGTCTCCGTATCTTTCCCAGGCTGGAAGTACATTGGTCATTTATATGTCTGATCTCACTAATGATCATCATGGGAGCTTTAATCTTCTCTGCTTCCAACCTAGAATGTCTTTTCCTTCCTTAAGCAGTCTGATCTAGCCCTCCTGCATCCCCCATTCCCCACGTAGGACTCCTCCTCCCAGAATCTCACTATATTCATGCCAGACTTCAAGTGGACGCCTGATTGAATTAGCTTTACTGCTGCTCAGAACTTCGGAGCTCAATCCTCCACCAGCCTAAGTTTCCCCAGCAGTTGGGACTGCAGGTATGAATTACCACACTCAGCTCAATTATACTTAAAACTTTTTTTTAGGGGCACAGTGAATAGAGCACTGGCCCTGGAGTCAGAACGACCTGAGTTCAAATCTGACCTCAGATAATTAACACAAAACTAGCTGTGTGACCTTGGGCAAATCACTTAACCCCAATTGCCCTGAATTCCCCCCTCCAAAAAGAAAAAAAAACATTTTTTTTAAAAAGTTAAAAAGCATTTAATTTTTCTACTCCCATCTTCCTTCCCATGGGAAAACAGAAAAGAAAAACTTAACAAATATTTATATTTTCACGTTGAAAATGTGCAAATTCCCATATTGTCCATGTCCAAAGTAAAGTCATCTACACTTGTTGCTTATACTTCCTTGCTTCCCACCCACTTTGAAACCCATATCAATCTGGCTTCTAACCTCGTATCTCTCCTGAAAATGTGCTCTCAGAAGTTACCAATCATCTCTCAAATGCCAGTGATGGTCTTTTCCCAGTCCTCATCTTCACTGACTCTCTGCAGCCTTGACATTATCAGCCACCTCCCCGAAAAGTTCACTCCTCTGACCACCATGATGTTGCTCCTGCATGGTATTCCTCTTTACCTCTTCAATAGCTCATTTTCTTTTACTGTCTCCCAAATGGGAGGGTCCCCAAAATGTTGTCCCAGGCCCTCTTTTCTTTTCAGAAGAATATGAACATTTCATCTAGGTATGTTCCTGAAAAGGATAAGAAAGAACCCAACTATTTACCTAGGCTTCCCCTTTAGGCAATTGATTGGATGGAGGCAATGAAGGATTGATCACTTGGCTTCTTCAATTCAATAGGCATATAAAAAATTGGGGTTTCAAAGACATTGACAATACACTTGGAATCACCACTGAGTTAAGTCTGGGAGCTTAAAACATGCATGAATCTGAAGTAAGATTTATAGTTATGTAGAAAAAGACACTGGCATCTGTAAGCCCAAGCAAAGTGAGATTTTTGTTGTTTTCTTTTTGGAGTTTAGTTTCCCAGGCTAAGACTAAATTGTGAAGGAATTTCTCTCTCATTCTCTCTGATTTCTCAATTGTGTCTCTATATTTCACATCAATGAATTCTTTCAATAATCTCATATACAATTCATTTGAATCTTTATTCTTTAATTCAGCAAACATTTACTGAGACACCACTAATGCATTGGTAGAGGGAGTTTCCTCAATCATTGGTAGTTCTTTCTACCAATGAGAGGTGGCATTTCCAGTCATCCTGATCTATATCTTGCCACTGGACCCAGATGACTCTGGAGGAGAAAGTGAGGCTGGTGACTTTGCAGAGCCCTCCCTCACTTAAATCCAACTCACTTGCAAGTCATGGCTTCACCTTCCTGATGTCATTTTCAAGAATGAAGAACAAACAGCAACAATAACTTTCTACCAATGAAATCATAGTCTAGTCCCTATTTCCTAATATATCTATTTTATGTATTTGTATATCTGTATCTATGTAGATATATATTTATATATGGGTTTAGATAGATATCAATAACTATCTTTTTCTATATATAACTATCAATATGTAAATATAGATAGACATCTGTATCTATGTTTCCATAGATATAGATATCTATATAGTCATATCTTTCTTTCTGTCTCTCTCCCTCAGTATTACTAGGGATCAAATCCAGTTGTATAAGACTCTTCTCATTGGTGCATATTGACTGCTTTGTGCTCCAAGTCTTCAAGAGGAGTGGAGTTGGTCAAAGCTTGGGAGGGGAAGAGACCCTGCTTTCTAGCTTTGAGAAAGAAGGCATTGTAATTACAGATTCTCTTCAGGGAGAGGAATCTGATGGGAAAAAAAGACTATGGGAAGAGGTTATCATGGTAAAAATCAGTCTCTGCCAATAAAAAGAGTCTTATGCAACAGGGCTTGAGCCCCTAGTTACATTCATACACATTAATACATGTATGTATAGATTATATGTTATATATGTGTGTATACAGGCATAAAATCAGATTCCCAATTTATTAATTCTTTTAAAGTTTTAAATAGATATTTTCAGTTTTCAAAGGCAAATCAACATATTAACTGTTGATATTAGAAATCTAAATAAGAAATGATAAACTATGTCAACAACTTACCTGAATATCAGAAGATAAGCTATTAATTTTAGTTCTTATTAAACATGAAAATATTTTTATAATACAAGTCACTAAATATATACATATTCATCCATTCATTGTGTGTGCATCTCATTTTGACAGATTTCTAGTTTTCTCTCTCATTCTCTCTGATTTCTCAATTATGTCTCTTTATTTCACATCAGTGAATTCTTTCAATAATCTCATACACAGTTCATTTGAATCTTTATTCTTTTACTCAACAAATGTTTACTGAGCCACTACTAAGTACAATTCACTGTGATGTGTCTGAGGAGTACAAAGTATGAAAGTCCCTATCCTCAGAGAGCTTGCCATCTAGTAGAATAGGAAAGACATGCAATCCCTTGTACTAACATCTGAACAAAGGAAGTACCCCAAGGGAGATACAAGCTTAGTACTACAATAGACTAGGAAAGGAACCACTTCTTGGCTAAGATGATCATAGAAGGTGTCACCAAGGAGACAACACTCAAGGTGAGACTTTTACAGTATAAATTTTTGAAAATGGGACATTATTCCATATGTAGGAAAAAACTCTTACAAAACACATGCAATTGGAGGTTACAGCATTGCAGATAAAGCAGGACCAAGACCAGACCCTTCCTCCTCACTTCTGGGAGGGGGTGGTAGTGGTGACTTTTCAGGCTACTGTGCATTCTACGTTTTGGCCACACGATGGGAGCATTGGTCTAAACAGTCAAGGGTGTTGGTTGGGCGGAAAATCTGAGAAAGAGTGTGAAATTTCCTTTATGAGGTTCTGTATCCCCAGTTTTCACATCTCCACATTATTTTTTTCCATCCCTTGTCCATATAAAGGGTGTTTCCTTGGTTATTCTTCTCCATTTCCTAACCCCCCCTCGCCCCAAAGACTTACTTGGGTAAGAGATCTTCATTTTTCCAACAATTTCTCATGGACTAGCCTGGGTTCTTGCCATCTCCTAGACAGCAAATGAATTTGCAGATACAAAAGGCACAGAGAGCCTTGGAGCCCAATTACACAGTCTCCTAGCAATGCAGACTCACTCTGGTGACAGACAAAGGAAGCCAAGGCAGATGACCTGAATCACTCCCTCATCCCCAGCTCTCAAGTGCTTTCTCCCCAGGGAGGAGACAAGAGAAGGAAGGCAGCCATACTATCCTGTTTGGAGGTTATCTTCTTCTCTGACTACCCTTGACCTCTTGATTTAAAGCATCCTCACCAAGATATTTTATGTTCCTCCTCTTTGAAAACATGAAGCATGCTTCTATTTGTCCTTTTAAAGTGATTTGTTGATGGAATTTGTTTTAATAAAAGAATACACACCCCTTCCTGCAACAAACTCATAATTCAGTCTCCCATGGTGGATAGTCTTCCCATGTTAAAAGACATGGCCAAAAAAACAAGAAAGAAAGAACCCACAAAAGAATGATAGCATATATAGCCTTATGCATCAGTAGTTTGCTGTTTGTTCAAAGAAAAGAGACATGTATGCTTTACCATTACTAAGTGAATACTGATATTGCCCATTTAAAAATTATGTTTGCCTTTAAAAAACACCTTACCCCCAAAGAAGAGAAGATGACAGCAGCTTTCTATAGCTTCCATGTACAGAAGTAAACAATGAAGGATTAGGGACTATACTGATGGTTTCATTGGTATAAGAAACTCCTTGATCAATACACTTAACTCTATCAGTGTAGGATGGCACTTTCTATGCAACTTCTAGTCTCGAAGACTTGTTCATGCCACTGAAAGTTAAAGGACTAAAGCTCATACCATTTACATGCGATAAAGGTGGGACTTGAATCGGGTCTTCCTAGCTCCAAGGCTAGCTCTCCAAGCACAATCCCATACCATCTCTGAGAATCTTTCCCCCCACTCTGCTACTTTTACTAATTGTGCCTCACATACACAGCATCCTCCAGTTCTGTGTTTGACAAGGGACCCAGGATGCTGTCATTGAACCCAGGAACAGGAGAGTTCTGATAGAGGCATTAATTGTATTGACTCAGCAGGAGCCTTGGTGCCACCACTCATTCTGATTACAGATAAATGTATGAAGAGACAGGCCTTTCCTGGAGTGGTCTCCTCATCCCCATGCATCAGTCCCACCGAGAGTTTCATTTGGCTGGATAAAAGACTAGACAGGATGTTCTCCAATTCCCAGCCAGGCCAGTCTTTCTACCCCTGCCATCCTGTGACACAGAGCTTGGTCAAGAAGATTGAACCAGTCACAGCAGCATTTCTGATGTTAAGTGAATAAAGAAGGCCCAGGGTCTCTGGAAGGGAAGCTGAAGCTGGGTAAAGGACTTTACACTTTCTGCAGGAGTGCTAGGATCTGGAGGAGGAGCTTCCAGATAGCAGGGCAGATGGCAGACAAAAAGAAGACAATCAGGAGATGTGGAGAACCCTGGTTTAATAGCTCCTATACAGGCCACCATACAGGTAATGCTTAAGGATAGACTGATTCTTCAACACCCTTGACTTCAAAATCAATTGAGAATTAACTTTTTCAGTGAAACAACAATGATGATGGACAATGCGTCTGTCTTATGGTTTACAAGGTGCTTCATGTGTACTACCTCATTTAAGACTTATGTAGAAGAGGTATCATTTCCCCCATTTTACAGATGAGGAAATTGATGCTCAGAAGTAAGTGATTTGTCCATGATCACACAGCTAGTTAGTATACTGTCCTTGTGATAGAGACCATGGAATTCAGCTCTGTCGTAGCTCACAGTAGATTTCCATAAATAGCGCTTTCAGGGATTAGTAAACTGTTTTGTGCCATGGACCCCTTTAACAATTTGATGAAGCCTATAAATAAAATTCTGGTTAGACATGAATGCTAGCTAGAGAGATTGCTTTTCTTTTTTTTTTTTTTCCTCTTTTTTTTTTTTTGGAGGGAGGAAGGCAGGGCAAGTGGGGTTAAGTGACTTGCCCAAGGTCACATGGCTAGTAAGTATTAAGCGTCAGATCTGAATTCAGGTCCTCCTGATTCCAGGGCTGGTTCTCTATTCACTGTGTCATCTAGCCACCCCTAGAAAGATCACTTGGGCAGCTCAATGGAGGATAAATTGGAGTGAGAAAAGACTTGAAGAAGAGAGAGACTAACCAAGTGGCTTTTGCAGTAGTCCAGACTTAAGGTTGATGCCTACATCAGTGTAGCAGCTATGTGAGTAGAAAGAAGGGTATTGTATTAGTTGAATCAAGATTAGACACACTACAAAGCTTCCTCCATGTAATCCATTCTAATTCAAGAGACTGGTTAATCACACTATAAAAACAAAGTGGATGAAGAAAGAACACTGCCTAGATCAGAGGTGGATATCAAGTGGGGCCCTTGGGGACTTCAAGGGCCACATGTGGCCTCGAGGTCACAGGTTTCCCACCCCTGGCTAGACTCTGGCATCAAGTCATGTACCATGAAACCTCTCTCTCTCTCCCTCCCTCTCTCTCTCTCTTTCTCCTTCCTTCCCATCAGTATCCTAGTGATTCAGGGAATATGGCCAGAAGTCCATATTCCAAGTATATCACATTCTATACAAATGTCCTCTCTTTTCTCTATAGCTAATTACACAAGGTTTGACTAAATAAAAGAAGTTGGGTTAACTCAAAATGAAGTGGATATGCATTCACGGAGCCAGCCATGCCCACAGCCCACAAACTAAAAAGCTTTTCCTTTGAAGTACTGGCCTAAACCATGACTCCAAACTAGCAAAGAAATACAGACTCCTCTCTAGTTTTTAACTCGAGGAGAGCAGCTCCACTTTGAGGCGGGGTCCCTAGAGTTCAGTCTTCCCCACTTTACCGCTCCACTTCCTCACACCTGTTTCCTGTCCCTGTCCTGTCAGTCTCAGGCCTACTCAGCCAACCCTTTCCCATCTTTCTCAGGTGCAGCTCATTAGCTTCTGGCTAAGGAAAGAAAGGCTTTCTCAGAGCTTGAACTGCTGTCTATCAGGGGAGAAGATATTTCAGAATGACTTCCCTTATTCAGACCCCAAAGCCACAGTTCACTGGAGACGGCTTTTTGGACAGCCACACCAGAGCCAATGGAGCCATTTGGTGCTTGGCCTTGAAATCAAATTGTTGTTTTTTTCTTTTAACTAAATTACAGGCTTGAATTTATCCATTTCCTGCTGCCAGCGATCATCTTTGCTGAGAGAGGACTTATTTCTAGTGCCAGAGGGCCAAACATGCAGACACTGACACAATTAGTCTCCAAACAGAATTAACCCTTGGGGAGAAGTTTCTCTTGCTCCATGAGTAGCTTCTTCATTTCTGGAATTTTATAATTAGTTCTTGGCTGTATTGAAACACCTGGAGGTTTAAATAATACTTTTCTCTTAATATCTACATCTCCCAATAGCTTATGAATAGCAGTTTACATATTTTATTGATTTATGGTGAAAGGGAAGCTAATATTCATGAGTCTTAACTTTTCTCTTTTTGCAGAATTCATTTCACTGAGGATCCCAATGGACCATAAAGAGCCAGCATGTCTTTATTACCCTGAAAAATTCCAAATGGGCAAATATACTTTCATTATACTTTGTTTACTGGCGATGTTTTCTTAAAAATACACAGGTGATATCATTTCTCCCTTGACATATTCTATCTCCCATCTGGAAAAGTGTGAGGCTTTGGGGTGTGTGCATGTTGTGTGTGTATGTGTGTGTGTGTGTGTGTGTGTGTGTGTGTGTGTGTGTGTGTGTGTGTGTGTAAATCCTAGTGGAAGTGAGATACAAGCTATTTAGATCCCCACTTCCTACCCCAATCCCACTCTCCATTCCCATTCTGTATCTTCCCTGTGGTCAGATGCTCCCTTCCATATACCTAATCAATTCCTACACTCAGGTCATAACCAAAAACAAGAGTTTAAAATGATAACCCTTCTAGAGAATTTATGTTGAAAATCATTGCCTTCCTGTGGGGGGAAATATTGTTAACTGGCCCCAAGTGGGAGAAAGACCTCCAAAGAAGGCTACCCATATCACAAGGAAAATTGCAAGGAGAGTAATGAGAGAAAAATCAGATACATGTGGATCTGGTAGAAAGAATACTAGACTAAGTCAAGAAAATTGGATTCTAGTTTTAGATTGGCTATTTATAATTGTGTGACCTTGGACAAGTCATGCTACCACTTTGAAATTCAGTGTCCTAACTTCTACGGTGGGAATAATAACACCTGTCACAAGACAAGGGTAAAATGAAATAATGTAGAGGATGGTGTGATACAATAGGAAGATGGGTTTGGACTCAAAACCTCCGGGTTTGAGTCCTGTCTCTGTTACTTATTGTATGACCTCTGACTTTTTGTAGGTCACATGACCTCTACCAACTTCCCCCTCCCCAGCTTTCTCATATATAAAAAAAGGGATTGGACACCTCTGAAGAGGGGTATATTGGTAAATGTTTAATAACTGGGAGTGGGGATGGAGGGAGGGAATGAAGGCAGGACGCACTTTTAAGTTTAACCTGCATTGTTAACACTCACTCCATCACTTTCTTAATTCTAGATAATCAACTAAACAAATCCAGCCCTGATTTGTAACTTTTGCTGATTTCTGTGACAGTAATAATCAAACTGAAAATTTAACAACTGGTTCTTGCAAACTAGGACGCTAGGAGGCGCAGTGGAGAGAGCGCTGGGCCTGGAGTCAGGAAGACTCATCTTTATGAGTTCAAATCCTTAGACACTCACTAGCTGGGTGACCCTGGGCAAGTCACTTAACCCTATTTGCCTCAGTTTCTTCATCTATAAAATGAGCTGGAGAAGGACATGACAAACCACTCCAATATCCCTGACAAGAAAACCCCAAATGGAGTCACAATGAGTCAGACACCATTAAAAAAGCACAAAACCCTAAACAACAACAACAACGACAAAATGCTTACCCTGAAAATTTAACAACTGGCTCTCTCAGACCTCTGGCACACCCCAGTGCAGGAAGGACTCTTAAGAGTCTAATATCCTGTGATTCTACAAGAAAGCACCTTATAAACCTAAAAACATTAAACAAAATGAATTATTCTCACATATCTTTATAATAGGGAGAATGAATTATAACTCTTCCTGTGGTCCAGAACTTCTCCAGGAAGGCCAATACTCCTTGAAAACAAGTTTTACTAGGATAGAAGAGAGAGAGAACAGGAGAGTAATAAGTACCTGTAAGAAGAGGGAGGAAGAACCGTGTGGAATGAATTAAATTCCGGCTTTTTAGTGACTTTGGATGAGTCCTTTCTTTGCTTGAGGCTTCAGACAAGGTGGATAATCTCTAAGGTCATTTGCAGCTCAGTTATGCTATGAATTTACACAGAGGGTAGGGAAAGGTACTTCTGGGAAAGAGTGTAGAATATCCTATCTATTCCAGGGATGATAAGCATGATTTGGGGGAAACACAGATATTATGTAGCCACCAAGTACCCTTTACAAAGGGGTCATTACAGAGCAAGTTTAGATGTCACATCCCTGGCGCATTGCCCATTTCTAAACCAACTAATCTCTTGGTAGTTCAAATCAGCAAATTCTGAAGACCTCGTGGCTTTGGGTTTGAAAAGAACAAACAATTAGAATGAAAAGGGTATTTTGATAAGTGGGTTCCAAATTACCCAGACTACCTTGATGAGGGAAGTGGGGATGTGAATTAGAAATGCAAGGAAACATTTAAAATTGGCAATTGCGCTATCAGCCCTGTTGCACTAAAATGCCACATTCAATGACCCAGTTATGTTCTCCCAAGCCCTAGACTGAGAAATGAAAGTACAGCATGTATAAAAGGACAGAGTGTATGGTGTGCTCTGGAATTTGCTATCCCCAAAATGTTCATTATTGTCTTGGGTTTAGGCTTCGGAAAAAACTAAATCATGGTTGAGATCATCTAATTTTATTGGAAAGGATCTGCTGTGATGGATATGACTTCATTTCCTTCTATAGAAATGTTTCTCTCTCTCTCTGTCTCTGTCGCTCTGTCTTTCTCTGTCTCTCTGTCTCTGTTTCAGTCTCTCTGTCTCTCTTTCTCTGTCTCTCTCTCTCTGTCTCTGCTCTCTGTCTCAGTCTCTTTGTCTCTCTATGTCTCTCTCTCTTTCTCTCTGTCTCTCCTCTCTGTCTCAGTCTCTCTGTCTCTCTCCTCTCTCTGTCTCCCTCTTTCTCTTTCTCTCTCTCCAGATTCTCTCAAATGTGAAATCCCCTCTTCTTTTATTTTACAGGGAAATGACTTTCCAGCCTGGGCTTAAATTCCACTGGTGAGGTTCAGAATCGTCCAGCAGCTACCAGGAGAAAGTCCCTAAATTCCCCTGCTTTTGGATAGTTCCAAAGGTGTTTATCCAAAGCAGTTAGAGCCTTTCTCTTCCCCATCCCCCCAAATCCAACTCCTAGTCCAAGTGCCAGAATGGTGGTGGAGGGGGTCAGTATCCAGGGTTTTTTTTTTTTCAATCTTTAATCCTTCTCTATCTCTCTGCAGTATTTGCCATTGTTTATTTCCCTCTTCTCTGGAATACTCCTTCCTTTCTGAGTTCTCTTCCTAACCGCCTGGAAACAACTCAGTTTTCTTTGTTAGATCATTATTCATGTCCCACCCTCTATTTGTGGGTGTAGCCCATGGCTGGGTCCTGGGCTTTTTCTTCTCTTTCTTCACTCTTTCTTGGTGAGAGAGCTCCCATGGATTCAGTGAACATTTCTATACAGATGACTCACAGATTTCTATGTCATCTTGCCTTACAGTCCTCCTTAGCTCTCGTCCTGTCCTATCAGTTGCCTTTTGGGCATTTCCAACTGGATCTCCTGCAGGCATCCGGAACTCAATGTGTCTAAAACAGAACTTGTTTTCTTTACCTCCGAACCCAACTCTTTCCCAAACTTCCCTATTTCAGTCTAAGGCATCACCATCTTTCCAATTACCCAGATCCACAATCTCAGTCATTCCTTCTCCTTGCGCCCTCTATCCAATCAGTTGCCAGATCCTGTCACTTCTCCTTCCCTAACATCTCTTGCATCTGTCCCCTTCTCTCTTTATTCACATAATCACCACCCTGCTTGAGGCTCTGATCTCCCCAGCAGTTCTCAATTTGTGGGTTATGTTCAATTTATAATAATGAAAATACATCCTGCATATCAGATATTTACATTATGATTCATAACATAACAAAACTACAGTTATGAAGTAGCAACAAAAATAATTTTCTGGTTGGGGGTCACCACAACATGAGGAACTGTATTAAAGGGTCACAACATTAGGAAGGTTGAGAACCCACTGCCATAGTTTCTTGATTGATCTCAAGTCTCTCCCATTTCCAATTTATTCTTCACATAACTGCCAAAGCAATGTGCCTAAAGCTCAGATTTGATTATGACACTTCCCTACTCAATAAACTCTTTTGGTGCTGTTGTTGTTATTCAATCACTTTCAGTCATGTCTGACTTATCATGACCCAATTTGGGGTTTTCTTGGCAGAGATACTGGAGTGGTTTACCGTTTCCTTCTCCAGCCCATTTTATAGATGAGAAAACTGAGGAAAACAGAGTTAAGTGACTTGCCCAGGGTCACAGAGCTAGTAAATGTCTGAGGCTGGATTTGAATTCAAGAAGATGGATCTTCCTGGCTTCATGCCTGGCACTCTATCCACTGTGCCACCCAGCTGCCCCCCCCCAAAAAAAACTCTAGCAACTCCCTATTGCCTCTAGGACCAAAGATAATCACTTCTATTTCACATTTAAAGCCTAGATGATAGTCTGATATGTAATAGATATAATATATGTATATGCTATATTAATGATATATAATAATAATAAATATTTTGGTTCCTCTAATTTTCTGAATTTATTATACATTTTTTCCCAACATGCAATCTGTTTAGCTAAATTAGCTTACATGCCATTCCTAGTCCACACTTTATCTCTGGTCTCTGTGTTTCCACCTAGGCTGCTCCCTATGTATGGAATATATTCCTTTCTTACCTCTGCCCCTTAGACAACTTGTCTTCTTTCAGAGTTCTTCTTAAGTTCCATGGCCCACATAAAGCCTTTCCTGATCTTTCTGGATGCTAGTGCTTGCCATGGTTATGTTGTATACATTTTGTATTTGCTTGCAGGTACGATGTTCTCCCCACTAAAATGTAAGCTCTTTGAGGGCAGGGATGATTTCATTTTTGTCTTCATTTTCACAGTACCTGGTTCATAGTAAGGACTTAATAAATGTTTGTTTCAGATCAATAGATTCTGTCTACAAGCAATCCTGTTTCTCAGTTCATTATTCTTTGATCTTATTTTCTCTCCTAGTCCTACTGAAGATAGTAAAAAAAGGCTTTTTTGTTGTTGTTGTTGTCAGAGACAAAATGTGCTCTTTTTCTTTTTTCTCAATTAAAAAAAATTTTTACTTAAAGTTTTGAGTTCCAAATTCTATCCCTCTCTCCCCCTCCCTGAGATCGTAAACAATCAGATATAGGTTATACATGTGCAATTACATAAAACAAAACGTGTTCTTTTCAATGGTTCTTTTACCTAGTATCAAGGTGGGTTTGATGGGAAGGCCAACTGTATTAGAACTCTAATACCCCTCCATATCAGCCAATGGCACTGCCAGACTTCAAAAGCCAATCTGCTTCTAACTGCTCCAAAGCCTTCTCTGACAGCCTCACATGGTGACCCAATCAATACTGTGCCAGACACAAAGTGAGGGCTTCATAAATGCTTGTTGTCTGACTGACTGATGTGTAAGTTAAAGCTCAGTAATTGGCCCCAGTGCAGGAGAGGAAAGGTACAGACACCATCAAAAATGACCAAAGTAAAATTATCAATCTGTGGCAAAGACGGCTAGAAATGATAACAAGAACAGCTCCCATTTCTATAGACTTTTAAGGCTAGAAAGTCCTTTCTTCACAAAGGTAGGTAGTGCTAATTTTAGGTAGAGTCAGTCTTATTTCCATTTTACAAGAGGAAACTAAAATTCATCAGAATGAAACGACCTGCCCATGTTCATACAGTTAGAAGAAGCCAAGCCTAACTCTTCTGATTTCAAGTTCAGGCCCTTCTTCCCAATGACATTGCCTATTTAGCTCAGAGAGCAAGAGCTCGGAATTAATGAGACCCGGGGCATTGGTGAGATAGTCCTAGGGACTGGTTAGGTTTTCTCCATTCTCCATGGCCACTAACCCATCTGGTCATTTAATAAGTATGTGCCAATGGGCCATAAGACAGACCTGGCAAGAATGGGGGTGAATCAGCATGAATTCACCCCATGAAAAATTACTCGTCTAAAATGACCTAAGGATAGGTCAGTGCAATGTCTCCTTTGTAGATTTATTCACTCATTTCACAAATATTATTAGGTGCTTTCTCTGTGCAAAGTACTGGGCTAGGTGGGCAGTGGTGATACAAGTACTGTTCCCAAGGCTCTTAGGCCCAGGGTCCTGGGCTGTCTCTATCTGAGTCTGAGGGGAGTTGGTGGTCAATGTGCTGGTGGTGGTCTGACTTGGCTGACATGTGCTTCCTTCTGTGTCTGCCCCTGGGTATCTCGCTATTTCAGCTAGGCTGGTTCATCTGCCCTTTGTGTGATTTAATGCTGTCCTGTTTTCTTACATGGATCAGCACTGCTGTGTCTGTAATTAGACCTCATGATTATAGGAGTTAGAACTGGAGGGAACATAGGTCACCTATCTGTACCATACCCAAGAGTGGCCCAAACCAGATTAAAATGTAATTGGGAAACTTTAACAAAGTAAATAAAAATACAACATGACATAGATGGTGTTAATTTGTGATTTTCTAAGTCAATATGTCACTCAAGGATCCGTGTCTTTTATTTACTTATTTTCATTTTCAACATTCACTTCTATAAGATTTTGAGCTTAAATTTTCTCCCCATCCCTCCCCTCCCCCTCACTCCAAGATGGTGTGCAATCTGATATAAGTTCTACATATACATTCACATTAAAAATTTTCATATTAGGCATATTGTAAAGAAGAATTAGAACCAATGGGAGAAACCCTGAGAAGGAACATACAAACAAAAAAAAGGACAAATAGTATGCTTCAATCTGCATTCAGGCTCCATAATTCTTTTTTTGGATGAGGATAGTATTTTCAATCATGAGTCTTCTGGAATTGTCTTAGACCCCAAGGATCCATTTCTATTTTTATTTAAAGGGTTTTTTTGTCTTTTTGGAGGAGGAAAGGCAGGGCAGTTGGGGTTAAGTGACTTGCCCAAGGACACATAGCTAGTAAGTATTAAGTGTCTGGGGCCAGACTTGTACTCAGGCCCTCCTGACTCCAGGGCCAGTGCTACCCCGAATCCATTTCTATTTGAGTTTGATACCACTGACCTAGACTAACTCAATCATTTTATTAATAAGGAAACTGAGGAGAAATTATTTCTTTTTTTTTTCTTCCTTTTTTGGAGGGGGGAAGGCAGGGCAATTAGGATTAAGTGACTTGCCCAAGGTCACACAACTAGTAAGTCAAGTGTTTGAGGGCGGATTTGAACTCAGGTCCTTCTGACTCCAGGGCTGGTATTCTATTCACTGCACCATCTAACTGCCCCAAGAAATTATTTCTACAAACACACACACACACACACACACACACACACACACACACAGGTAGTAAGAAGTAGAGTCAGAAGTTGAATGCAGGTCCTTTGATTTTTTTTTTCGAGGCAATTGGGGTTAAGTGATTTGTCCAGGGCACACAGTTAGACAGTATAAAGTGTCAAGTGTCTGACCAGATTTGAACTCAGGTCCTCTGACTCCAGGGCCAATGCTCTATCCACCTAGGTGATTTCATAGTGCTTTCCACCATCCCAACCTTTTCTTATGGGCTTAATGACAATGACACTCATATGTAGCTACATAACACTGAACATAAGAAGGAAATCTGAGTAGTTTCATCACCTGTCTGGACATTTTATTTCCAGTCCTCCAAATATTTAGATACTTAGAAATGGGAAAACCGAACATTTTAATTTCCATCTAGATATTTAACCAACAGGGCTCCATACAAGTATCCTTGAGCTCATGTTCTCACTTCCCTTCTCAGCCACAGTCCTCTTTAGAATAAACGCTATATAATTAGGGATGTGGTGAGTGAGGAGTGTGCCTATGTTTGTGTATGGGGCAGGACATGATAGTGGAAGACAGCAAATAGATGCTGAGAATATCTTGAAAACCCAACGAATTACAGCCAAAATGTTTTTGTTACAGGAACCCAGTGTTGTAATAAAATAACTCCTCAGTTATAAGGCTATATGATTCTACTAGTTCATCAGGTTTCCTTGCTCCCAATTTCCCAAAACAGTGAGCTCTGAGAAAACGAAAAAAGCCTCAACGAACAATTCTTTATTAAAGCATCTACTATGTAATCAGGTACTGTGCTAGGGCCTGGGAATATAAATACATTGTATAACTCATTAGGATGTAAGCTCCTTGAAGGCAGGGCCTGGTCTTGCTTTTTCTTTGTATTCTCAGAGTTTAGCACAGGACCTGGTATATACTAAACACTTAAGAAGACCTATTGAATGGCTGATTAATTGAAACTGTCCCTGCTCCTAAATGGCTTATGGACCATGACGTTGGAGCAGTGCCCCACATTTTCAGAACTGTTGTATGGAGCCTACCCTACCTCTGTGGCATGAAGAGACCCCATGGAAGCAGTGCAGCTATCAAGAGACATCTAGAAAGGCCAACATAGCAAAGGACCCCAAGGGTGAGACCTGAAGCATGACCTCCTCCAGGGTCCAATTACTCCATTATTCCAATGTGCTCAATTTTTGCAGACGCTCTAAATCCGAATCCCTGGCCCAGGTAAGATTCTCTTACTGTAGTTGCATACCATGAAGCTCTGTGCTGGGACTGAAAATATTTCATACTTCTCTGTATTCAGAAGTTTCATTTTTGAAGGTAATTTTAACCTAAAGCCATTGGAAGGACAGTTAGGTGGTACAGTGGATAGAGTGCCCAGCCTGGAGCCAGGAAGATTCATCTTCCTGAGTTCAAATCCAGCCTTAGACACTTACTAGCTGTATGACTCAGGGCAAGTCACTAAACCCATGTACCTTCATTTCTTCATCTGTAAAACAAAATGGAGAAGGAAATGGCAAAAAACTGTATCTTTGCCAAGAAAACCCTAAATGGGTTCACAAAGAGTTGGACATGACTGACAATGATTGATCAACAACACTGGAAGAAGAAATGTATCTGGCCCAGGGTTAAATGGAAAAAAAGGAGATAGGGATAGGGCAAAGAAAAGGAGAAGGGGGGCATATACAGGCAAATAGGGATGATATTTAAGGTTATTTAGATCCTTGCAAAGATTGATAAAGGTGTGCTGGCTTCAGAGTGTGCATAGACCCACTCTTGTACTTAAGTGGTGGGGTATAGATTAAATAAGTTAAATTCTTTTGTTATAAAACACCCCGAGTCACTGTATTCTTATAACCATGGCAGGGTGAAGAGAAAGGGCAGCAGAATTAAAGATAATACTACACACCTGTTGAATTGAATGGAAACTGGAAGGCCAGAAAGATAAAGGCATCTGCGGAGGGATGAAGGGAACTCTTTGAATGTTTGTTTCTTCCCAGACAGCTGCAACAGTTTCTGCCCAGACAAAGAGTGGACCCATCTTGGCCCATTGTGCATCCATCATTGAGAGAGCCAAGGGGACCACAAAGGGCCTATGAAAAGGGAGGGAGAGATTGACCCAAGTGATGAAAGCCTCCTCTGTGCTGCTCTCCTTCCAATTCTAACTCCAGTGAATGCCATTTGTTTGAATCCTCATCTGAGCATAATGGACTCTCTGGGGTTGTTGGGAGTCCATCAGTTCTGCCTGATGGCTGAGGGGGAAGAATGATCGTGATCACAGCTATGATCATTGTTTGCCATGGACCTCTCAAACCCAAGCACTGCCCGAGGATTCAGAGAACTCTAGAGCTATGGAGAGTGTAGCAGAATAGCTATCAGGCTGGACTGAAGAAAAGACTTGGTTGGAGGGTGTGCTGTGAGTGCTGAAGAGGAACGACTCCTAGGCTCCTGAAAACCCATGTCAAGAACTTCTAGGGAATGCATTTGTTGCCTTCTCTTTCTTCATTCATGAGAGCAAGACAGGTGTGACAATGACTTTATTTTCACCGCTGGGCTTTAAAAAGAAAATTAAGCCCCAATTTGGCACGTCTCATAGCCCCACTCAGTCTTCTTTCTGCCAGGTCTTTTCTATCCTCATTACTACCTCTAGAAGCTTCTTGAATCTCCAAAGGCTGATTTAGGGTTGTAAGGAACCTTAGAGGCTGTTTATTTGAACTCCATCCTTTTACAGAGATGGAAAAAACTGAAGCCCAGGGAGGTCATCCAGGCAATATGTGGCAAGATTTTTTTTGGCTCTTTGACATAATCTATTTAAGAGATTCTCTCTTCCTCCAACTTTCTAACCTGGCAGAATCTTTTTTGAATTTTGACTCTGTCATTGTTGGCTGCAGACTTGATAAGTATGCTATTTAATAAGCAGTCTCTCCCTACCTCTTTCCCCTTTTGTATATCTTATTATTCATCCTTCTCTAGTCCTATTACCCCTCTCTTATCCTTCCCAACTGTCCAGAGATCACAGATTCAACAATATTATCTTTCAATTCTTTCAATTCTCTGGGATGTAGTATATTTGGGCCTAGTAAATTGGGTTCATCAAGGGCTCATAGGCCACATTCTTTATTATCTCCATGCTTATCCTAGGTTTCAATTCCCCTTATTTTTGTTCCAGTCTTTCAATTCCAAAGTTTTTCCCCAATGCAAAGAAAACAAAAGCAAAACTAGAGTTCAGTAGATCTACCTTCTCTCCATCTCCAATTGTCATCCTCCCATCCACCTGAAGCAATGGTTTGGGAAAAAACAATTTTCCTAATGAATATTGATGCAAAAATGTTAAATAAAATACTAGCAAGAAGATTACAGTAATAGATAACAAAATTCAAACACTATGACCAGGTGGGGTTTATACCAGGAATGTAGAGCTGGTTCAATATTAGAAAAACTACCAACATAATTGCCCATATCAATAACAAAAACAACAAAAGTCATATAATTGTCTCAATAGATCCAGAAAAAGCTTTTGATAAAATATGACATACATTCCTATTAAAAAACTCTGGAAAACATAGGAATAAATGTAACTTTTTAAAAAATAATAAGTGGCATCTATCTGAAAGTGGCATCTATCTTACTATCAGTAAGAATTATCTGTGATGGGGATAAGTCAGAAGCCTTCCAAAAAAAGTCAGGGGTAAAGCAAGGATATCCATTATCACCAGGTTATTCAGTATTGTACTGGAAATGCTAGCAATAGCAATAAGACAGGAAAGAAGAAACTGAAGGTATTAGAACAGGCAATAAAGAAACAAAACCATCACTCTTTGCAAATAATATAATCAACTTACTTAAATTTATTTAATCAACTAAAAAACAAATTGAAATAACTATTCACTTCAGCAAATTTTTAGAGTATATAATAAATCCACATGAATCACCAGCATCTATACACTGCCAACAAAGTCCAGCAGGAAAAAATAGAGAGAGCCCATTTAAAATAACTGTAGGCAATATAAAATGCTTGGAAGTTTATCTGCCAAGATAAACTGAGGAACTATATGAACACAATTAGAAAACACTTTTCACATTAAGTCAGATCTAAACAATTGTAGAAATATTAATTGCTCTTTGGTAAGCTGAGCCGATACAATAAAAACGACAATTCCACCTGAATTTATTTACTTATTCAGTGTCACATCAATCAAATTACAAAAAATTATCTTATAGAACTAGAAAAAATAGTAACAAAAGTCATCTGGAGGAAATAAAAGAACAAGAATATTAAGGGAAACAATGAAAAAAATGTGATGAAAGATGGCCTAGCAGTACTGCATCTCAAACTGTATTACAAAGTGGTAATCACCAAAATAATCTGGTACTGGCTAATAAATAGAATGATGGATCAGTGGAATAGATTAGATACAAAATACACAGTGGTAAATGACCATGGTAATCCAGTGTTTGATAAATATAAGATCCTAGCTTTTGGGAGAAGAACTCACTATTTAACAAAAAATTGCTGGGAAAACTGGAAAGCAGAAACTAGGTATAGACCAACACCTCACATTATATACCAAGATAAGGTCAAAATAGATATATGATTTAGAAATAAACGGTGATATCATAAGCGGAGCATAGAGTTCTTTACCTGTGAAATCTGTGTATAAGGGAAGAATTTATGGCTGAACAAGGGATTGAGAGCACTATGGGATGTAAAATGAGTAATTTTTATTATATTAAGTTCAAAATCTTTTGCACAAACGAAACCATTGCAGCCAAGAGTAGACGGAAAAAAGGAAACTGGGGGAAAGTTTTTTTAATAGCAAGTTTCTCTGTTAAAAGTCTCATTTCTCAAATATATGTGGAACTGAATCAAGTTTATAAGAATGAGAGAGGAGGGGCTGAGGTCTGACTGAACGCGGACCCCTCCTGGGGCCACTGCCAGCAGCAGAGGGATGATGGGGGAGAAGCGCGGGCCCAGTCCCACCTTCTGCTTCTTGGCTGCATCCACGGCATTCTGAGCAGCCACCTGGGCGGCACTGAGGTTACTGGACACCTGGTAAGGCTGGGAGACTGGGGGCAGTGGCTGGGGAGGGAGCCGGGGAGACATTGCCAAGAGCATACTTTTTCAATTTTATTTTTGTTTTCTGTTATCTTTTTTGGTGTCTGCGCTCTCTCCTGAAATATGGCTAATGTATTTTGCATGACAGCACATGGTAGTGGTGGTTGTTGTTCCTTGTTCTCAAAGAGAACCAAAATGGCATCAACAGGTTAAAGTCAAGTTTCAGTGTGTCCCACTGTGATCAAACCAACACGAGCTGGGAATGCTCTGCCACGGGTCTGGCACAAAAAGTCCTGTGAACATTTGGGATGGATTCTCCAAATCTGCACTTCCTATGCTTCCTTTGAGCTGTTTTGATCCTGCTTTGCTCACAGAGCACAGCACCTTCTCTGATGTGGGCATGCCATGTTGAGCAGTCCTCTGCCACTGTCTCCCATGCCACACAATCAGTTCCAGAGTTCTTCAGAGAGACCTTGAAAATGTGTGAGTTCTCCATAAAATAATCTTTTTGGCAAGCCTACCCTTTGCGTTGGAACAACAGTGGCCAGCCTCCTGGAGTTGCGCTATCTGAAGCAGAGGTTTAACGCTTGGCAGTTTAGTTAGAATAAGGACCTTAGTATCTGGTACCTTATTCTGCCAAGTGATCTTCAGAATCTTCCTAAGACAATTCAAATGGAAATGATTCAGTTTCCTGGGCACTGGTAGACTATCCAGTTTTCCCTGGTGTACAACAATGAGGTCAGCATAAGGACTTTGTAGACCTTCAGTTTGGTAGTCAGCCTAATACCTCTTCTCTTCCATACTCTCCTTTGGAGCCTCTGAAACCCCGGACCTAGCTCTGGCAATTTATGCACCAACCTCATTATCAATGTGTACATCCCTGGAAAGTACACTACTAAGGTAAGTGAACTTATCCACAGCATTCAGAACTTCTCCATTTGCTGTAAGTGATGATTCCATATACGGATGGCGTGGTGGTGGCTGATGGAGCACCTTTGTTTTCTTGGTGTTAATCATTAGGCCAAAATTAGTACAAGCAGCAGAGAACTGATCCATACTTTGTTGCATCTCAGCTTCAGAGGCTGCATTGAGTGTACGATCCCATGGTGGATTGAGTAGATGAGAACAATTTGTTCCAACAGCCTTGAAGGCAGCTGAAGCAGTCACTGTAGATTTAGAGGGCTGAGAGCTTGGTTAGACATGGAAGACCAAGGTCATCCACTGCATCTTGAGCCATCACCAGGAGTCTTGATTTTGTCCTGCCACAACACATATATAATCTATAACAAAATGCTCACCTCCTTAAGGAGGACGGATGGGGGAAAATTTGAAACTCAAAAATTATGAAACATGTTAAAAATTGTTTTACATGTAATTGAGAAAAAATAACACAAAAACATTATTTAAAATTTAAAAGAAAAGAAACAAGGCAACTCTTTTAGCTACCTTTAACACTCCTTGTCAGCTTTATGCTTCTTTTAGAACCTTGCCATGTTTTCATATTAATCCTCAGTTTATCCTAGATTATAGCTTCAGAAAGTCTTTTTTAAGTTTTAATTTGTCAGAGAGTTCACTATGAATTTATACTTGTGTCTTTCAATAACCACTTTTCTTCCTCAGCAGAAATTATTTCTCATTGAAGTTTTTGAATTTTGTTTTTCAGAGCTTCCAATCCCACCTGGGTTTATTTTTCCTTGTAGAATTTTAGGCCATGAGATCCCATCTATCATATTTGAACTAGGAAGAGTTCTAGGATTAGAAATAAGAAATTTTGGGTTATAATCTTGGTTCTATCTTTAACCTGCTGGGTAAATCCATCCCTTTTTCTGGACCTTAGCTTTTTCCTTTGTTAAATAAGAAATTGGACTAGATAATTTTTTAAAGCCATTTCCATTATATTTTTGCCTCTGCTTTTATTCCATAATATTTAAAAAAACATTTGTAACTATCTTTTGACTTGCTCATTATTTTTGGTGATTTAAAATGTTTGTTTATGTATTTCTGGCAGTTTTGCATGAAGAGGAAATTTTCATGGCTAGTTCTTAATTTTCTTTCAATATTTTATATTTTTATATCACCTTCATTTCTGAATATCTCTCTCTCTCTCTCTCTCTGTCTCTCTGTCTCTCTCTCTCTCTCTGTGTCTTTCTCTGTCTCTATCTCTGTCTCTGTCTCTCTCTCTGTTCTTTACTCAGCAATCTGTCCCTCTCACTATTTCTAAAGAGGATTTAAAAGATTTAGGTAGGTTACCGAAGCACCTCTCATTCTATCACCTTCTTGTAAGTTCTAAGATTCTATCAAGCTCTAACGATCAATGACCTTTAAAAAATTTTTTTAAATTAATGTCTTCTGTTTTTTACATCATCATAGTTTTCCCCAGTATTTTTCCCTGGAACCATCCCAAAGAGACATCTCATCTAGGCAATAGAAGTTTTCAAAGACAGAAAAAAGAAACAACCAGCACAACTGATCAATACATTGAAAAAGTTCACAAATGTATGTAATATGTGATGCCTGTGAACCTTGCATCTCCACAGAGGGAGTAGTTTCAGGGTGTCCTCTCATATCTCTCCATGTCAGTCATTTTTATCTTTATATATGTTTTACATTTGCTTTTGATTTTTTAAAATGTGTGTACATGTGGTCATTCTTTCCATTTACAACGTGGTAATTATTCAGTTTATTTTTTTTCTTGTCTCTGTTTACTCTGTTTCAGTTCATGTAACTTTTTCCATGCTTCCCTTCTCTTTCCATGCATCACCTACAGCAATTTCTTATAACATAGTAAACTTCTTTACAGTCAGGTACCACAATTTGTCTAGCCATTCTCCAATTGACGGGCATCTGCTTCATTTCCAATTCTTCGATACCACAAAAAGTGCTGTTATAAATATTTTGGTATATATGGTGACTTTCTTCTATCAACGGCTTCCTTGGAGTATAAGCCTAGTAGTAGAATCTTTGGGTCAAAGAGTATGGATGTTTTAGTCATTTTATTTGCATAATTTCAAAACGCTTTCCAAAGCAGTTGGTACCAATTCACAGCTTTATCCGCAACATATTAGTGCCTATCATCCCACGACCTTTCCAACATTGATAGTTGCCATTTTTTGTCATCTTTGCTGAATTGCAGGGTTGTTTTGATTTGAATTTTTCTTGTTATTAGTGATTTGGAATCTTCTTTCATGTGGTTATGAAAGCTTTATGATTCTTCTTTTGAGAATTGTTCCTATCCTTTGACCACTTATCTATATTGTGGAATGGCTATTATTCATACACACACACATATGTATACATATATATTGAGCTATGTGTGTGTATATAAATATGTATATATACATATGTGTATATTCGTTGTTTATCTATGTTGGATTCCAAACCCTTATCAGAAGAACTTGACACAAAGATTTTTTCCCCAGTCACCCACTTTTCTTCTTATCTTAGTTGCAGTATTTTGTCTGTGCAGAAGCTTTTTAGTTTCATGTATCTTTTTATCTTTTGTAATTGCCTCTATCTCTTGTTTGTTTAAAAATATATTTCTTACCCATAGCCATGAGAGGTATATGATCTAATTTCTTCTAATTTTTATAGTATGTATTTTTTTATACATACTATAATATATAAAGTATATACATATGTTAATAGAATGTATTGTGGAGTATGGTATAAGGTGTTGATCTAAGCTTAATTTCTGCTAGACTGCTTTCTAGTTTCCCTGACAGTTTTTGTTAATCAATGATCTTTCTAAAAATCATTAAGAAATTGTATATTACTTGAATGATGGTTGTTATTTTAGGCATGGAATGGTGATACTAAGTGCAAAACACTTTTTATGCTTCGTTTTTTTTTTGTTTGAAGGAAAACAGAGAACTAACATTCACTGTGAAGTTCTCGTTGTCTCTCCCTTTATCACAAGGGCTTGAAATCTGAAGAAGTCTAACCAGGATGTTGACATCTCTCCCTCTCTGACGCCTCACAGTACCAGATTTCAAACTATACTAAGAATCAGTAATCAGCAGAATGATTTGATAATGGTTAAGAAAGATCTATTGGTGGAACAGATTAGGTACATAACAGAAGCAAATGAACCCAGTAGCCAAGTGTGTGATAAACCCAACAACTCCAGTTACTTGGGTAATACCTTAGTATTTGAGAAAAACTCCTGGGAAAACTGGAAAGCTGTGTGGCAGAAACTAACTATAGGCCAATATCTCACACTGTATATTAAGCTACAAATGGACTAATGCTTTAATGGTTAAGGACGACATCATAAACAAATTAGAGAGTCAAGGAAGAAGTTAGTTTTTAAATTATATATATTTAGGGAGAGTTCATGACTCAACAAAGGACAGGATCCTAGAAGATCAAATGGACACTTTTGACCACACAAGATTAAAAAGAGTTTGCAAAAATAAAATCACTACATTTAAAATCAGAAGAGAAAAAGTTAACTGGGGGGAAAATATCTTTGCAGCATTTCACCAATAAGAGTCTCATTTCCAAGATACAAGAAACTGATTCAAATCTATAAGAGTAAAAGCCATTCCTCAATTAAGAAATGGTCAAAACACATCAACAGGAGGCTTTCTAAGGAAAAAATTGAAATGATCAATAGCTATGTGAAAAAATATTCCAAATCACTAATAACTAGAACACTATAAATTAAAGTCACTCTAAGATTCCACCTCAAGATTGTTCAGGTTGACCTAAAAAAAGGAAAATGACAAGTGTTAAAGGAGCTATAGTAAAAAAGACACATTAATGCATGGTTGCTGGAGCTGTGAGGTAGTATAGCAGCCATTCTAGAAACTATAACTATACCCAAAAAGCTATTAAATTGTGCATACCCTAGAACTGATATAACTTTTAGGCTTATATCCCAAAGATTTTCAAAGAAAGAAGAAAAGACTCATATGAACCAAAATATTTGTACTGGTTCTTTTTGTAGTAGAAAGGAATTGGAAATTAATAGGGTATCTATCAATTGGGGAATGGCTGAACAATTTATGACATATGAATGTAGTGAAATACCATTGTACCATAAGAAATGATGGATTCAGAAAGATCTGAGAAGATTTGTATAAACTGACACAGAATGAAGTGAACAGAAGAGGAGAACAATAACAATAACTGTTTAAAAAAAGTAATTTTGAAAGTTGTAAGTACTCTGATCAATACGACTAACCATGATCTCAGAGGACTGAGTATAACACACACTCTCTGCCTCCTGATAGAGAGGTGATAGATGCAAGGTGTAGAAGGAGACACATATTTTTAACTTTAACTTTGATAGTCTGGTACTATTAACATTGCCCACTGGGATAGGATTGCCATTTTTCTGATGCAGCTTCCTCGATGGCCGCATTCTCCCTGACTTGACTCCAGCTTTTTAGTGTGGAGACATAAAAGATCCCAGTCCCATATAGTTAGGGTCTTTCAGACTTGGTAGGTGCTGGAGACCTCATGAGTCACCATAATCTTACTATTGGCTTACCAGACACATGTACAGGTGGAGAGGAGGGGAAATGTATGTCCAGAGAAGCTATGTCACTCTCTTCTTGTTGCCTATTTTTGTTGTGTTAGGGCAGAGTTAACATCCTTTGTTAAATGTTCAGAGTTCAATGTTCAAAGCACTTGTACTTCATTTCCTTCTAGAATGGAACCTGGACTAAGAGGGTGCTGGAGCCTGAGCCTCTAATACCTGCCCCTGTTCATAGGAATTCGTTGCCCTTTAGTGTTGACTTTACTAACATTGCTATGGTAATTTTGTGTATTATTCTTTTGCCTCTGCATTCTTTATGCAGCAATACTTCATAGGAGTATTCCCAAAATTCTTCATATTTTTCATTCCTTACAGTGCAGAAACATACTGTTCCATTCATATGTTGTAGTTTGTTTCAGCCTTTCCCCAACCATTGAGTACACCTTTGTTTCCTTAGTTTTTATAATAAATAACAAAGCTATGAAAATGTTTTCCACTGCATTTTCTTGCTGTGAATATCTCATCTGAGGGTCAATGGGTATTTAAAATTTAGTAAATTTTCTTACATAATACCAAATAGTTTTCCAGGATGGTTGAAACAATTCACAGCATTATCAGCCTGTCTTCCACCATCCCCTCTAACCACAAATTTCCTACCTTTGCTAATGTGACGGGTGTGAAGTGATACCTCAGGGTAGTTTTGATTTGCATTTTTCCAAGTGCTAATTATTTTGAATAATATTGCAGACAGTGGACCTTTTTATTTTTTCCATTGAAAATCTTTCATCGAATCTTTTAACTTTTGGTATTTGTGGCATAGCTCTGAATATTATATCACTCTTCTGTAGATTTGGGGTATCAGATTCATATTAGAGATATTTAATGTATATTTTCCTCCAATCCACATACTTTGTTTTGATTTTATACATCTTTATTTTGCTTGTGCAAAAAACCTTTAGAATCTCATATAGTCAAAGTAGTACATTTTACCTTTCATTCACTCTTTCCCCTGGCTTGCTGCATTGCCACCCTGAGAAACCCATGCTCTGAGGCCCTCCTCTCCTGATTGGTCATTCCTTCCCCAGGATCAATATTTTAGGAAGGGTCCCAGCCACACTTCCTTTCCCTCATGCCTGAATTCTCTCCAAAACCTTCCTTCGCCTCACTTGCTATATTGCCATGGGCACCTTTCCCTGACTTCTTGCCCCTTTCCGCTTCTTTTTTATATGTTATCTCCTGCCATTAAAGTGCAAACTCCTTGTCTGTGATTAGGGATTGACTTGCCTACAGGATTTTTATCTCCAACATTTAGCATAGTAATTGGAACTTTATTTATTGTTTTTCAGTCGTTTTAGTCATCTATGAAACTCTCTTAGTGATCACATTTGGGGTTTTCTTAGCAAAGATACTGGAGTGATTTATTATTTCCTTTTCCAGTTCATTTTACAGATGAAGAAACTGAGGCAAACTGGGTTAAGTGACTTGCCTAGTAAATGACAGATCAGATTTGAACTCAGAGATGAATCTTCCTGACTCCAGGCCTGGAGCTCTATGCATTGTGCCCCATAGTTGTCCATTAATTGGCATGTAGTAAGCACTTAATAAATGTTCTGTCTATCTATCTAGCTATCTATTTTTGATCTGCCTTTTATCATTAGCTCCATTTCATTGGTGGTTAACAACCTTTCTCCTCTCCATGGTGGTAAAAGACATAACCATACTTTTTTATGATGTAACTTTTTATGTTTGTATTATTTATTCACTTGGAATTTATTTTAGTATATAGTATAAGTTTCTGGTCTAAATAATTTTTTTTTACTGGATTTCTTTCCAATCTCCTTAGCAGTTCTTTTAAAATTAAAAAATCCTTTCCTCAGTAGTTTGTGTTCTTAGCTTCATCAGATGTCCCCTGCTCTGTGCATTTGTTTCTAAGCCTTTCTTATTCACCATATTTAACTGTTCAGGTTTACGTGGCCTAACAGGAGAGGATGGTGGCCCTGCAGCCCTTCCCCAGCTTACTAATGTTGTCAACACAGTACCTACTGTGAATAAACAAGTCTTCCCCTCCGCAGGAAGTGAGGCACACATTCAGTGCGTACCTCAATCAATCAGATTTAAAGATGCAGGCAGTGGCTATGAAGCCAGTGGAAAGAGGCCGCTCCTAACCATGTGGTAGGCCAATGCGGAATGTCCATCATACCAGTGCCAGTCTTCCTGTGCCCCAAAAGTAGGACCCAAGCATCTTCCAAAGTGTTCCTCCTTCTTAGGTGGTCTAGGCATCTGCCAAACTCCTGTTGTATAGGACTGATGCATCCTGTGGATATTTGATAAAAATTAACCTGTAATTTCATCTGGAACTGGGTGTTTGCCTTTGGGAGTTCATTTGTGGCCTGCTCATTTTTGCTAATTTGTTTAGATTCTGTAGTTCCTGTTTATTCATTTATTTTATATTTTTGTAAATAGTGCTAATGTCAAGATTAAGAGAATTCCATTCCTCCAGTAGAATGTCCAATGGAATAGCCCTTGGACAAGAATCTTAGCCTTGGGAGAACGATAGCCGAGTTATAGTTTATAGATGGTCTGAAACTACGACTCTTAGCAGGCCGTGCCTCCTTCCTCATCACATTGCTGTTGTTGCTACAGAAGCGGAAAGGGGCCACACAGAGACTGAAGGCCATCTTGTGTTTTTCTTTGTTTAATATGTTACTATGAGCAAAGAATTCATCACCAACTTCTAGATACCTCTGCGTTTAGTTAGGCTAGTCCTTGGAAAACTAAATCAATCTCTAAATAGCATCGCACTCCAAGCCTTTTCAGACTGGTAAAATCTAACAAATTGTATTCTGCTAACATAACGTTTGGCAACCAAGGGTTACCTCTCAGAATGACACCTTGGAGAAGGACTCCAGATAATCCAACTTTCAGATGTTAGCTTACCTCTATCTTTCTTGATCAAATTGGTTAACAGTTTGGCTTTTTATGTTCTATAAATGATGCATTAAAGATATTTCTGTCTTTCTGCATTTGAGTCTGTTATGCCCCCCAGCCTATGATCAATTTTTTTTCTTTTAAAATTTGCAATGTGATGCTGAAGAATAAGCATATTCCTTCAAGACTAATTATATATAGCTTTTCCAATAGTCTGTTCAGATCTGTAATTTCCTTCTTGCTTCTCTTTCTGTTATACATTTGTCTGTATTTTTAAAAGACACACCTACAATTATTGTCTTACTACCTATGTTTTTTTTTTTCAATTCAATTAGTTTTTACATGAAATACTTGGATGTTATGCTATTTATTCCCTCCATCAAATCCTATAACATTTTCTTATTTGCTTGAAACAAATCAATCTCAGTCTTCTCCCTTTCCTATAAATAAACTTCCTCTTCCCTCCCAAGTCATATCCAGATGACTGGATCATACCTTTTTCTTTCTTACCTCTGACACTGGCTATATGACCGTAGGCAAATCACTTAATATGCTGATGGGCTTTCCTCTAGATATCTTGACATTGTGTGAAAAGATACAGCTCTATCAGGGTGAGTAGGGCTTTGCTGAAAGGCACAGACATAAGGTTGGGGGGGGGGGTAGTTTGCAATATTTTTACACAACAGTCTACCTCCTCTGTACCTTAAGGTCTACACTACGTGGCTTATACTATATGACTCAATCATCTCCCTCCCTCAGATCTAGGACATTGCCCCCAGAGTCATTCAGCGATAGCACCCAACTCCCAGAATGCTCTTTCCTTCCAATTTCTAGAGGCACATGGACTGAGGTAAGATTCACCCCCTCTCCTGGCTCAGTTGTACCCATGGCCTGACTGTCTTTTTGCTGCTACCCACACCCTTTGTCCAGGTTAGACTATCTGCTGAAATCCTCTTCATCTGTCAACTGCTTTTCCCCTCAGGCAAAAGGATTACTAATTATGTTTTTGATTGTATGGATACCCATGGAGATGCAAGGTGTCTGTCATTTATGCCTAATTCATACTACATGACCAGCCCACTTCTTGTTCTAGTCAAACATCCCTCTGGTGTCACCTTTGCATTACTTCTCCCATGTAATTCCTCCTTGATCATATACTGTAAAGTAGTCATGCTTACCATGTGCCTCTCTAACTTGCACACTATGCAGTATGTTTGGATAAATAGCTCATAAGCCTACAAGTAGGCAGTTAGGTCACACAGAGTATAGAGTGCTGGACTTGGAGGCAGGACGACTTGAATCCAAATCTGACCTCAGACTTTTCCTAGCTGTCATTCAACCTATGTTTGCCTCGGTTTCCTTATCTGTAAAATGGGAATAATAATAACATCTATCTCCTCAAGTTGTTGGGAAGATCAAATGACTTAATTATTGTAAAGCACTTAGCACAGTGCCTGGCACATAGGAAGCATTATATAAATGACAGTTATTATTATTATTATTGTTGTTGTTGTTGTTATTATTGCTTTTTGGAGGGGGGAAGGTAGGGCAATTGGGGTTAAGTGACTTGCCCAAGGTCACATGGCTAGTTTTGTGTTAAGTGTCTGAGGCAGAATTTGAACTCAGGTCCTCCTGATTCCAGGGCCAATGCTCTATTCACTGCACCACCTAGCCACCCCCAACATCTATTATTATTAAGTAGGAATTTAATGCATTTTATATCACAGGTTTGGTCCTCTCCTTTAAGGAAGAGGCAGCAAAGCACTATCTTGCGTCAGGTAGGTAGAGAAGGGATAGATTTTGCCCTTCTGCAAAGCTTATATCAGGGTTCCTTCTTGGAATTGCTCACTCCTGCCAGGCAGCTTAAAGGACAGTGACTGGGAAAAACACTTTATAGAAACTGAAAAACCCATGCCAAGAAAAGCCAGCTCATGGCTTTATAAAGGAGCATGGAACACAGAAGTTGAATCCTATCCCTAGATTTCCTAGGATTGAGGTTTTTCTGCAGGTGCAACAGGTTCATGTAGTCCTTTTACTAATAGTATTATCTCACCATATGTAAGAAGGAAATTCGTTTTTCCAGCCTTCCCTCCCCTCGATAGAAACCCAGAAGACATCCCATTTCAAGTCTATCCTCTCTATTGTGTCCTCCTCTATTTCCTGACAACAAGGATGATCTGGTGTAATAATTTTTAATAATTTATCTGTGCTGAGTATCTGAAAGATTCTGGGAACTTTGACAAAAAAAGTTATAAACAGAAAGATAATATTGTGCAAACAAAGGTCCAGTTCTCCAAATAAAGCAAAACAAAACACAAACCACCCACACTGCTCAGATAATAGCAGAATAACACTGTTTATAATGGTAACAGGTATTTATACAGCACAGAACCACAGCCTCAGAGCTGGAAGGGACTTCAAGAGGTCATTTGGCCTAGGCTCCTGCTTTCAAGCCAATTAATCATCCAAGACACATGGGTGCCTAACTTTCTCTTAAAGTATTTCAGGGACGTACACTTCCTAACCTGTGGTTACTATTCCAATTTTAAAATTGAGAAGTCCAAACTCAAGCAGATGTGCATGTTTTCTTAAGTTTCAGTGAATTCTTTTGTGGGATATAAATGGATTACTTTTTATTAAGTACTCTATGGCAGTGGTGAACTTCTAGTTATCAACTCTCTTTTCATAAGTTTTCATACAAACTTAAAGTTTATAATGTCTTCCCATAAGCTAATTCTCTAAGTAAAACCACTAGACATTTCTAATTTTTAAAAATATATTAACTGCTCTGTCACTAATTAGCAGACTTCAGACTAGTCACTTCTACTTTTGGCTCATAGTTTTCTCATCTGTAAAATTAAAGTAAGATGTTGGAGCTCTAAGGTTCCGTCCATATGTAAAATTCCATGATTTTAATTCCCAATCCCTCTATCAAAAGGCCTTCACTATTTTCACCAAATACTAATGCCTTCCCCTTTAAAGTTACCTTCTGTCTACTCTGCATGTATATTGTAAATGCCTAATTATGTACTTATTGTCTCCTTCATTTGAAAGTAGGCTCATTGAAAAGAGAGTTTGGTTTTTCTTTTTCCTTTTTTTTTGTATCCCTAGCATTTAGCAAAGGACAAGGCACATTGTAAGTGATTAATAAATACTTTTATGTCTCCTCTCTCTCTCTCTCTCTCTTTACGTCTCTGTCTCTCTGTCTCTGTTTCTGTCTCTCTCTGTCTCTCTCTCTCTCTCCCTGTTTTTCTCCCTCTTCTCTCTCATTTCTCTCTCTCCCCTCTCTGTCCTCCCTCCATGTCTTTCTGTCTCTGTGTCTGTCCGTCTGTCTGTCTCTCTCCCCTCCCC
>CM053585.1:294173130-294216403 GCA_028646515.1 Pseudochirops corinnae
AATATTTTAATATACTATATAAATAATTACACAATTATTTATGTCATTTATCATATAAAGAATGATTTAATTATAATTATATCCTGTAAATAATTATATAATTATTTATGCCATATGATATATAAAGAATTATTTATGCTAATTATGTTTTGTATATTATAAAATATTATGTAATTGTTTAGAATTATTTTTATCTCTGCCTTATCTCGGGAGGGGGACTAGATGACTCAACAAGGACCTTTTCAATTCTAAATCCTGTGATCATGGGATCATAGTTCTAGAGTTGGAAGGGACCCTAGAGACCACCTATGGGAAACTGAGGCCTAAAGAGGGGAAGTGACTAACTCAGAGTCACACAGTAAGTCGCAGAGCTGGGATTTGAACTCCCAGATCCTCCAATTCCATTTCCAGCGCTCTTTCCCTTTTACCACAATCCCAAGATCCTCTCAGCGGTTCTCAACCTGTGGGTTGCATGACCCTTTCACAGGGGTCACAGGAGTCACCTAAGACCATCAGAAAACACATATTTCCGATGGTCTTAGGAACCAAGACACCGCTCCTCTATCGTCTCCAGGAGAGTCTGTCCACATGCAGATACGCCCACATACAAGTATTAAAGGGTCACCGCATTAGGAAGGTTGAGAACCACTGCATGAGGAAAGGACCCTGGGTTACTTCTTTTATCAGTATCCTCCTGAGGGCCTTCCACATAAGTGTTTGCTAGATACTGCTAGAATTGAACTGCATTTGAGCCATGGATGATTCCCATGACAGCATCAGGGTCAGAATGGGGGGCTGATAATAGCCATGGACATGCAAGGTCAGACCCATAGCTACAAATTATTGTCCCTAGGGAAAATTCAGTCAAATAGGCAAAGTATGGGCAGTAGCAAGGCATTGGACTATGTAATTGGAGGTATAGTTGTGCAAGGGGAGGAGATGTAGGAGCTGGTTTGTCTTGTTATAAAGGGTCTGGGACGAAGGCAGGCTCTGGGAACAACATCCTGGAGGTGGCAGCCTAAAGACATTTCTGGGGCAAAGTGAAGCATGGCCATACTGAGCATCAGGGAAGAAGTGTATCCCCATGGAGGGAACAGATTCCCACAGAGTATTAGTACCCTGGGTCAAAGCTCTAGCTATCCCATGCTAGTTATGGTTCTGCATATGGCCTTTATGTATAGAAGCTAGAGAGGGGAAGAGTCTAGCCAGTCAATGAGGGAGATGCAGTTAACAGTTAACCTACTGTATTCAGTTCCATTAAAATCATAGCAAGTCAGTGGCCTCTTGCTCTAGGACATAATTTTGGCCATCACCTTTGCATTAGCCCCAGAGCTGTTGCTAATATTCAGGACATCAGCCCAATGAGTTAATATGAATTTTTCCACAAGAGGAGAAATTGAGGAGGGGCATGGTAACTTTCACCTGAGCCCTGGGAAAGTCCCAACAGCCTGGAAATTGTGGCAGTTAATCTAACCTGATTTGGAGAAATTGTCCCACCCTGCCTACATCCTGTTTGTCCATTTTCCACTACCCTTCCCCTTTTGTCCCAAAGCTACCCCTCCCCTGGCCTATAGTGATTCTTGAAATTCCATTAACTGTACCTTAAAAGCAAACATAGGACTAATAAAGAATAACGGTAGTCTACATCACCACAGGGTTTTAGATTTACAAAACACTTTCCTCACAACAATCCTGTGAGGTGGGTAATATAAGTATTGTTGCCCCCCTTTTACGGGTGAGGAAACTGAGGCTTATAGGCTCAGAGATGTAGAACTGGAAGAGACCTCAGGGGCCAATATTGCTCTGACCCTCAGACCTGGGCTTCCAGGAACTCTCAGTTCATTGTAGAAAGGTTGACACAAGAGGCAATGAGTGTGGTACAGTGCAAAGAGAGATTTGAAGTGAAAGACTTCTTATCTTTGTGATCTTGGACAAACTACCTAGGTTCTCTGGGCCTCAGTTTCCTCACATGTAAGATGAGAGAGTTTGACCAGATGACCCCCAAAGGTCTCTTTGAGCAATGATTCTATGATTTTCTCCTTTTTAGCCTACAGGGCACAAGCAGAGATTTATTCTCTAACCTCATCATATAAATAGAATAGCTTCTCACATCTCTGACCTTTTTTTCTAGGAAAAGATAATGATGGTTGGATGTGGAAAGAGATGCATTTAAAATCTGGCTCTCAGGGGTCATTGGTTGAGAAAGCAGTAAAGATAGCCGCTGGTGTGATGACAATATTCAGAAATCAAGTATCTTTTCAAATAAGTCAGTCAATCAACATTTATTAAGTACCTCCTAAGGACTAGGCACTGTGCTAACTGAATGCTGGGAAGACAAATTCAAAAAAGAAAGACAACCCCTTGCCCTCAAGGAGCTCTATTGAGGGAACATAGCACAAGAAACATGAAAAATTGGGGGTGGGCAGAAGGGAGGAGAAGATATCTGGTGTGGAAACATGATGGAGGAATTCTAAGGAATACAGCCAGATGGGAAATGAAGAAATGGTTTGCCTGAGACCTCTCCTTAAATGGAAATTTGGAGAACTCATTTCCCTGACCTTTAAACAGAGGAACAGAGGATAATGATGTTGCGTGAGTATCAAGGCTGATGCAATCTTGCAGGATGATGAGGTTCATGGGGATATGATGGAAAAATCCCAAGGAGTGCAATCAGGTGGGAAATGAAGGGAAATAAGCACATCTTGCAATCCAGTCTGTCAACTCTTGAGATTCATCGAGTGCTCAGAACCATGTGTCTCTCAGATGGTATGTTAACTCAAAGCCTGATGGAAGATTCAGAAGCATCCATCCAAAAAACCTCACCTATGATTGCTGCTGTACTGTGATACCCACAAGCAGACCACAGAGGCTGCTTCTTCTACACCATGCTACAGATATCACTTAATGTCACATAGCAGAGTCCATCCTTTTCTTCATGAGACTTTTGTTCTCTGGATCCAGCGATGGCCCTGGTGACATGTCAGGTGTACCTACTGTGAGCTGTTTTAGTATTTGGCCAAGGTTAGGGGCGTAGTTTGTGGCCATGAGATAGCATGGTATGGTAAAAAAGAACACTGGCTTTAGAGTCAGAGAACTTGGGTTTGAAGCCTTCCTCTGCCATTTATTGTTCATATGACCATGGGCAAGAAATACCACCTCTCTGGACCTCAGTTCCCACATCTCTAAGATGAGGGGATGGTAGTAGATGACCTCTAAGGCCCCTTCCAGCTCTAGATAAATGATCCTAAGTTAGGAAAACTGGTTTAATACCATCTGTAGCACAGAATCATAAAACATCAAGAGTTAGAATGAATTTAAGAGATCATCTAGGACAACAGTTCTCAACCTGTAGGTCGCAACCCCTTTGGGGGTTGAACGACCCTTTCACAGGGGTCCTCTAAGACCATCGGAAAACACATATTTCCAATGGTCTTAGGAACCGAGACACCACTCCTCTATCCATCTCCAGGCAGGTCTGCCTACATACAAGCATTAAAGGGTCGTGGCATTAGGAAGGTTGAGAACCACTGATCTAGAACAACCAGGGTCATAACTAACAATTTTAGCGCCTAGGACAAGCTTCATGAAACATGCCCAGGGCAAACAATTTGAAACATACCCTTAAAATAACTTTTTAAGACAAAATTGAAAGGAAAGGGAGCGATCTTAGGACACCACAACATTTGGGGTGGGCAGAGACTCCAGAACACTGGTCCTTAGTAATAATGATTTTGAAATCTTCTAAATCTTAAACATCTACTTGAATATCTACTATTGAGGGTGAATGTGTGTGGGGGGGAGGTTAGAAGGAGCAGAGTGGTCCAAAGCCAAGGGGGGAGCTCAAGTGGGGTATGGTCACATGGGTGGGGGGCATTCTATCTCATAGCTTTCTATTTTAACTATTTATTCTTGCTAATTAGGTATTAACTAGCTGTAAAGGAGTGTAAAGGATGTCAGTGCCTTCTAAATTTCAGTGACCTAGGAATGTTTCCTAGTCTCCCTTTTCTTGTTGCGGTGATTAGTTAAACCTATAATTCCCTCTACAATATTCTTGGCAAGTAGTCATCCATTATTCACTTGAAGACCATTTGATGGACCCATTTTGCTAGTAGCAGATCATCAGTTGGTGTCAGAGTAGAGACAATATGTTGAGTAGCAATCTTTGCTAGTTGATCAGCATGTGTGTTGTACTCATGTTCTGGCATGGTAAGGGCCATGTGAGCATCTACATGAGAAACTGACAAATTAGTAACCAAAGACAAGTCCCATAATTCTTTGCCTTAGACTTCTTTGCCATGAATTTCCCAATTGTGATTTTTCCACATGGGCATCCATGTAGCTAACACATAAAGGGTTGGCTGAAACAGGAAGGAGCTAATGCCATGTGTATATAAGGAGAAGCCCCTGCCGGGTCAGACAGAACTCCTTGGGATAAGCCTCGTGGAGGTAGAAGCAGCTACTGTTGAGGAGGCTAAAGAGGAAAAGCCCAGGCCGGAGAGAGCGATTTTGATTTTGGGAAATTGGATGAAATTATTTTGATTCTGGGAACCAGCTGGAGCTTCTGCTGGGGGGCTACCAGCTTCTCCTGGGAGCTGCTGAAGACTGAGGAAGCATAACTGTGATACTGGTACTTTACACGAACCTGTTTGTGGCTTTGTTAAGTCTTGACTTCCTCAAGACAGAGACTGTGAAGGATTTGGGGTTGACAATGCTGTGGGCTTCAGCATGGAACAGGAACAGCATGGAGAGCTGAACAAGGACCTGGGAACTGTCTGCCTTTGAACCCAGGTGACAGTTTGGTGAATCTAGGTAGGACCTGGGACCATGGAAGGAGATAAGGGAATCAGAGAGGCTACCTTGAGTCAAGCTGAAAGAAGACTTTACTTGGATGTTGTGTACTGACTGAGAAATTGCTCTTTACTAATGACCTAGGGGTAGAGGGCTTATGTATTTTCTGATGATTGAATAGTGAATGATGACTGAATAGCAATTGATTTGTAACTTGGTGTGCCCCGTGAGTGTAGAACTTTGACTGTTGTACTTTGTGTCCCTTAAGGAGGCAAGCCTCCTTACTAAATGATTAAGTGACTAAATGAATGTACTTTGTTCAAAACTTTGTGACCATTGTGGTGAAAACTATGTGGCCATCTTAGTAATAAGTTGTTGTGAATGCTGTATTTTTATTTTCTGTGGTAAGATGTAACATTGTGAATGCTGTGTCTTGATTTTTGTGAATATTTTGCTCTGATTTGTTATTGAATAAATAGAGTGTTCACTATACTATGTAATCAGAACCTTGAAAGCTGTTCACAGCAATAGTCCTCTGGAAAGCTGCTTGTGCTTGGCTTTTTATATATATATATATATATATATATACACACACATAGCAACATACAAAGCTTTATAGAATAGCAACATCCACCTTTTTCAATTGTCTACAACCCACTCTTATTCTCTACATCCCATCTTTCATACTGTCCAGACAAGATTATTCCATCTAGTGGTAGCAGGGACTAACACTCCTGCCTCAACATATTCCTTTATAGTATTGGTAATTTCTTCTTGCCTACTTGGCACACAATACTGCTTTAAAGTAATTACTTCAGAAGGTTCAAGTGAAGTGATTAGGTTGATTTTTATTTTTCCCATGAAAATTGTATTAATTCTTATCATCCTTACTACAAATTGGTATCTCCTCTAAGGTAAATTGAAAGTCATACCTCTCAATATATCTATTCTAATGATGTATTCAGGAATTGGTACAGTTACTACAGTATATTCCTTCTTAGGTAATTGTCCAATTTTCATCTTTAATTTGACTTGTCTGACTGATATTTCAGCCCTTCCTAGTCCTGTGACAGTAATGGGAGTTCCATGTTTGAATTTATTCAGGTTCCCATATATAAAGGAGGCCTCTGCCCCAAGCAACTATTCATGCCCTGGTTACAATATTTGCAATCCATTTTTCCAATTAATATGGGGTCTTCAATCCCATCTGTGTATTTCTTTAATTTGAGCTTTAATTGAGCTTGGCCAATTTCCTATTCTCCCTGAAGATGTGACAAACTTGAATACAAGGATTCTGTAGGGGCAGCTTTCACCTACTTATTCCATCCAATATTAAGCCCCTTTTCTTGGTACATTTTATATAGTTCATTAGTTGACATATTCTTCCAAAATCTACCCCTGCTCTCAATAGAGAAGTAAACAATTCTTTTCTTGTCAATCTATTCTGACTTTGAATGTACTAGCTATTTACTCTTCTCCCTCAGGGAAAGTTATCTTTTTCCCATTCCCATTCCCAAGTCAGTTAACTGTGAAATCTTATTCGACATCTCCAAAAGAGGGTGCCCTACCTCCCCAATTAGTAGAGTCAGAATTAGGTGCTTATAAGCAGAAGGAGCTATCTTCACTATGATATTTCTATGACAAACTGCTAAGGGGATACCATGATATGCATTTGTGTCTCTGACCACAGTAGCAGTTTTCATTACCTCTTCTTTTAACTTTCTCATACAATCCCTAAGTGAATACCAGGGTCTCTCTCCACTAGGCCATATAGAATCAGCGGGATACATTTTATTGCATCCCTCTGGAGCTAAAACTAACAGATTAATTGTATTATTACCTCCTAACATTTGATGATGCCTAAAAGCTTGTTGTACAAAAGAATTCTGACTAATACCTATAAATTTCAAGCAATTCATGTTATCAAATGATACTCCTCCATCCCCTTCATCATTGATTCTCACTATCCAAGACACCAACGATTCTCCCATCCTTTGGGTGAATTGACTTAATATATCAGTGACCCCCTGCTGAGTAAAATCCTCAATTATCTTTCTGAAGACTGTGTTTCTCTCTGGTTCTCCTGCTTTCTTCTTAGTATGGGACCAACTTCTGCCTGAAAAGCTTCATCTAACATTGTTTCATTTTCCTCCCACACATTCTTTTGGCAGTAATCGTCGTCAGGGAACTATGCTCAGCCTATGCCAGAGCTGCATGCGCCTTCCTTTTGCTATTTTTTCACTTCTTTCTAGGTAAATGAACGAAAAGATTCTCATACAAATCAGCCAACTCCTGAACAGTAGTTTGTTCTTCTACCATCTGAAAACCTCCAAGTTGTTCTCTTAAGGGAAAGCTCACTTGCTGTTAACACAAAAAGTTTCTCATGCAAGTCAACTAACTTCCTTTCCATCTAAGCTTTCTCCTGCAGTAGTTTGTCTCTGCTTCTACATATAATATGGTAATGTGTTAGTAAAACCCAGCCTCTTTTATATACTCCTGCCAGTTCTTTCTCTGGTTTTATTGATATTCCTTGCAAGCTTCTTTCTAAATCTCTACATTCTCCCTTCTGTAGCCTTGGTTCCCAGTTTTCACAGAGTCCAGTGCTTCTAATCCATTCTCTTACTAGGGAAGAATAAGCTAAATCCTCCCATCCTGGGTTATCGATTTCTTCCTCTAAAGTCCTTCTGCCTTCAAATAGAGATCTGATACCTTGCGATCCTGTTCTTGACACCAAATGTATTGCCAAATCAATATTCACAGCACCGACAGCAACTATGAATATGCCAGAATAGTTCTCAATCTCAAAATATAACAGACTCTTCATATAGAAGACAGAAGCAAAACATTTATTTAGACACCAGAAAACTGAATCCATCACAGCAACAAAGAAGTTAATACACCTTATCACTGCAGGAAACAATACTATCCCAAAGCCTTCCCCTTGCTCAGGCCTTCCCACAAACAAACACTCACAAGCCTAACTGTCTGCTTGCCAGTGTCCTCTTCTCCCTCTATTCTAACTACTCTGACTCATTTCCTGCTCTCCCCCTTCCTGTTCCACTCATTCATCAAACTCCTTCCATCACAGGTTTCATATGATTATATTTGTCCTATTAAGGGGCAGGGAAGATCTTCACATTCCCATTTCCATTACATAGGGTCTCAAGGCCCCTCACTATCCTGATTGCCTTCCCCTGGATGTTTTTCCAATTTATCCACGTCCTTTCTAAAATGTGATGTCTAGAACTGATCTGACCAGGGCACTGTATAGTTGGAAGTATCATCTCCCACATTTTCTGTAATGTTGAGCAATTCAGCAGTATTCTCTGGATCTATTTTCTGATTTGCAAAACAAAGAGATTAGACATCTAGAATATTTTATTTAGCTCAATGCTCCATGTTTTAATAAGGACAGAGATAATATGGGGCACATCTAGAAGAGATGTACTTTGATGGTGAGAGCACCAGAGACTATGCTATATGGAAATCCATACTGTAATATCAAGAGAGACATTAAGAGAGCCGAAGAAATAAGTGAGTTGGGGGGGAGGCAAAGGGAAGCAGCTTCTGGGAAGAGCAGTACATCTTTGATAAATCTAGTTATGTGGGTGGTTTTCCCTTTGTGTTTTATGTTCCCCTCTTTCTTGTGTGTCCTTGAGGTGAGTGCTGGACAGAGGTTTTCTCTGTCCTAAGTACATGATACACCAAAATGTTTGGGTTGGGATGACAAGCTCATCTCATTTGCTTACTTGAAAACAGCCTTCCTTGGTCTTAGACAAGAGTTTACAAAACCTTGACCATGAGTAATTTTTGTCCGTGTCTTTCTGTACAACTTCATAGACTATCTACCACATACACTGGAGACTTTTCTCTAATTCTTTTAATATTTCATGGATACCAGAACTACATTGGAATTGTAAATATCTTATCTCTCACTCTTGCTATGAGACTGGACAATTTCCTTTTCTAGTCATACATGTGACATAGTAGATAGAACCCTGGACCTGGAAGCAGGAAGACCAGAGTTCAAATTCTGCCTCAGATACAGTTATCCCTTTCACATTGTGACTTTCCCCATCACAGTTTCAATATATAACTGATCAATATAAGAAATTAAATGGGGGAGTGGCTAGATGACACCGTGAATAGAGCACCAACCCTGGAGTCAGGAGGACCTGAGTTCAAATCCAGTCCCAGACACTTAACATTTACTAGCCATGTGACCTTGGGCAAGTCACTTAACCCTAATTACCCTGCCTTCCACCCTCCAAAGAAGGAAGAAAAAGAAAAGAAATTAAATGGGATTTTGGGGGGAGTTTTGCAGAAGCTGCAGATGACATGCCAACAGACAACACAGAAAAAGTTTAGAAACTTAGAAATACATAAAACACACGTAGAGTATGTATAATGTCAACATATTTTATCTCTTAATACCATAATAATTCAGACTTCTTCTCTGGTGTGAAGGTAGGGCTAAAATGTTTTACGTGAATTTTCCAGATTTCAAGGGGCACCACCCTTCCAACTCCCTCAATGTGGAAGGCATAACAGTACTTAATAGCTATATAATCCTGGGCAAGTCTCTTAACTTCCATCTGCCTCAGTTTCCCTAATTACAAAATGCAGATAACAATAACACCTACCTCCTAGGGTAATTGCAAATAAATGAGATAATATTTGTAAAGTACTTTTGAAAATATTAAAAGTGCTCTATAAATAGTATCATTAATGACCTCTTTTATGTCACACTTCACATGAAAGGGATCATTGGTAACATGCCACAGTCTACCTGTACCTCCTATAAATCTTTCTTCTTTTCTTTCTTTCTTTTTTTTTTCTTTTTGGAGTGGAGAAGGCCCCAAGGCAGTTGGAGTTAAGTAACTTGCCTAAAGTCACATGGCTAGTAAGTGTTAAGTGTCTGAGGCCAAATTTGAACTCAGGTCCTCCTGACTCCAGGGCTGGTGTTCTTTTCACTAAACCACCTAGCCACCCCAATCTTTCTTATTTTCAAAAAAATGTTTTATCAATTTTTTTTGCCAATGTTACTAATTGCCTAATATTGATCAAAGTTCTGAAATTTTTCAGTGGTGTTTTCCTTTTCAATACTGTTGTCATTGTGTAAATTGTCTTCCTGGTTCTTTTCCTGTTACTTAGCATCAATTCATATTGAAGACTTCCCAAGTTTCTTAGAATTTTCTATTTTGTTATTTTTATGACATATTAATATTCTATCACATCATATACTATAATCTGTTCAGCTATTTCCTGTTGGTGTGAATTTCCTATTACAAAAAGTAAGGCTATAAATATTTTTACTTTTTAATATAATTTTGTATATATGGGATCTATCCATCTTTCTTTGACCTCCTTGATATATATTCATGCTATTAGTATCACCATGCATCTTTCTGTAACCTTTTTTGGCTAACCTTCTGCAATGGTAATGAGAATTTGAAGATCTTCCCTACCCCTTAATAGGCCCAAGGGAATTTGAAGATCTTTCCTGCTTTGAAGATCTTACCTGCCCTCTAACAGGTCAAATGTAATCACAAGGAGCCTGTGGTGGGAGGAGTTTGCTGAATGGGTACAGCAGAGTCCAGAGGAAGCTGTGAATTGAGGAGGAGAGGATGGAGGCAAGGAGACAGCTAGGATTGTGTCTGTTTGTGGAAAGGCTAAAGGATGCTGTGGCTCCCTGCCGTGTTATGGTGTATTAAGTTCTTTGTTGCTAATTCTCTGGTATTGGGATTTGATTTTCTGGTGTCTGAATAAATGGTTTTGTTTCTGTCTTCTACATGGATAGTCTGTTATATTTTGTGATTCAGAACTATGCCAGCATATTTATAGTTGCCCTTGGTGCTGTAAATATTGCATTGGTGCTACACCTTCAAGTACGATTCTTCAAAGATTATAGTGTTTCATAATGTGTAGACATGAGACATTATTGGGAAGATATTGGCATTAAAAAGAAAAATATAGTCTCTTTGAGCACAGAGAATTTTTGTTTTTGTTTTTGTGCCCCTAGTGATTACCATGGTGCTTGTGGACACACAGTAAGTATATAAGATTTAACAAATGCACGTTGAATAGAATTGAAACAAGACTGGTTTCTGTAGAGGTAAGTAGTTTTAGATTATTGAAAGTATGAAAAAAATACTATTCAATTTTAAGTGGAGATCATTGTATAGAACCTTTCCAACACACACACACACACACACACACACACACACGTGGGTGTACACACAGAGGAACCAGTTTGAAGTGCTTTATAAGAGCTGATTATTAAATTTTCAAGTACAAATCTACCTCAGAAACCAGCAAAGGCTGCAAATCAGAGTTTGGCATTGTTTTGTTAATTGTCTAGACTTAAGAAAGTGTTAATAATATAGATTAAACTTAAAGATATGATGTACATTTTTTCCTGTGAAGGGACAGTTGGTAAACATTTACTAGCATGCCTTTGCACATACATGATGTTATAATCATTTTATAATTAGATGTTATAATCAGTACACTATATACTTTTTATCCACGTGGTTTTTCTGGTGTGAATCATTGGGCCAGTTTCTTTTGAAGACCGTGATCTCATTGAGAGATGCCTACAATGTTCTAAGATTAGATACAATTGGCACAATATAATTTATAAGTTGGAATTCCTAGAGAGCATCATCCATCACAGAGACTCCGTTCTCCTTGCTACATCCTCTAGGACACTGGTAAACACCTCCTCAAAACCTAATCAACAAATAGAAGCTTGTGGGATGCTTCTACTTCTGAAAAACCACCACTGATGGTATATGTCAGTCTTTATCTAATTCAGAACCTTTACTTATAGATTGTACTGTGAAAAATGGTCTTTAATACTCATTATCTTGGAGATCAAGAGCTTCTCCCAACCCCTTTCTTCCAAAGTTCAGTTTTTCTTCAGAATGACATCACTGATGATGAGATTAGCCCAACTCCTGGGAATAGTCTGATAGGAGAGGTATTTCCTCTGTCCAGAGATGAACTGATGATGAAATGATATCAGCCCCTGTTGGGTTTAAAAATTGTGCACCCCAATTCCAAAGACAGTCCAGTTCCAGACTAGCTCCCATACATGCATGTCACCAGCTTTGAGAGAAGTAAAATGATGGATAAAACGTAATCGTCCTAGTCGTGTTTGTCTTTCTTAGATCAAACTCTGAGGCTGACAGTACACAGCTGAATCATTTGTATATATGGCTGTGTCACTTTAAGTATAATCAATCACGATCATTTTAACCAATGTATAAATCCTCTCTTTACTGCATTGGCTGTCTCTTCCTAATGTCTGACCAGCCAGAACTTTGCAAACAATTCTGTAATGAAGCTCAATTCTGGTAGGAGATGGGAGGCAAGGTGGGAGGTAGGGGGAGGATGGATGGTCAGACCCCAAGTGAATGGTGACACAGGGCTCATCACTTATTCAGCCTGTTCCATTCAGCCTGAGGTGGTAGCTGGCTACCTGGGATAGCTCCAAGCTGGTCTTGGCGGGGGTTATTCAACTTCAGAAGCGGACAGAAATAAAGCAATTTTGTTACTACCTTGTTAAATTTAGTATACGCTTTAAAATACATAACAAGTCAGAGTTTCTTATGTAATCCACATCTTTATTTAAGAAAATGTTTGCCGATAATTGTTAAATTCATAATTTAAAAAAAAGAAAAGGAAAAAGGAAGCATAGGCTAAGAATTAGGGGTTTTTAAATTGTGTCCGTCCTCATATCCCTGAAAGTAGCAAGAGGAAGTGCTGACAGTATCTCTTAACTATTTCCGGGCAGACAAAGTAGCTTAATTGTTAGATCTCAACTTGCTCATTATCCAGCATGCCCTAAATAGAAACACTTAGTACAAGACAGGAACATGTCAATTCCAGATCATTACACCACTAATAAGGGCATTAATGCCAGGAAAACAGTCACCATCCCCACCCAGCTCCCTCTTCACCCTCATCTCTCTCAGACACCTATAACATGGTTGACAGAACCACAATATAGGTCACCTACTCCAGTTTCTAAATTTCTCTTGCCAGGTAGCACACATCTTCAAAACTGCTATTATGCCATTTATGAAATCATACCCACCTATTCCACTTCTCTCAGGAAACAAAATTAAAGGGAATTGATTTATGATTTGGAATATGTTGACCATGAAGAATCTAAAAATAGAAGGCATTTCCCTAGACAGAAGATGATTTGGGGACCAGGTGGACTTCTGGAATGTTCTACTCTTCCAGATGTATGCCTTTTCTCCTCTATTTTGTTCAAGCTGTAGGAGGTGTGTGTGTGTGTGTGTGTGTGTGTGTGTGTATGTGCTTGCTCAGGCAGACACAAGTGTGCTTTGCCATCCTAGTGAAATCTGTGGCACCCTTCTGAGAATCACATTTTTAAATGCATAAAACAAAAATATGGGATTATAAAGAAAATCAGTTGTATTGAAATGCAGTTATCCAGCTATAAAAAAAAAAGTTTTGTTTTTTTTTTAAATAACAGGATAAGAACCTGCTCTCCTGGTTTCTGCAGTTATCTGTACTGGGTGTGACTCTGATGCAAATCCATTTGTCCTCAGGGTGGAGGTTTCAGGAGGGTAAAGATGAGGCTATTTGACTATGTCGGGTGAAGATGGTACCTTTGAGCTTTGCAGCATTTGAATGCTTTGTAAAATGTTGGATTCAGCATCATATGCTTCTCCATCTGAGGTTTCATTTCCTCTCCTTTGTCCCACTAGAAGCACTGGAGGTCCCAGAATACTTTAGGTCCAAGAGAAAAATCTGTATTCCTATCACAGGACAATGTTGTAACAGAGTAACATTTCTAAAGGACATTCTAATGGTTACCCATGGAAATCTCACTCACTTCTGCTCCTGGGCCCAATACATACGGGAGTTAGGAAAAGATCTCCTCTCTCTTCCCCTCATCCTTTTCATAAGCTTGTCACATGATTCCCAATGCCCTATCTTGGCACTGAAAGGAGATCATATTTTATTTTATTTTAATCTAACATGTTAAATTCAGTGTTGACATGTGCTTGAATGAATGGCATATTCATAGGAATCATAAGTGGTTTGAGTTTTAATGAGTTTTTTGTGTGTGAGGCAATGATATATATTTAGTCACTTGGATATTTGACATTTACTCATTTCAGATTATGTTGAGAAAATATTCTCAGCTTTGAATTTAGCTTTTTTTAACTCACAATACTATTATTGATTATAGTGACAGTTCTCAATAACATAGCACTTTGAAGTCTACAAAAAGTGGTTTTCTCAGAATAACCCTGTGAAGGAGTAGAAATGTAGTCCCCATTTCACCAGTAAGAAAACTGAAGCACAAGGAAATGACTTGTGCTTGCCTAAGGCCACACAATTAGTGTCACAGGCAGGATTTGGACCCAGGTCCTCTGACTCCATATCCCAGAGTCTTTCCACTACATCACAACTGTCTCACACAATTACTCGAGGTATTGACTCACATGTCTGTAAAGTGGATTTACAAATGTACTCCCTCATTGGCAAAGGGGCTGATAGGAAGTGTAGATTTTCCCTGCTCAAGGAGGGACTGGAAGTTAGTGGGAGGGTGTACAGAGGAAGTTCAGGGACTTTTGCTTTCTCAATAGAGAAGAGACCATCAATAAGCTAATGGTGAGAAAGGGTGCTGCTCCCTAAAACAATATAATCATGAGCAGTTGGAGCCTTGCCTGTCTTCCTGATTCATTTAAGGAGTGATCTATCAGCACAAATTTGCTCTTTCCCAGATATACTTGCTTGCCAAACTGTGGGACATAGTAGAATTATCCCCTCTCTACTCTCTCTCCCTTGTCTCAATCAAGGCCTGGCCAACTGGCATCACTATGTTTGGGAGTTTCCTGATCTCTATTCCTTGTTTATTTTCTGTCTGTACTTTTATAAAAAGTTTTGTCTCCAGACAAAGATAAGCTGATTTTCGTGCATTTTGAGGGAAAGTCAAAAGGGAACATAAGACCAGCTGCCTTAGACTGAATCACCAGCCTGTATGTAATGAGCTCTCAGAAAAGGGGCTTCGCAAAGATCTCTCTCCCCCAAGTATTATCTACAAATTAGGTGGTGTAAGTTGTGGAAGAAGTGGGTGGGGAGAAATTATTTACTTGAGTTTGGGAAAAACATGTTCTCCCCCCCGAAAAAGTAGTCTTAGGGGTCAAAGAAATGGGTACAGGATTGTTTGAAATAGAGGCCCTCAGACTGGCTAGGGCAAGATGACCTTGAATTGATACTTGATTGGGAAGGGAAGCTTGAAGGGAAGCTTCTAACCAGCTTGAAAATTTGCTACCCACACACAACATTCTAATAAGACTAACTACAGAGAATACTATCTCACAGGAACACACCTGGTCTTGGACAGTTCCTAAGACTACAGTTAATACATTCTTCCAAAATTGCCTAGCATCCCCTTCCCCATTATTCAACCTCCTAAATAGGGAAAGGCTGGGCAACCTAACCTGATAAGCTAATTGACCTTTCCTCTTTGTCAAGTGGTGTCCCCTAAGATTAAGTAAAAAATCTGTGTAAGTGTCTGTCTCACCTGGCTCAAGTCTTAGTAATCCATCTGGCAATTCTGATGTTAATTAAACGTTTTTATCATCTAGCCTTGAATATAGATTTAATCACCCCTGGTCAAATGGAACAATGTGGGAGGAATTACTCTCAGTGAAAGTTTTAGTACTTTTGTGTTCTGGAATTCCTCAATGAAGTCAGTTGACAAGGACCTTCTTTTCTATAACTCTGGAAACTGAGACCCAGAGTCCATGGTACTTGGCCTGAGGTCTCTCTGTCAATTCCCTTTTTACAAATAAAAACGCTGAAGATCAGAAAGGTTCATATCCAGCTAGTAATCAGTGAAGCTAGATTCAAACCTAGTTCTTCTGATCTCAAATTCAATGCTGTTCCCACTACACCATGCTGACTTTCTACAGAAACAGGAACTAGGTAAAATGAATATCCTTATCTACATTTCCAGCCTATCAATCCTTAGTCACCTCCTCCCCTTAAAATCCCTGGCTTCCTCTAAGACTCTGCTCAAAGTCTACCCTATAGGAAACCTATCTTCCTCTCCCCAGTTATTAGTGGCTTCTCCCCTCCAAATTATTTTATTTATGTCTTGCACATATAAAACGTACCACTATGTATACATTTTTTCTGGGTAGAGTGAATGAAAGCTCTTTGAAGGTGGAGACTAATTTTTTTTATGTCTTTGTATCTCTAGTGCTCTGCACATAGCAACAAACACTTTTTAAAAAAACGCTTATTGAATGAATGGGTGAGTCAACCCATACCACTTCCTTTTCTTGGAATTTCCATCCCTCTCTGATACCAAATCAGTTCTCAGACCAAATTGTGATTCCTAGAGTAGACCGAGCCTCTTTCATTCATGAATCAATGAGACAACAAGCATTTGTTGAGGGGTTCCTCTGGGCTAACAGGCATTGTGTTAAGTGTTGGGAATACAGCGAACTGTCCCTGCTCTCAAGAAGTTTGTGAATGTAAGAAGGGAACAGGGGAGACAGTGTGCACACAAATACATGGGCAAACACAGAATATGTTCATGAACATAGTATAGCTGGGAGATGGGGTGGTGAAGAGGTAGGAGGGAAGGAGGTAGATCAGGAAAGACTTTTTGTAAAAGAGCTTGAGCTGAGTGTGATTTTTTAATTTGTGTTTTGTTTCAAGTCAACACGCATTTATTGAGTACTTACTATTTATAAAAAGTGAAAACCACTGTTAGCTCTCTTAAATCTGACTTCCCTGAAAAGTCAATTGGTCAATCAATTAGCATCTTAAAATTTTTTTAAATATTTATTTTTAATTTTCAACATTCACTTTTATAAGATTTTGAGTTTAAAATTTTCTCTCCTTCCTTCCTATCCCTAAACTGGCATGCAGTCTGATATAGGCCATAAATATGCAATTCCATTAAACATATTTCTACATTTGTCATGTTGTAAAGAAGAATTAGAACCAAAGGGAAAAAGCACAAGAAAGAAAAAAAAAAACAAAAAAAGGAAAAATAGTATGCTTAGATCTGCATTCAGACTCCATAGTTCTTTCTCTGCGTATGGATAGCATTTTCCATCATGAGTCTTTTCGAATGGTCTTAGGTTCTTGCGTTGCTGAAAAGAGCTAAGTCTATCAAAGTTGGTTATCACACAGTGTTGTTGCTGTGTACAATGTTTTCTTGGTTCTGCTCACTTCTGTTTAATGATTTATTAATGTTTAAGGATGATTTCTTAATGTTTAAGAAGTCCAAGAGACATAGTTTCTTGGTGATTAATAAACTTATTAATAACTAATTATTAGTAAATAATCATTTTATTAATAAAAGCTCAGTGATACTCTGGAATACCAAAGATCCCTCACGGAGCCCACTTAATGTTTATATGCCTTTGGAAGGGCAAGTGATTCTGAGGGTGGCAATTGACTCCAGTTGCTTAACAAGGAATGAGAAAGAATAAATATTATAATGAGAAGTGGGCTTATTCCAATGAGGTTCTCAAGGTGTGGCACTGAGCACCCAAATTTTGGTAAGAGACTTATCAATTTCCATATCATCTCTCTGACAAAAGGGAATATCCACCTTTTTCCAGACCTGTCTGATTAAACACAGCAAGCAGGAATCCACCCATTCCCTGTACTTGGAATACTTAGAATTTGATTAGATCTTAGCCTGGGTAAAACTTTGCCCAAGATTTCCCACACTGGCTGACTTCTGGATGAGGAAGTAGAAAAGGCATATTACTTTGGTTCTAATTCAGTAATTAGTTACTAAATACAAGAAAGAAATAATTTCTCTCATGAGTCAGAGAGGAAACCAGAGGCAGAAGCTAAAAAACAAATGCATTCCAAGCAAGGGGCCCAAGGCAGTTCAAAAGTACACTTTTGGGCTCTGGAGTATTCCTGGATGAGAAGCAATAAGTAGAAATTCAAGGAGATCTGAAGACCAGATCTTCTCCTCAGAAGCAAGTCTTTTACATTTGGAAACAGGCTAGTGTTTAAGTAATTTTGCCTATTGTCATTCAAGAAATGGACTTGAGATCTCTCATCCAAACCAAACTTCCTTTCTGAGAAATGCCATTGAGTGATTCCCTTAGAATTCTGCATCTTGTCAGTCCTTTTTAAAACAGATAATTCTTAGGCGTGGAGCACAACGATGATTTAGGTAACATATTGTCGCGGTATGTAAAACCAGCTGGCCATGTGAGTCTCATACACTACAGAAATGCATCAGCAGCGCCCAGCCCGTGGAAATACGTGAGCAGACAGAAGAAAGAAGACTTCAGGGAAGCTAACGACCACAAACCATAGGATAGCCTAGGGCTAAGGAGATAGAGGAGGGGGGAAAAACCACCAACAAAAAAGCCAGAAACCAATGGAGACTGCACAAGTAATTAGTCTGGGGTCACAGCCAGCAAAAGCTTGAGAGTTAATAAAGCCAAAGACTGAGATACAAGCCAGGAGTCAGAAAATAAAGCAGGCATCAAAGCCCAGTAGAAGTCGCCTCGAGGGCAGTACACCAGAGACTGGTGAAGCAAACAAAGTTTCTTTGTTCCCAGTCTCATTCACAGGAATGCATCAGCTAGGCCTGTGCCCTCGGGGCAGGGGCAGCCAGAAGCCAGACTTGGCCTGATTCAGCATTTGCACCTGCTTTATTGGATCACTGAAAAGTTATGGTATTTGTGACCTTGTAATGAGGCAAAAAGGGGGACCTGTGTTCAAGTCTCAGCTCAGTCATTAACCAGGTTATTGTTGTTCAGTCATTTCAGTCACATCAGACTCTTAGTGACCCCATTTGGGGTTTTCTTGGCAAAGATACTGGAGTCGCTCACCTTTTCTTTCAGCTCGTTTTACAGATAAGGAAACTGAGGTAAATAGGGTTAAGTGATTTGCCCAGTGTACACAGCTAGTAAGTGGCTTTGGTCAAATCTGAACTCAGGCGTGGAGCTCTACCCACTACACAGCCTTGCTACTGGGACTCCCAGTTAGGCACCCCTACACTAGGGGGACTAAAGAGAGAGATAGAATGTTGTGACTGGCAATGCCCAATCTAGCAGTCAGAGCTTGAGTGCATGCTTCTTGGGTGACCAAAATAACCAGCCTGTTGTTTATAAGTCCTTTAAAATTACGTCCGGAATGCAGGAAAACCTGAATTTTAGACCTTTCTTCTTTGCTTGGGCAAGATGTCTGGATTTTTTTTTCTGTTGTTGGCAAGATCAAAGCAGACTGAATAACATTGGCTCAGCTTCTTAGTTAACCTTGAGCAGGATCTGGTAGAGAGCTAGGACTCTCACCCTCATTTACAAAGGAATCCCAAATATTTCTTTATTGCAGAGCTTTTTATTATAACTGCTTGGTTGATTTTGACATTCCTCTGAGCTCAAGTAAATGTCTCAGAGCCTCTTTATCCTGACCACTCAGATGATGGGTCTATATTTTTTAAAAGCAAAATACCCAGTGTTATCCGATTGCAGCTTAAAGACATACAGTACACTGGGGCAAGTGTGTTGATTCTGGATGAAAGGATTTGTGAACAGATCCTTTCAAACTGAAGGCTGTGAACTCATAAAATATTTGAAGGGCGAGAGATCTTTTTTCAGACTATGACTACTAACCCCAAAGGATTTTTCTAAAATAACTAAGAGATTAAACCCAAGTCACAAGCCTCTGGACTTTTTCTGCATCTTTGCCTTTTTAAGGGTTTCCAGTGCTTTTATCTGTATGCAAATGAAGACCCTCTCCGTTATAATCAGGCTCTTCCAAGTCACTCCTCACTGGAAACAGTTGGATGTGACATCCCCATGGACTTCATTTTGGTGGTGCAAATACTGAGCTGTGACTTCTGAATGAATGACTCTGGTAATGAGATGAGGCAGATGGCAGGGGAGAGAGCTTCAGCCCCGGCATAAATATTGTGCTAATCACCGGCAGTCAAAGGAATGGGAAGGCAGCTAAATCAAGAATCTGATGAGCTATGGTGCCGTCTTTCACGATGGTGGAAGGAAGCTGCCTATGATTAGATTAACAGTTCACATTGCTAAGGCTTTGTAAAGGGATGCTTCACGGGAGCATTTTCCTCACAATAGCCCTCTGAGATAAGCAGTACTAATATTATTATTATGCCCATTTTATAGATGGAGAAACTGAGGTTCAGAAAAATAAAGGGGGTGGGATTTGGAGGCAATCTGATACAGGGCTAAGAGAGGGTCAGTTAGAGGATCTAGGTTCAAATCCTGCCTCTGACACTTAGTACTTGTATGAGTTGGCCAATTCACTTCACTTTCCTGACCTCTGCTTCCTGTTGTTTTTCAGTCATTTCAGTCATGTCAGAGTCTTCATGATTCCATTTTGGAGTATTCTTCACAAAGATACTGGAGGTTTGTTCTTGGTTTGTTTTTTTGTTTGTTTGGGTTTTTTTTTGCCACTTCCTTCTCCAGCTCATTTTATAGATGAGGAAACTGAGGCAAACAGGGTTAAGTGGTTTGCCCAGGGTCACACAACAGCTGGTTCTGCCCCTGCTCCACAAAAAATGTTTCCAAATGTTCATTTCTAAGTTGGTGTCTTCAGGTCAAATACCATTTGTCTGTCCATAAATCAGGTTCCCACCCTTTTTTATCTTTACATTCTCCCTGAGTAGATGTGACCCCATAAGGGAAGAAACAGTTTGAATCAACAATACAGTATGCTTTGAAAATGCTTGCTTTGTTAAGCCATGGATTGAATCATCCCAACTGGTATTGTCTGGAATCAAAATTAGTCCAGATGTTCCTTCTGATGAACTTATGAGATCAGCGAACAGCAATCCCATAGTCTGAAGGGTGTGTAAGTTAGCCTCTGAAGAATTAAACAGAGCAAAAGTATTTCAAAGATACATAAATCAGTGAGGAACATTTCTGACATCCCTGCCCTGAACATTACCCCACTGTATCTCACTGGGCTCAATGTCAGCATGAGCACAGGTGAGGGGGGCTCAGAATTGTGGAAGAAGGAAGACTCAAGACCATGAGTTCTGTATGTCATGGGCCTTCTTGGCATTCTGGAGGAGCCTAATGTGGTTGGTTCAAACTTGAAGGAAATTCTAAATTTCATTTAGAAGTTGGTGAAAATGAAGAAGTCATTTTATCCCATCCAAGCTAACAGAACACCTTGAAATCTATCCATAGACCAAAAGTTTTATTGTTGTCATGTTTGACTCTTCCCGACCCCATTTGGGGTTTTCTTGGCAAAGATATGGAAGTAGTTTGCCATTTCCTTCCCAGGTCATTTTACAGATGAGGAAACTGAGGCAATCAGGCTGAATTGACTTGCCCAAGCTTATAAGTGTCTGAGACTGGATCTCACAAGTTTACTGGAAGGAACATCTGGACAAGTTTTCATTCCAGAAAATACCAGTTGGGAATGACTCAATCCATAGCTTAACAAAGTAAGCATTTTCAAAGCTTACTATGTTATTGATCCAAACTCTTTCTTCCCTTCTAGGGTCATATTTACTCAGGAAAAATGTAAAGATAAAAGAGGGTGGGAACCTGATTTATGGACAGACAAATGGTATCTGACCTGAAGACACCAACTTAGAAATGAACCTTTGGGAACGTTTTTTTGTGGGGCAGGAGCAGAACCAGTGGTTGAGTAACTCTGGGTAAATCACTTAAGTCTGTGAGCCTTAGTTTCCTCATTTGTAAAATGAACTGGAGAAGAAACTGGTAAAAAGCTCCAGTATTTTTGTGAAGAAATTCCAAGAAATTTGCTGAGATTCTACCTTAATAATTATACACCCACGCCTTGTGTAATTTCTGTACCAAATGCAACTGTCTGATGTGTCAGACAGTTTCTACTGGTGTGAAAAACAAAACAAAACTAAAACACTAACCATAGAGCTTGACCAGGAATCAAAAAGGCTGAAGAACAAATCACAGTCTCCATTAAAGCCGAATAATTCTCTGGAAGATATTCCTTCTCATACCATACTTGTACTACTACTCATAGTAGTAGTAAAGTCTTTACATTTGTAAAGGACTTTAAAGTTCACAGAGTACTTTACTGGCATTATTTCATTCTATCCTCATAAAACCCTTATGAGGTAGCCAATGTAAGTTTTATAGTGTCCATTTTACAAAGAAAGAAACTGAGGCCCAGAGGGGTTAGGTGACCTACCTGAAGTCACACAGCTAAAATAGGGGCAGAATCAGAACTTGAATCCAGATCATGTGACTACAAATCCAGAGTTTTTCCCATTGAACCACACAGTAGGAGGTGGCCTCCTTGTTGCATGGGCCTGTGTAACACCAGTGCAATGCCCACAGCAGTTGCTATGAATATACACATGAATTTCCAGGGTAGATTTGCAAAATATAATAAACTCTCTTCTTCAAAGGCAAAACCAAAATATTTTTTTTAGAACATTACTATTAGGATACCAGGAAGTAAGATTTAGCAAGGTACTCATCACTAATCCAGGGAGTGTGGACATCTTAAGGATTCTTTCTGTCAGGCCTCCTCACAAACAAGCTCCCCTAGGCAAGTTCCTTCCTTTGCTCTCCACTCTGCCTCTCCTGCTCAATTTTAGTTATTCCCCTGGGCAAGCTCCTCCCACAACGACCTCCATGTGACTCACACTGTACCATACCTGTGAGCTGGGCCACAGCTCAAAGCAGATCACATAGGTTTATTAATGGGTGGGGAAAGTCTTCCTGTTCCATTAACATTACAGCCTGTGCAGTAGCTACTAGATATGCTGATCAAGCTTCTTCTGCTTCTCATTGCTGTAGTTATTGAGAGCCTCTGAAAACAAATCTATTGGTTTCTGTCCTCCTGGCTTCCTATACATCACAGTCTCTTAAACCTTGTTGGAATTTCTGAAAAGAGTTCTGCCAATAAAGATACCGGTATCTAAAAAAAAAAAAAAAAAGCAAAACAGCTAAGTATCCTGAATACCTGTGTGACCTTAGATAAATCATGTAACCTCATAGAGATTCCTCTGGCATAACCTTCAAGAATGCAAGTACCTTCATCCATACTGAAGCATCAGAATAGGATTTAATGATGGTCAGATATTCATTGAATAATAGAACAACCAATCATTGTGCATTAACTTATTACGAATCTCTATCCCTGTGGGAAGCATGTAAATAGTTTAAAAAGACTAACTGGATTCGATAACCTCTGAAGTCCTTTCTAGCTCTAAACTTACATTCCTAATATGAATCGTTTGCCTTTCTATATATATAGGTGCTATACTTTGGGGTAAGTGACTTGTCCAGGGTCACACAGCTAGTAAGTATCTGAGGCCAGATTTGAACTCAGATCTTACTGATTCCAGGCCCCATTGCACCACCTAACTGTCCATAAGATGCATTAAGGGTGTTATAAAGTCTGGTACAATGAAAGTGATATTCCTGCTATAGTCTTTTCTCATCAGATAGAAGTTTATATTTAATTCTGGGAGCTACATTCTAGGAAGGATGTCGGTAAGCTGGGGAGCATCTATAGGAAGTCGACAAGGAAGGTAAAAGACCTTAACTACTTTGTACTAAGTACAGTGCTTACGTGCATTTAAGATTTACAAAATACTTTTCTCACAAAAAACTCATTTAGCATAAAGGGGAAGTGTTTTTATCCTCTTCCTTTTACAGATTGGAATGCTGAGGCTTATGGGAGTAAAGGGGTTTGCCCAAGGTCACACAGCCAATTTGTGTCAAAGCTGAGATTCCAAGGTGGGTTTCCCACCTGCATATTTCTCATTTTCAATTCAGCACGATTTCCTGCATGCCACACTGCCTTTCCTTGCCCATCTGTGACAAAGGAAGCTTCCTCTTGGTTAATGGATGTCCTCTCCTTTTGGAGAACATATCACTTTGTGACTAATACCTTTTCTCCACATTAACAATTCCATTGCTGGAGGTGGAACTCAGGCTCAGTCAGCCGGATGCTATTACTTCCCAGAATTCCACAGCAACATGACATTGTGTGTGACTTTTTTTCCCCTCCTGATCCAGTTGTCTCCCATGGGTATTCTGGAGTCATCTATTCTTGACAGACATCCTGCCTGGTAGGGCTGGCTATACAAGTCAGGTTTTTGTGTATTTTTCAGGTTTTTGTGTATTTCCTCACAGTGCTGGGTGTGCTGAATAAGTTAATACACATTGCTTGCCTTGCTATTTAATTCCCATTTGAACACCATGAAAGATGAAACATTAGGTGGTTGGGTGGTGCAGTCTTTAGGGCGCTGTACCAGGACTCAGAAAGTGCGCACTTCAGATCTAGCTTCAGCACTTACTAGATGGGTGATCTTGGGCCAATCACTTACCCTGTTTCTCTCAGTTTCCTCATTTGTAAAGTGGTGATAAGGTGGGGATAAAAATAGCACTGACCTTCCAGAGTTGTTGTGAGTGTAAAATGAGATAATATTTGGAAAATGCTCTGTGAACCTTAAAGCGCTACACAAATGCCAACTGTTATTGTTATTAGTATTATTAATATATAACAATTATTATTATAATATATAATATAATTATATGTTATATATTTATTATATGTTATATATAAATAATATATATTTATTACATAATATTAGATAATATATAATAATTATTATTAATTATTATTATTATTACTATTCCGTCTAGTCATGGCATAGAGGTAACCCTGGTGTCTATGTCAATAGAACATGAGCTCCAGGGGGAAGCCATAGTCTCATGAAGTATTAAAGGAAGTTCACTATTAAAAAAGCTTCAAATGCCATTATTGTTATTATTGGTTTTCATGATCTGGATGGAGGGTTTCATTGATATAGAAAGTGATGTGGAAACTCCTTTCACCAATGCAAAATGCTTAGCTCAGTGCCTGGCATTATATAGATGTTAGTTATTATTGTTTTTATTAATATGAGTTCCTGAAAATTACTAAGAGCATTTTGAAATATTCTTAAAGAAATTTAGGGGTGGCTAGGTGGTGCAGTGAATAGAGCACTGGCCCTGGAGTCAGGAGGACCTCAATTCAAATCCAGCCTCAGACACTTTATACTTACTAGCCGTGTGACCTTGGGCAAGTCACTTAATTCCAATTGCCCTGCCCTCCCCCCTCCAAAAAAAAAAGCAAAAAAAAAAAAGAAATTTAACAGAACTCATTTACATGAATTTCATGATTAGGTTAAATAAGATTGAGAAGTGGAAGGTACATTATGTATCATCCAGTTTGATCCCCTCATTTTATAGAAGAAACAGGGCATGAAAGGTACCCAAGATCACACAGGTGCTACCTTCAGGTAGTGGGGTTAGGAAATGGGATCCTGGATTTTTTACACCAAATCCAGTGCTCTTCCCATAAGATGATATTTTCTCACTGCAACTTTATTTACATTAGTTTTCTAAACAAATTGCTTTTTTTGAGGCTAATGCAAAGGTAAACATTAGCCTAGCCACATTAAAATCTTTGTGAATTTAAAATTAAATTATTTAAACTTAAAGTCCTAGGTGAAATTGAATTTTGCTTTTGAACTTGACTTTATAAACTGTTGAGCTCCTGCTTTCTTTTTCTGTGCCATTACAATGACAGTTACTAGCTGTGTCACCCTGGTCCATTTGCTTAACCTCTCTGTGCCTCAGGCTACTCATCTGTGAAATGGGAAGATTGGACTAGATTTCCCCTGAGGTCCCTTCCAGTTCTAAATCTATAATTTGACAAGTATAAAGCAATGTCTAAGGATAGGGATGGGTGCCTTCTACCTTCTGTAGGGCTAGAAATGACTCTTAACAGCCACTCCTCATTCTTAAACATGTAGCATTGATTTAGATGATCAGTCTGTTGATATTATGGCAATATCTGGCAATGTTAGCCCTATTGGATACTGAATTATACTCAAAGTTCTTTTGATCAGGCAAAGACTATTAAACTGTAGCTAATAGAAGAGAGAAGACTTTAAGGAGACTAATGACCGTAAAGCGAAGGCATAACCTAGAGACAAGGAGCAAAAAATAGGAACCAACAATAATATTTTTTTTGGTCTTTTTGGAGGGGGGAAAGCAGGGCAATGGGGATTATGTGACTTGCCCAAGGTCACACAGCTAGTAAGTGTGTGTGTCTGAGACCGAATTTGAACTCAGGTCCTCCTGACTCCAGGACTAGTGCTCTATTCACTGTGTCACTTAGCTGCCCCCCAAAATAATCATTTTAAATGTGAATGTGATTTTAGGATGCATTGTTGGTCAGTCATTCAATTGTGTCTGATTCTACATGACCCCATGGACTTAGTCCTTGAGGTTTTGTTGGCGAATATGCTAGATTGCTTTACGATTTCCTTATTTAGTGTGTCCCCATTTTATAGATGAGGAACTGAGGCAAATAGGGGTTAAGTAATTTGCCCAGGGTCACACAGCTAGAAAGTGTCTGAGATCACATTTGAACTCAGATATTACTGACTCTAGACCCCATGCTCTATCCACTGCATCACCTAACTGCCCAAAGGATGCATTAAGGGTGCCATAAAGTCTGAAACAATGAACGTGATATTCCTGCTATAGTCTCTCCTGATCAGATAGAGGAATTGCATTTGATTCAGGGAGCTACATTCTGGGAAGGATGTTGGTAAGAAGACGGGCATCCATAAGGAGTCAACAAGGAAGGTCAAGGCCCTCGGGATTATGGCAGAGGAGGATCAACTGAAGCAAGCACAGACATTTGGCTTGGAGAAGGTCCAGCGGAGCAGTGAGAATGCACACACACAACATTTATCAGTTTAGTTCACCATCTTATATGGATATGATTCATAATGCCCCAAAACAATTACAACAGTAACATCAAAGATTTCATTGATGATAGCAGATATACTAATAATGAAAAAGTTTGAAATATTATGAGAAGTACCAAAATGTGACACAGAGACAGCATGTGAGCACATGCTGTTGGAAAAACAGTGCCAATAGACTAGCTCAACACAGGATCGCCACAAACCTTCAATTTTTAAAAAACAAGCTCAGTAAAGCTAAGTTCAGTAAGATGAGGTGCGCCTGTACGCAGCAGGACTGGGGGCTGTAATGATCAGAACAAGGGCAGACACAGGCACACTTGGCAGCCACCAACTCTGAAGTCTACTTTACTGTTTTTCCTCTTAGATGAAGCCTATGGTCGCTAGAAGAGCCAGCCCTGGATATGAAATAGCAGGAGGTTTCTCTTGGTATTTTCTCATCTCCTTTTCTGGCCCTTTGGCTCCTTCTCAGAACCTTCTTCCTCACTCCCTGTCAAATAGTTGATTTCCTAATTTTTCAGAGTTCTGCATAAGAGCATTGTCTCTTAACCTGTCCTATTACAGGCATCGGATCATTCAGTTGCATTCAATTCAATTAAACAAACATTTTTAGCTATGATCTAGGCCAAGGGTGGTGAACTTGCAGCCTTGAGGTCACTTGTGGCCTTCTAGGTCCTCAAGTGTGGCCTTTTGACTGAGTCCAAGTTTCACAAAACAAATCCTTTTATTGAGGGGATTTGTTCTGTGAAGTTTGGATTCAGTCAAAGGGCCACACTTGAGGACCTAACGGGCCACGTGTGGCCTCGGGGGTGTAGGTTCCCCACTTCTTCTAGGCTCTATAGTAGGATGACAAAGAAAAAACAATGATACCTGCTCTCAAGGAGCTTACATTCTACTGGAGACAACATGAACACAGATTTGTGTCCAAGAGAGTTTCTGGGGGGATCACTCACAATTTGGGGCAATCAAGAAAGTGTGTAGGATTGTACTTGAGCTGAACATTGAAGGGAGCTAGGGATTTCAAGAAGATTACAAATTTCAAGCTAAAAGGAATGTTGGAGAATGTCGCATCCAAAACCTCCATTTTGTATATCAGGAAATCAAGCTTAAGTAGCTGGGAATTGGACCCTGGGCCTTTCATCCCAAATCCAGCACTCAGAATACCATGTTACCAAATTACCTTCCTTCAAACATTGATGGAAACTCCCATTTCCTCAGTACCATTCTCTCTGGCAACCTTAAGGAAGAAAAGGGAAAAAAAAGATCAGATTTGCTAATCCATACAAAGGAATTAATGAATTATAAAATCTTACAGTCTTATTCCTCCCAGTAATATCAGCATTTAAAAAAAGAGGGAGGCTATCCACAATGTCTCAGTGAAATAAATACAGTATGCTAGAATTATAAAACTGCTATTGGGTCAGAGAGGGAACCTTCCTGGAAAGGTTGCCAAATTAAGCCATGTAGGAGACTATTAGATTCCACCCAGTGTGACTGGGTGTACCAGATGTTATAATATGGACCTTGGAAATGATCTCGGGATTTTCTTTCCCATTGTCTCTTCACATCTTCCTAGCAACCACACTTGACTCAGAAAGGCAGTGAAGCTTGTATTCCCTCATGAGAACAAGGAGCCAAGAAATGTCACTCTGTGACATCCTCAACCCTAGGATGCCTCATGTCTTCAAAAGCCATTTCAAAAAAGTTCAGTATGACCATGGAGATGTAACAAAGGATAACTCATCTTCTTCTTAGTGCATGACTGGGTGAGATGTATTGAGAATTTCAGCTGCGAACGTCAGATTTCTTTTGTCTTACTCCACAGGACTGGCTCCTTGCTCCTAGGAAGCGAAGACAGGGGGAGGGAAGGATTACGTGCCTAAATTACATCAGCATTTCTAATAATGTTAGAAAGGGCTGAAAGAGGAACAACCAGACCACCAGCACTGAGGAGGACTCCATCATTCGAGATAGTTTCAGTGACTCAGTCAAGCCTTTATCAAGAGCTTACTATGTACCAGCCACTTGCTAAGCATTGGAAAGCCAAGGAAAAAGCAAAACCAGGGCCTGCCATCAAGGTCTAACATTCTAAGGAGGGGAAAACATGTTGTTATGGTTTGTCCTTTGTTCTTGAAGAGGACCATGACATCAGGGGGGTGATACCAAGACATGCAAGTGAATTAGATTTAAGTGAGGGAGGGCTGTGCAAAGTCACCAGTCTCACCTTCTCCTGTGGAGCCATCTGAGTCCAGTGGCAAGATGTAGATCAGGGTAAAACATAAATAAATCAGAACATACAAGAGAGATACAGAGTAGGCAGAAAGTAACCTTAGAGGGGATGGTACTAGCAATTTAAGAGTTTCTCATTTCACTTTTCAGTAGCTCTAATTGTTAGGTCTTTTCATGAAGTCAGCAATTAAGTCAAGTCAACAATTCAGCGCTTTCAATGTATCAGGTTCTATGCTAAGCACTAGGAATACAGATACAAGCAGAAAGACAATTCCTGACCTCAAGAAGTTTACATTCTACCGGGGGAAGATAACACATAAAAGGAAGGGGTTTAGAGGGATACCTGTACTAGGGAAAGATAGACGAAGTCAGAGGAGTGAAGCCTGGAGAGAAATGGAGATATGGTTGACCTGATCATTTTAAATGGACTTTCTGGGAGGAGCCAGACAATCAGAGGAACAAGCCTCAGAAGTGGAAGTAATTCTGGTGTGAGAAGTCCAGGACTGAAATGAACTTCCAGAACGAAAAAGTTTCTGTGGCACATATGATAAAGTCTGGAGAGTCAAGTGTGCAGCCCTAGATCTGCTCCTTTGCAATGAGTACCCACTGTTCATACTTTCATCCTTTAGGGCCAAACAGAACAAGCCAACTCCCAATTCCACATGTTTTATTCATTTTTTTCAATCTTGTCCAGCTCTCAAAGACCCTCTTTGGGGTTTTCTTGTCCAAGATACCAAAGTGGTTTGCTGTTTTCTTTTCCAGCTCATTTTACAGAGGAGGAAACTGAAGTAAATGGGCTGAAATGACTTGCCCAGAGTCACACAGTTAAGTGTTTGAGGCCAGATTTGAACTCAAGCCTTCTTGATTCTAGGCCTGGCATTCTATCCAACTGTGCCACTTAGCAGCCCTTTAAATACTTGGTGACAACCATGATGTCCCCCTTATCCTTCTCTTCTCCAGGCTCAGCATCCCCAGTTTCTTTATCCTATCCTTATCTAGCATGATCTTGAGACCAGTCACCATCCTGGTTACTCTCCTCTAGATGTGCTGAAGTTTACCCCTCTCCTTCTGAACATGTAGCTTCCAGAATGGAATATCACACCCTGGAAGTGGCCTGAGCAGTGTGAATTACAGAGGCACCACAAGCTCCCTGGTGCTAGACTCTCTGCTTCTCCTAGTGCTGTTTAATATATTTTTTGGTCTGCCCTATGATACTGTTGACTCCTTGAGTTTTCTGTCCACTCAACCTCTTAGATTTTTTTTGGATGAACAGCTAACTAGTCCTTCTCCCTTCCTTATCTTGTACTTTTGAAATCCGATTTCTGAAAGTCAAATATGAAACTTGACATTTATCCCTTTTAAATTTCTTCTGGAGAGGTACATGGCATAGTTGAAAGAGATCTGGCCTCTGAATCAGGTGTTTAATTCCTGCTACTAATAGAGTTCGACTGTGTGACCCTCTGATTTCCAATTCTTTGCCACCACAAAAAGAGCTGCTATAAATATTTTTGTACATGTGGGTCCTTTTCACATTTTTATGATCTCTTTGGGATACAGACCTAGTAGTGGTATTGCTGAATCAAAGGGTATGCACAGGTTTATAACCCTTTGGGCATAGTTCCAAATTACTCTCCAGAATGGTTGGATCAGTTCACAACTCCACCAACAATGCATTAGTTTTCCAATTTTCCCATATTTTCTCCAACATTTATCATTTGCCTTTTTTGTCATATTGCCCAATTGGATAGATATGAAGTGATAAGCCATTATCAACACGAGATAAATAGCACAAGGCCCAGGGTAGATCTTTGAGTGCAGGAGTTGTCTTTCCAAGTTGATGTCAAATATTGAACACTTACTCTTTGGATTTGGCCATTCAGCCCAGTCTATGATCACCTAAATGTACTGTTTATTATTATCTGTCCCACTTCTCCCCATCTTATATCCAAGAACAATGTGAATTTGTCAAATGCTCCCCCACATCATTTTCAGATGACATGCTATCCAGCCATGCCTCCCTTATCTTGTAACTTATTATATTATATTTTTGTAAGCAGATGTAAGATTTTAAAGTATCCCTATTAAATTTCATCTTATTAAAATGTTGGCCCAACGTTAGTCCATCAGAATCTTTTGGGATCTTGACTCATTCAATGAGCTTTGTGTCACCTGCAAGTTTGATGAACATGCCTATATATTTTTATATTCAAGTCTGATAATAAAGTGTTAAACAGCTCTGGGCCAAAAATAGATCTCTGAGGCACTCCACTACCAAACCTCCTTCTGCCCCCCACTAAGTTGAAATTGAATCATTAATGACAAGTCTTTGAATCTGGTCATTCAGCCAGCTCTAAATCCATATGATTGCACTATTGTGTAATACCAATACTGTCACACTCAGATAGAAATGAATCCCTGCTGGTGGCCAATTGACTTGGAAAATCACAAACTAACATTATCTTTGTTTCATTTTTATTTATTTTGCTAAACATCTCCCAAGTACATTTGAATCTGGTTCAGGTTGTACTCGGGAGCCTCTGCAAGTCTGACACTTCTGGTTTAACCCACATCTTTCCAGTTTTTCCACAAGAAAAATATGAGAAATTTTGTTAAATGTTTTGTCCAAATCCGGGCAAAAATATATCTATAGTGTTCCTCCCTTCTACCAGCTGTGAGTCAAAATCTGCTCGTTAGCCAGGTCCACTCAACCTCTATCCCTAGATTAGTCCTGGCCAGAATGGCTCTTTCTAATCATTTTATTGTCTAAATTTTAATTAACTTTTCTTTCAGTCACATATTCTAGTCTTGCTCAAGGGACCATGGATTACAGACTTTATACTCTTTCTTTTTTGAGAGACTGAATGACAGTCATGGACCCCCAAGCACAGATGTGTATTCTGTCCACCCATAATCCCCTCTATCACACTGACGTGCTCTTCCCACCTCCTCTCCCTATCTTAAGATGATAGATCAGTGAAGGCTCAAATCTCAAGTCGTGCCCTTTTATTCCCTGACTATTCCAGCTTACAATTATAGAATCATAAAATCACAGAACATGTAGTTGGAAGGAAACTCAGAGGTTATCTTGTCCTAGCCTTATTCCTCTCTACAGCATCTCAGACAAATCATTTAGCCGTTATAAATCTCCATTGAAGGGGAATTCATTACCTTATGAAACCCCTAATTTTCCCCTTGAGCCACTCTAATTCTAGGAAATTAGTCTTCACATTGAGCCAAATTTTGACTCTTCAATTCTATATTGCCCCTATCCCTACATTTCCCTTAGTTTTGCCCTTGCAGACCAAGAATGAATGAATGAAAAAAAAAATACTTAGTAAGTGTTTACTATGTGCCAAGTATTGTGCTAGGTACTAGAGATAGAAAAAGAAGACATTACTTATTGTCCAAAAGTTCATGCTATAATTGGGAAAAAGCACAAACAGGAAAGCTGAGGGCCAGATAGGAGGCTGTAGGTCCCAAGAATAGTACTTCTCTTTGGACCAATGGCACAGGGTAAGCAATTTATTTCATAGTCTTCAAATTTTCTGGTAATATTTCTCTTTATATCTAGATCTTATATCCATTTTGACTATATCTTGGTAAATAGTATAAGATATTGGCCCATACCCTGTTTCTGCCATACTACTTTCCAGTTTTACCAATAATATTTTTTTACCAAATAATAAATTATTATCCCAAAATCTTAAGTCTTTATACTTTTCAAATACAAGGTTACCATATATAATAAATATAAATAAATATATTATATAAATATATGCAATATGTAAGATAAAATATATAAATATAGGTATAAAATAAATATTTGCTGCTATAAATTGCTTGTCTACTCTGTTTCATTGATCTACCTTTTTATTATGTATATTTTACATATGCATATTTTTGTCTAATGGTAGCCACCTTGGGGAGGAGGAGGATGAAAAGGAAAAAAATTTTAAAAAAGAAAGTTACATGATAACTTCATTGTATATTTAAAGGAAATGGCAAGTTGTGCATAATAGATTTGCAGTTTCATGTGCCATCATATTTTTTTCAATTGTACTATGTGGTAGAAATGCTTGTTTTAGTTCATAAATTAAAAATAAAATAAATAGTTTTTTTTTTTTTTTACGAAAAAGACTATATCAGGGTTTCCACAGGAGCAGCCCACTATCATTGGAGAAGGGAAGTGATGTGGTCAGAATAAAAAAGAAATCTAATAATTCTGAAACACAGCCCTCATATGGCTACCCTGTGACCTGAGTTCCTCCTTGACATATTTTCTAATCTTCTCACCATCCTTTTCACTTTTTTTCTGTACAAGCTCTTTTCTACACAAGTTTATCAATGTCAGTGATTTTTCTCTCTTCTGAACTCCAGTCACATTCATTAAATGTACTCTTCATGTAGTAAATAATCATATATTGCTTAGTTTGAGGCTGGAACTCTTAGTTAAATTTCTTTGTGGTGTTATTGCTGTCATTTTTGCATAGCACCTATCTTCTACTGCAATGCCTCCTGCATAGGGGCATTTGATAAATATCTGTCGGATGAATAAACCCATCAACCTCTTCAATGAAGATATTTCTCTACCAAAAATGTCGACATTACAAAAAATTTTATGCCAAAGAAACATCGGTCCAGTGTTTTCAGCTGTTGTGACATCAGAATTGGATCATCTATATATCTGATCCAAATATTGCAAAAAAAAAAAATCACTCATTAGATCGCAGAGTTTGAATTGGAAGGGATGTTGGAGGTCATCCTGTTCAACCCCCTTCTTCTAGAGGCTAGTAGAAGTTAAATGACTTGACCAAGAGCAAACAGGTAGAAGGTGGCAAAGCTTGTATTAGAATCAGTTCCTCTGACTGCAAATCCAGTTCTGCAACGGATTGTCTTCCAGGGCCAAATCAACAACAGCTCTTTCCAGGAACCCTTCTGCCTCGTGAGATACGCAAAAATATTACACTAAATCCAAAAAATGACCAATCCAGTGGGTGTCCTTAGACATAGCCTTAGCTGGAGACCACATCCTTCTCAGCAGGCCCCGACTAACCATTAGGCCAGAATAACTTTTAGTCTTTGTGCCAGCATGGAGAAACGGGGACGGTATTAGAGAAGAGGAACACTTTGTACTGAACTAACAATCTACTTGTGGGTGGTACTTAAGTCATCAAAATGATCACATTTCTATAAAATCACAACCATGTATGTTTTCATTCTTCTAATTTCCTGGCTGATTCTTTTTTTTCCCCTAAGAAGCTCTTTGATTTACAATAATATAGTAGGATTTCTTAACTGGTCTCATACTTTTATACAATAATTCTACTTAGGAAAAAGCCAAAAGATTGTCAATGTAAACCAAAACTGGAGTTCATTCTCTGGGCACCAAGGATAAACATTATCCTTATTTTTGTTGCTTTTTTTGTTACTTTCAAACACTTTGGGGAATGGAGAGGGAGATGGGGAACAAGCATTAAGTACAACATTTTCTTACAGCTTTTGGATTGGAATTAAAGTGCTTGGAAATGGACTTTTGGACCACTTGTTCTCTGTGCTGAAATGGGAAAAGGCTTTGGGTCATATTTTGTTTGTATTAAACTCTTTATTCTGGCCTGGGGTGACCCTCCCTCCAGATGGTGGGATGGAATAAAATGCTCTTGCTAACAGAATGAACGATGTATATTATCACTGGAGGTTTTTGCTGTTATGATGACCTTGAGATGACCCAGGAGAGAAGCTTCAACTTTAGCCACTTATGAATGGTAGTAAAGGGTAAAGTGTTGGCCTTTCTGTATCAAATCACAGTGTGGGAGCAGAAATTGACCAAATAATTGTTTTCCATATATCACCCCAAACAAAACAATATCTATTTTGAAATAAAAATAAGACATTATTATTTTTATATCTTTTAACTCTGCTAGATGAAAGGAATGAAATTGAGATTATAAAGATGTGATTTCACAATGCAAGTTATCTTGACATTTATGCCTAGTACCAAAGTTTGGCATCAAATCAGTTTTAGTAATTTTGGCTGTTTGCAAAATCCTAATGTAGTCTAACAACAACCTGAGATTGGAAAACAAGTTGGTTAGTTGATTGAAAAGGACCAGAATGACATTACTATCTTGGGGTCAAGGTATAGTGTGTCTGACTGTAGCTGATCAGACTAGCTATCTCAGAAAGCTCTACCACAGGTTAGGCACAAATAGTCCATATGAACATTTGGAGTAGAGATATCTCTAAATTTCCACATCCCACATTTCTTTTGAGCTACTGCAATTCTGCTTTGCTAATAGAGCACAGTGCCTTCTTTGACTTGGGCACATCATGCTAGGCAGTCCTGTGCCAGTGTCTCTCATATCACACAAATGATTCCAACTTACTTCAGAGAGACCATGAGTTCCTTGTATCATCTCTTCTGACCTCCTGTGAGTACTTGCTTTGTGCGAGTTCTCCATAAAAAAGTCTTTTAAGCAAATGTACATTTGGTATTCAAACAACATGACCAGACTGTCAGAGTTGTGCTCTCTGCATTAGTTTGAATTCTTCACAGTTTAGTTTGAGAAAGGATCTCAGTGTCCAGTACCTTATCTTGCCAGATGATCTTCAGTATCTTCCTCAGACAATTAAAATGGAAGCAGTTCAGTTTCCTGCCATGGTACTGGTAGGCTCTCTAGGTTTTGCAGGCATACAACAACGAGGTCAGCACAATGGCTCTGAATGACCTTCAGTTTGGAAGGCAGTCTAATACCTCTTCTCTCCTACACTTTCCTTCAGTCTTCATACACTGAACTAACTCTGACAAATGAGTGGGTCAAGCTTACCATCTTCGTGCACATTCTTGAAAAGTATACTGCCAAAATAAGTTAACTTATCCACAGCAAGGGACTTATTGTCAAATCATTTTATATAATTCTAGTTAAGCTGGAAAAATCTGGAGATGGAGGTGTCATTGAGAAATGGAGGAGCCTAGAAGGATAAAAAAATCTTTGGGAATCTAGAGAGCCCAATCAATTCTGGAAAGCTAGCAAATAAAGAAAGCTTAGCAAGACCAAAATAACCTCACCACCTCCATTTCAGGACCTTTCTCTCCCCACGCCAACCATAGTCAAAGTAATCGAGCAGTCAGTGGATGGAGCAATGCATTCAGAATCAGAGGCCAGATTCCAATCCTATCTCTACCACCTACTGCCTGTGTGAACTTGAACAAGGTCACTTGATTTCTTTAGTCCTGGTTTCCTTTTGTATAAAATGAGGATCATCCCAAATGTTCCTTTTAAATCTATGGTCTTCTGATTCTCCGATCCTAGGATTCAAGCACAATGCTAGGCTGGGGATACAAACATGTACATCAAATAGTAACTACCCAGAAGGAGCTCTCATTTAAGAACTAGAGAACACACACACACACACACACACACACACACACACACTAAATAAAAAGATGATTCTTTTTTTGGAGGGGCCAAAGCACTCTCATGTGGTGAGATCAAGAAAGGCCTCGTATATAAGGCAGCATTTCTGTTGAATTCTGAAGGAAACTAGTGATTCCTTCTAGTCTAGGCCATTGTTCATCCTTCGTTCTTGAAGAGGATCAATGACATCAGGAGGATGATGTCTTGACTTGCAAGTAAATTGGCAGCAGTGAGAAGGGAGCCCATCCTTATTCATTGTCCCACTCCCACTTCTCCCAAACCTAGGCCTTTGGAACAAGTATAATCCTCCCAAAGAACTCAATGCCCTTTTCCATCAATCACATTTCACAAGTCTACACTGCTTCTCTCCAAATGTTTTCTCCTCAAAGGCTTTCTAAGTTTTCTTCACAGGGGCATGGTATTAGTAAAAAGAATCCTTAGAATTCCTAAGTTTGAATCAATTCTACTTCTAATGTGACCTCAGGCAATTGCGTCACTTTCCTTCTCTGGGCCTATCTCATGTGCAAAATGAAACTTGAACTAGGCAACTTCTAAGTTCCCCTTCCAGTTCTGACATCCTATAATTGTATGTATGATCTATGAGTTCCCTTTTCGCCATCTTTGTTTCTCATCAGTTGATTCCAATGCTTCCCCATTCATCCCCAACCAAAATACACATCTTTAGAATATAAGGTCTCCATGAGTAGGATTGTTTCACTTTTGTGTTTGTATGCCTCTTCCTTAGCACAGTGCGTGGCACGTAATGGGTACTTAATAAATACTTATTGTTTGATAGATGATGCCTGTGATGCTGCTTCTTTTGTATAATTCTTCATTAGTAATTTGTTACAACGCACAAATGTCAACCATGCACCTCTCCATGGCCCTTTGGGTAACTCTCAATAGTAATTCTTTGCAGACTGTGCCATTCCGTGACTTGAAGCCATAGTGCATCACTGGATGTATACTGTTATTTCAAGTTAAAGTTGTGCCATTTCCCAAAGACAATTCAGCCTGCTCTCCAGCTTATGGGCCAAGAACAAAGTACAGCACCAGCTGGACAACATGTGTGTTCTGCTGGTATCCACATAGCATTGAGAGAAATAGAGGAAGGTCTTCACTTTGTTAAGTGGACTGCCTATGGAGGACTTTATGTGAGGACATTGACATGAGCTAGCCAAGATGATGGATGGGCTGTGACATACAGTGTTGGAGTGAGTGCCTGCACCAAGGAGATCATGGATCCATCAAAGTATTAGGCTATCTCCAATTGGCCCAGTGGGACAAAGAAGAGTAAACAAGGGAGAGAAGTAGATACAGGGAGAATGATAAAAATCAAGAAGACAGGGAGAGAAACAAAGAGGTCATTTAGATACACAAGTTCATCCAATTGAATCTAGCCAAAAAAAAATACCAAAAGGTGGACTCAAATTATGGTTGCTACTTTAGGTGCTTATATGGTAGATCTGGTTTTGCAAAATTTTTTACTTTTCAATGATCTTTGTTCATACTATACAGAGTTAGGCAGAAGTAACTGAAAAGATACACATTTCTTTGAGTTCCCTCCCTATCTCTAAAAGATTAGAATCTAAAGTAATTTCATTCTGCAATAGTCATTTGCTCTTATAGGACCACAGAGATATGTGTGTTTAATACATTTTTGATTCAGTCTTTATTGTCTATACTCTCCTTAAAAGCCAACATCCCAAAGGGTTAATGATTCAGCCAAGGAAGGATTTCAGAAGATGCAAAAAGAGCATGTGATAATCGATCAATTCCATAGGATAGAAACAAGGGACCCATTAACAAAGTTCAAGGAAGAATAGGAAGAAATCAAAGGAAATTTGTCAATTTCATATGTAGGACATTAATGACCACCAGGGTCATCCAGTAAAAGATGGATGGAGCTCATAAAAGTGGTGGATAATGTTCATACTATTTAGAATCTTTTCTTGGAGAAGAATGAACAACTGTCTACTTTTAAAGGCCATTACTGAATCACCACAAGGTTAATGAAAAAGCAAGAAACATTCACCCACTCCTGCAGTACTATATAACTGGTTAATTCTATTTTATTATTTAAAAATAATTCTATTAATATTTTTGTTTATATATTGCTTAAATCTCTTCAATATTCTTCTTCCCTTTTAGAGAGCCATCTCATGTAATAAATAATTTTAAAAATAATTATTGGAGGAAGAAAAGAAAAATGTCAGCAAAATGAATCAATGTATCAAAAAATCCAACTATATATCCAATATTCCATACTAATGGTTCATTCCCACCTCCATTTCCACAAAAGAGTAGGGGAAGTTTTTTTTTCTCATATCTCTTCTTTGGGACTCAATTATTCTTTGTGAATTTGCAACATTATTTTTTCAATTTTTATGGTCATTCTTTCCGTTTATACTGTTGTAATCACTGTAAATGTTTTTTTTACTCTACTTAACATCAATTCATATGTCATTCACTGCTCTTCTGTATTCATCATTTCTTACAGCATAATAATATTCCATTTTATTCGTGTTATGCAATTTGTTTGACCATTCCCCAGTCCATGAGCATCAACTTTATTTCCAGTTCTTTCCTACTATAAAAAATACTGCTATAAATATTTCTATGTATATGGGTCTTTCTTTTTCTCAATGAACTTCTTGGGAGTATATGGATTGGTTCTATTTTAAATGCTTCTGAAATATCTAGAGCTAGATATCAATACGATTTCTTAAATTAGCACTATTAAGTTGTATCAAATTAATACAGCAGAAAGAGATCATATTGCCTCTTCCTTCCTTCCATTCTTCCTTCCTTCTTTCCTTCTTTCCTTCCTTCCTTTCTTCCTTCCTTCCCTCTTTCCTTCCTTCCTTCCTTCCTTCCATCCTTTCTTCCTTCCTGTTAGAGGAGAGCAGTGTGGTACAGTGGCATGATCGATGACTTTAGAGCCTGAGGATTTGGGTTCAAATCCCACCCCTGATGCATCCTAACTTGTGTAACTTATTTTGCTTTCTTGGATCTCAGGTTTCTTATTAGTAAAATAAGAGGCATGTATTACAGGACCACTGAGTTTTCTTCCAGCTCTAAATCTAGGATACTCTTCAAATGATCGGTCTGTTTGTCATTTGTCTGCTTCTCTTTACTGGTTGCCTGATGGCTGCTATCAGAACAAAGTGCTTTGTGCTGCGTAAACAGTACCAAGGATTTTCACTTATACAGTTTCCTGATGTTCCCACTCACATGTCTATTCTCTATCCAAGCCCCTGTGATAGCTTCTGTTGTCATAATTTTTCAAATCCATTATCCCTATGACGGCTGCCATGAGATATACTTTAATTGGAAACCGCATAGGATTTTTCTCGTAATAATAAGCAGTAATAATAATGGTGGTGGTGGTGCCAGCAGCAATAGTCACTCATATTTATATAGCTTTTAAGGTTTGCAAAGTAATTTACATGTAGCTACATTTCTATCATTTCAGACATCATTGACTTTTTCTCTTATTCTGTTCCATATTGCTCCTGGCCTTTAGGGATGACTGATAATTCCATGAATATTTTTGGCTCTTGTGCCAAAATATTGCTATGATTATATCACATCAAACAAAGAAGTTGTTGTTCTGATGTGTCTGACTTATTGTGACCCCATTTGGGGTTTTCTTAGCAAAGATACTGGAGTGATTTGCCATTTCCTTCTCCGGCTCATTTTATGGATGAGGAAACTGAGGTAAACAGGGTTAAGTGACTTGCCCAGGGTCACACAGCTAGTAAGTGTCTGAGGTCAGAGTCTAGGCCTGGTTCTATGCACTGTGCCACCTAACTGATTAAATTATTAACAAGTAGCAAAACCACATTATTCAACTCACCCACCCCTACCTCAATTGACTCTTCACACTGAATTATTCAATTAGGCCCTATGAACCTGTTCATCTGTCTGTCTATCTATCTATCAACCTATTTTCTTCTTCTGTCGGTCAATCAACAAGTAGTTATTAATCACTTTTGTGCCAGACATTGTACTATCTGATGGAGAAGCAAAGAAAGTTTAAAAAAAAGAATGGTGTCTAATCTCAAAAACTACACATCCTAATGGGAGAGACAATATTATAATAACTTGGTACATACAAGATACATACATACATATATATATATATACACACACACACACACAATACATATCCACATGCATACATATATACACACATGCACATGTATCCCCTATATATTTTTATATACATATACATGTCTACATATATGTCTATAGAAGATGAGAAGTGTATGAAAGGGGGAGACATTAGCAGTCACAGTGACTCCTGCAGAGCTGGGGTGGGGGGAAAGAAAGTGGGATTTGAACTCAGTCTTGAAGGAAACCTAAGAAGTAGAAGCAAGGGGGAAGGCATGGGGACAGCTATTGAAAAGGCACGAAAACAGAAGATGGAGTCTTCCTGTTCAAGGAACTATAAGCGCACCAAAAGCACCGATTCATATAATGAATGAAAGGGAACAAAATGTAGGAAGACTGGAAGAGTAGGTAGGGGCTAAGGCATGAAGAGCTTTAAATACCAGAGGGCCCTGGAGATGAGAGGGAGCACCTGGAGCTCATTAAGGGAAGGGGCTGCTTGGATATGTTTTTTTTTAATCACCTTGGCAAAGACGTGGAGGGTAGATTAGAGTAGGGAGAGACTTATAGTGAGGAGACCAGTAAGAAGGCTATTGCAGCCAACTGAGTGAGATATAATGAGGGCCAGAACTAGTGTGATAGTTGTATGACTGGAATGGATGGGATATATGCATGCATGAATGCATGTATACACATATATACATATATGCACACATATATAGGCACACATACACATAGGCATGCATATGTTTTATACACAAATATATTCCTATATATGTGTATGCTCACGCATATATGAAAAATGGTGCAAAGGTGGAAATGACAAAATTTGACAACAGATTGGATTTGTGAACTAAGCATGAGATGCCAGTTTGAGATGTCCAAGAGACAATTGGAGACATATGATTAACTCAGCAGAGGGACTAGGGCTAGTAGATACATAGATCTGAGAATCATTGGCATAGAGAGGATAATTGAGCCTATGGGTACTGATGAAATCACCTAGTGAGATAGCATAGAATGGAAAAAAAGGGGGCCCAGGATAGAACTTCAGGGGTCAGTCATGGGTATGACATGAATGAAGAATAGGAAAAAAGAGACTGAAAAGGAGCATTTGACCAAAGACGAGGAGAATAAGGAGAGAGCCGTGAAATGAAAAGGAGGAAAGAACATTGAGAAGGAGGTGATCAATGGGGTCAAATACTTCAGAGAAGTCAAGGAGGATCAGGATTGAGAAATAGCCACTAGATATGGCAATTAACTGTGAATTCTTAGGTGTGATGAACTCCTAATCATGAAATACCTTCTATCAATGCAGATCAGCAATTCCTCTGCAACTTTTCCTCTTACAGTGTTGAGGGGGAAACTGAGAGGTTAAATGACTTGCCTGGGGTCACTAATCTGTGTCAGAGGCAAATCTTAAAATTTTCTCCACCACAGGCTCCCCTACACACATACACACACACACATGTACATACATATATCCCCTTGCTAATTACAAAATTCCACTTCCTTTAGTACTACCTGTAATTATACATTAGTCTAGTTTGAATTATTGCTCTGATCTGGAATTGCTGATCTTTTTTGTCTCTTGAGTTTCCATCAAAGTTAATTTGGTTCCCTAGTAGAGATCACAAGTCAAGGTGCTGACTTTAGACTTCTGGTGGTCCCTGTCCACTTCTACAGTACGGGCACTTCCCAAACATAGCCAATTTCTTTCTCACCCTGCTAAGACCTAGCATATCTCATCACTTCATTCCAGTCTAATGAATTTAAGTAAGCTGATTCTTAAAAAAGAAAAAAAAAAGGATTAATTCTGGCAAGGCAGACAGCTTGCCCTCTTTGCACAGTGAGCCACAACAGTCCACTTACAGTAAGTATATGATTCATATTCCAGACGTGTTCTGAGATTTACAGTAGAAGCTGAGGACTAAGTCATTTGAACTCCTTCACATGGTGACTTAACAAGATGAATTTGTGGCCAGCCAATGCTATGGCTCTTATTGCCACATCTTTGGGGAACATATCCCATTTCTCATCTCATCCCCATTTGTATTCCTCCTGGGTGTCACTTAACTTCACCTTAGGCCTGTCTTGCTCCACATACCATATCCTCAATGCTTGCTTCTTGGTCAAAGAGCATAGGAGAAGAAGGTGCCCACCAGGCCTTGGCTCAGTAGTCAGGTTTGGCTAGCACACTCCCCTTTCTCCAGAGTTACTACCTTGTACCTCAGCATCTGATTCTTGTTAGTCAATCAATCAACCAAAAAACCCTCCACTTATTAAGTACCTACCATGTGCCAAGAACAGTGCTGGGGATTGCAGAGGAAAAAAAGTAAGCCAGTTCTGGCCTGGAAGGATTTTCTAGATTCTGATAGCCACAGTCTTCTCCTCTACTTTCTCTCTGTAGTTACTCTTTGGGGCTGACTTCAGACTCTTGTGGCCTGTTCCCTTAACAGGATTTATTCAGTCTCTCAGTGTCTGGATGCTGATTGCTACGGCCCAGGTTCGCTGCCAGCATCCTGAGCTGCAGCTCCAGTATCCTTAGGCAGCATTCCAGTTCTTGTAGCCCAGTTCTTCCGTGGCTGAGGTTCCCATTGTCGGTGTCGTACTTTTCCATCACAGTCGCTGACTCCTTCCCTGGCTCCCTGATAACTGCTTTTGCAGATTACCCTTTGCGATCTATTTTGCCTTGACTTGCTTGCTGTACCAGGAGAGTTTTGATCATGCCTTTCCTCCTTGTGTCTCTAATCCTACCTAGTTCTCTTCTGCTTGATTCTTTCTCTTACTCTATTTTAGAGTCTCTCCCTATCTGGAACCTGCTTCTTCTTTCAGTCTTTCATTCCCATTTGAATTTCCAAAGACAGAGCCGGTTTTACTTAACTGAATGTCATGACCTCTCTCTTTTTCTAGTTTAAATGGCATTTTTCTTATGTATCTTTTTAAT
>CM053585.1:294216903-294259880 GCA_028646515.1 Pseudochirops corinnae
GTAAAAAAAAACAAACATGAATGTTAATACACTGAACCTATGGGAAACAGAGGGTTAGATTCCCCCAAGCACCGCCAGCTATAATCATTCTCTAAAGTTTGCTGAAAATGCACACTAATGTATATAATCCTTTACAACAAAACACTAATTCTGATAACACTATAAACATGAAATAATGCATCAAACGCAGTACACAAAATAACATTGGTTATTTTGCAAAACATTTTTTCTCACCTAGTAATTCCCTAGAATTCTGTGAGCTTTTGTGCTAACATCTCAAAAAATAATAATAATAACAAAACAAGCCATGTTGATTTCAGGCACTGCTTTACCGCTGTTAACTTCTCTACCCTGGCTATCCTTTGACAACCCAGGGAGAGGTTGCTAGAACTTCAGTCATTGCTATGGGTAACCTCCAAGACTGGTGAGGCCGACACTCAGAATGAACAGGGAGCTCTTTACAACCATAGAGTGAACAAGGCCAGTGAAGCACCTTGTAGGGTACCACCTACTCCACACACTGTTCATGCATTTTACCTCTCCTTTTCTCCCCTCTATTGTGCCTAGCTGCAAATGTGCACAGTTGCCAAAGTGAAAGCAAAAATAAGGTTTCTAATAAAATTATGCGAATGCTTGAAGTCATGAGAGTTAAATGTGCAAATGTTAAGGACTGACTATATTTACATATATTTAGTTTGTATAACATTGTATTGGGACCAGACCTATAATGTCATCAGTAAGGGGAACTCCAGTGAAGGGACTCCCTTTGCCAATGCATCTATTCTACAAACTTATTGTTTTAGAGAGTTGTTGAGGGTTAACCTAGAGTTAAATGATCTTCCCAGGGTCACATAGCCATTATGCGACAGAGGCAGAACTTTGAAAATAGGTCTTCTTTATTCTAAGACTGTCTCTCAATCAACTATGTCATTTTGCTCCTCCCAGTCCTTAACTACCCTCCTGATTATCACTGACTGCCTTTGCCCATACAGAGCCCTGGGCTCCATCAACACTATTAGCCTGACATGGTCCTGTTTTCCCCTAGCCTATACCCTTTTGTCTCGATCATCAGGAGTGTGAGACCAAGAGAGGCTTTGTATTTAATCAGATAATGCTCTTATCTAACTTCTCTTAAATCTTTCTCTTCCAGTCATTAGTGATTGCTGGCATTCTCCAGCTTTGGGTTGCATGGTAGCCCATGAGACACAGAAGTATATGAGGCAAAGCATTAGTTTGCTTTGCCTGTGGAGAAGGCGATAGGAACGATTGAACTAATTAAAGTATAATTCCTTGATGTCCACTTTGAATGGATTGTGAATGCTCCCTAGCATTAATTTTAAAAGTCAAAATTAGATGCTCACCCTGGGAGGGGCTGTGCAATGCCTCATCCTGACTGTCAGACCTTGAGAGCCAAGGCCAGAATGCATTCATCACACAGTCTTGATCCAGTCATAGCATTATAATGTAATAATTTGGAAACAACTCACAGCCCTGATTAGCGGTATGTGAAGCCATTACCATTTGAAATTGAGAACTCTGAATACACTAAGGATTTTCTTCCCCAGCAGTGGACCCAGATGAAGAAAAGTCTGTCTATCAACTTCCAGGCCCCACATGACACCTTTCATGAATGCAAGTGTTTGAAATGGAATAGGCTGATGTGGTGCTGAAGATGTGGTTCATCTTACTATTATTTTTAAATTTGCATTTCGGGGGTATTTTTATTTGTATTTTTTTTAACCTGGAACATTGCAGGGAGGGGAATGAGGACATGGAAACCTTTTGGAGTTAGAAAGACATAAATGCATTGATAATGATAATAGGATCATAGTTCTTGTCATCAGTCCTTCCTTTTTGAAGAGGACCAGTGACATCACAGGGTGCTGTCTTAACTCAGATGTGAATTGGATACGAATGAAGCAGAGCTGCCCGAAGTCTTCAGCCTCATTCTCTTTCTCTCTCTCTCAGAGTCATCAATGTCCAGTGGCAAGACAAAAGTCAAGCTAACTGGGGGCGGCAAGGTGGCACAGTGAGGGGCGGCTAGGTGGTGCAGTGAATAGAGCACCAGCCTTGGAGTCAGGAGGACCTGAGATCAAATCCAGTCTCAGACACTTAACACTTACTGGCCATGTGACCTCGGGCAAGTCACTTAACCCCAATTGCTCTGCCTTCCCCGCCTCTAAAAGAAAAAAAGCAAAAAAGTCAAGCTAACTGATGATGGCCCCAATGCAGTGGATGACCTTGATGTCTTTGATGTCTGACCAGGCTCTAAGCACTCACAGCACAGGCTTCACTCTCTTTCATGACCATTGAAACAAATTGCTCTCATCTGCCTATTCCATCAAGGGAAGTCTTCACATGCTTGGGGTAGACATCATCCTAACTCACTGATGGGTTTGAGGCCAATCATCTAACCCAACCCCCTATTTTACAGAGGAGGATACACTACAAAAAAAGTATATTAAAATTCAATTAAGTTCTGAGATTATGGAACTCAGAACAAGAAGGAACTCAAAAGACATCTAATTCAACTCCTTTGTTTTATAACCTGCCCCCCTAAAAGGTGGGTAGTAAGAAACAGAGCCAGAATTTAAACATGGGTCTTCCTGTTCCATATCCATTGCTCTTTCCACAATATCATATTCTTATGAATTAACACGCAAGTTAGAAACATGGACTAGAGTTCTCAGTAATCAGCCAGACTGAAATAGGAACAGGATTCTCAGCACAAAGCTCAAAATAAGCATCAAGAAACACAACCAAGGTTACATTGTTTTATGATCCATGAGGCAGAAACAACTTTTAATTTTAAATATGTATCCTAAATGACTGATACAATTACTTACATCCTATTGGTACTCAATAAGAGCTTACTGATATGAGTGTCTATATAAGGGCAATATACATACATACATATAAACATATGTGTATAAGTAAATATAAATGTGTGGGTGTGTAGGTGGCACAGTGGTTAGAGCACTGGGCTTGGAATCAGGAAGACTCATCTTCCTGAGTCCAAATTTGACCTCAGACACTTATTAGTTGTGTGCCCCTAGACAAGTCACTTAACTCTGTGTGCCTCAATTTCTCATCTGTATAATGAGCTAGAGAAGGATATGACAAACCACTCCAGTATCTTTGCCAAGAAAATCCCAAATGGGGTCACAGAGTCAGATACAACCGAAATGACTGAACAACAATGATGTAAGACCTCTAATGTTTATTACCTGTGAGATCTTGGGGAAGCCACTTAATTTCCACTGTTTAGGAGTTTTCTTCATCTGTAAAATGAGGAAATTGATCTAGATGCCCTCCGAGGTCCCTCCCAGTTCTAGATCTACGATCTCATGATTCAGACTCTACCTTCTCTCCTGGGCAGTGAGGTGGCACTGTGGATAGTACTCTGGGCCTAGACTCATTTTCCTGAGTTCAAATCTGACCTCAGACACTTACTAGCAGTATGACCCTGGACAAGTCACTTAACCCTGTTTACCTTGGTTTCCTTGTCTGTAAAGTGAGCTGGAGAAGGAAATGATGAATTACTCCAATTCTTTTGCCCAAGAAAACCCCAGTTGGGGTTATGGAGAGTTGAACATGATTGAACAACAACAACCACAGCCTTTATATAACCTATAGCCTTTATACCTCCAGCTATTAGTACCCACCCCGTCCATTACTTGCATGTATTTTGTAGATATATTGTACATATGTGCATATATATGTATATATATATACATATATATATATATGACATCTATATGTATCTCCCTAGAAAAATGTAAATTCTTTGAAGATGGATTTTCACTTTGGTCTTTGTATCCCCAATATTTAGCATAGTGACTGGCAAATAGTAGGTGATTAATAAATGATTATTGATTAATTAATTGCTTATAACTTTCCTGTCCTAGCTCTTTTCCTCTTTACCACTCCTTTCAACCAAGGACGACCTTCTCCCAGTAGATTTTGCCCTGTCCTATCTCACTCCATCCTCTGTTTATAGTTTCCTTTCGTAGAAGTCCTATGATCCTATGAACACTTCCTAGAAAAATTTATGTGATTAGAAGTCTGATTTCAGTCTCCCACTTTTAAGCTACTCCCTTTCCTCAAGAATCTGGTGTCCTTTGGATCTCTCTCTCTCTATCAAAACCTACTTTGACAGACGGCCTGAAACTCATTTGTAATGGAGTACAAAAAGACTGGAAAATAGTAATAGGTCATGTGTATACTGCTCATTGTATGTTACAAAGCTGGAACATCTGCACCGCAACAATAATCCAAACTAAAGCAATGACATTCAGGGTCCCTACCAACGGATCTCAAGCCACAAAGAAATAGACTTTTTGTTTCCCTGCTAAGTTTTTCTCTCACCATGTAGAGAGAATGAACCAGATATAAACCATAGATTCATAGGGTTCAGAGCTGGTTGGAACCTTAACAATAACTAGTCCATCTCCCTCCTTTGACAGATATGTACACTGAAGACCTCACACGTTCAGTAATTTGCTCAAGGTCACATAGGTTGTAAATAACAGAATGAGAATTAAAACTCTGGGCCTGAAATTAGGAAGACTTATCTTCCTGAACTCAAATAAGGCCTCAGACACTTACTGTGTGACTCTGGGCAAGCCACTTAACCCTGTTTACCTCAGTTTCCCCATCTGTTAAATGGACTGGAGAAGGAAATGGCAAATCATTTTAGTATCTCCATCAAGAAGAGCACAAATAGGGTCAGAGTAGAACGTGACTGAAAAACGACTTAACAACAACAGCCTCTGACTCTAAATCTAGTGCTTTTCCCCCTGCGCTAAATCTTTTTAGTTTCTTAGTGAGTTTAGGCAAAGCAGTGAACAGAATTAATTCTGTAAGTAGAAATAATTGACATGCTATGATTTGAGGAGTTCTCATGCCCTCCAAATAAATCCCCCTTCCAACCTTGTTACGACCCTGGTGCCATGTTGCCTGACATACCACTGCTGAACTAAGCTTAGGTTAAGCTTAGTGTGAATACTTTTGTTAGATCACTTACCTCTGCAAAAGGAGGGACTCCTGGCCTCAAGAGAGGAGGAGGAAGAGGAGGAAGAGGAGGAGGAGGAGGAGGAGGAAAGTGACTATTCTGTTTCTAAGAAGCAGGAAGTGAAGGGCTCTGAGGACAAATGTTGCCTACATGATAGTTTTGTGGAGGGTCGGTCCTGGTTGGTACGTTAGATAAAGTGGTCACTGTAAGAGCTCAGTAGCCTACAATAACCTGCAGTGGGGAATGAGGTGTATGAGGAAGTGGGGTATGAGAAAGTGGATCCTGATCATAGAGGATTTGGGACACTAGGCTAAGACATTTGCACTAAATTCTTTAGGCGATGGGAATCCATGAAAGGTCTCTGAGCAGAGGAGTGACATGATCAGATTAGATCTGTTCTTTAGATAACTGAACTTAACATACCCGTCAGGATAGACTGGAATGAGAAAGGGAATAGGGATGGTAAATAGTAGGCATAATAAAGGCCTGAATTCATATAGTATTAGTGAGGATGGAAAGGCGAGGACATTTCCTTAGAAAATCTCTGATGATTTCAAAGATAAATAAAAAATGGACTTGCTTTCTGAACCATGAGTACTACTGTGGTAGTCTCTGGTATCTTGGAAATGATTTAATGGAACCATTGAAATAGTAACATCTTTAACAGAAGCACATTTGTCTTTCCCATAGGGATTTAACTTCTCTTCATGTTGCTAAATTGAAAACATCTCAGGATCCAGATGTAGTTGATCATTAGCTATAATAATCCAAATTGTCAGATTAACTCTTATTATACAATCCCATTCAAAGTTTTAATTACTGGTTATTTAATTTTGGAATATGCCAACCACTGTCAAAAGTCAGATCCACCGCTACCAATAACCCAGAAAACACAATTATACTTTCTTTATTCTTTAATTTTTTAGAAAAAAAAAAATTTGTCTTTATATCACAGTCATTTCTAGGGGGAAAAAAACTCTACTTTCCTCCCCAATAAAATACTAGTTTGTGACCAAAAGTAATGAATTTTTTGAATTTTGATATTTTTTTAATCTTTGTTTTAAAAATTTTTGAGTTCCAAATTCTTTCCCTTCTTCCCTACCTTCCTCCTTCCTTGAGAAAGCAAGCAATTTAATATAGATTATACATGTGCATTCGTGCAAAACATTTCCATATTATTCATATTGCAAAAGAAAACACAGACCAAAAAAAATAAATAACCCCCACTGAAATAAAGAAGTTTTTAAAAATGTATGCTTCAGTCTACATTTAGACTTCATCAGTTCTACCTGCAGAGATGGATAGCATTTTTCATCATGAGTCCTTTGGAATTATCTTAGATGATTGTCTTGATAAGAGCAGCTAAGTCATTTACGGTTAATTATCGTATATCGTATAATATTTACTCTGTAAAATGTTTTCCTGGTTCTGCTCATTTCATTTTGCATTAGTTCATACACGTCTTTCCAGGTTTTCTGAAAGCATCCTGCTTGTCATTTCTTATAACACAATCACATACCATAACTTGTTCAATCATTCCCCAATTGATAGACATGCCCTCCATTTCCAATTCTTTGTCACCACAAAAAGAGCTGAAAGAAATATATTTTTTTCCTTTTTAAAAAAATCTCTCTGGGATACAGACCTAGGAGTGTCATTGTTGGCTCACAGTTCTATGGCCCTATGGGCATAGTTCCAAATTGCTCACCAGAATGGTTGGATTAGTTCACCACTCCACCAACAGTGCATTAGTATCCAAATTTTCACATATTTGTTCCAACATTCATCATTTTTCTTTTCTGATAGGTGTGAGGTTGTACCTCAAAGTTGTTTTAATTTGTATTTCTCTAATCAGTAGTGATTCAGAGCTTTTTAATGTGATGATAGATAGCTGACAAAGAGTAACAAGTAGGCAAAAGCATCTGCTACAGTGGCCATATCTGACAACATATATAATGTTCTGTCCTAGCAGCGCCTCGCCTTTTTGTCATGAGGACATTGGCTATTTTCTAGGACTTTCACCAGCTTTCCAGATTGAGAGTTTGACTTCCTTTTAGATATTTTTTTTGTTTATATTGTTGCAGTCATTGTCCATATATAGTAATTTTATTATATATATTTGTATTTATTTCACTAAATATAGCCCAATTACACGTAAACATTTTTAACATTCATTTTTGAAAATTTCAAGGTCTAAATTCTCTCTCTTCTTTACCTATTAAAAAGGAGAGTAATACGGTATTGATTATGCGTGTGAAGTCATGTAAAACATAGTTCTGTATTAGCCATGTTGCAAAAGAAAATACACACATGCATGTGAAATGAAAAATAAAATTAAAAATGTATGCTTCAGTCCATACTCAGAGTTCATCAATTCTCTTTCCGGAGGTGGATAGCATTTTTTTCTATCATGGGTCCTTTGGAATTGTCTTGGATAATTTTCTTGATCAGAGTAGCTAAGTCTTTCACAGTTGATCATGATTACAATATTGCTGTTATTTGATCTTCAGACTCTGCTTACTTCACTTTGCATCAGTTCATATAGATCTGCCCAGGATTTTCTAAAACCATCCTGCCCATTGCTTCTTATACCACAATAGCATTCCATCACAATCATATACTACACCATTTCCAAACTGATAGGAATTCCCCCATCTATATGTTATAAATGTTATTGTACAGATTGGTTCTTTTCCCTTTTCTTTGACCTCTTTGGGATTTAGACATATTAATGGTATGGCTGGGTCAAAACCTACACACTATTTTATAGCCCTTTAGGCATAGTTCAAAACTGCCATCCAGAATGGTAGAATCAATTCACAACTCAACCAACAGTGCATTAGAGTCTCAATTTTTCCACATCCCCTCCAGCATTTGTAATTTTATATATTATTTTCAACAAGAGTTAGGCCACATAAACCAGACCTTCCCATATGTTGTACAGACCTCATAGAGTAAGAATGCCTCCTCTGTCAAGATTTTCTCTCAAGAAAATCCTTTGTGTGTCTTGACTAAGAAGAAAATTTCAGTTTAAAATGAAAAAAGCAATTTTTTCAAAGATATATAAGTGTACTAGATAAGTAACAAAATCATTTAGCTAAGAAGAAAATATGTAATTTTGGGATAGTACTTTGAATACTTCCTTCTTATGTTTTCCCACATCTTTTACATTGCTTGGATTTTAGACGTTCATAAGTTCTAGAAGTTTATAAAAATAATTATTGCTTATGCACCAACATTGGTTGCAGACGGTGAAGAGGTAGAGAAATTTTATGGAGAACTCATTAAGTTGCTCCAGATTAAATGAACACACATTTTTATGCTCAGTTACTTCAATGCAAAAGTAAGAATAAATGAGCCTGGTGAAAAATCTGTTTGAAAATATGGATCAGAAATGAGGAGGCCAAAGACTTGTAGTCTACATATAAACCTCATGACTGAACGTCATAAATATATATATTTTTAAAAACAGAATTAGAATGTATTGGTCTTGGTGAAAATTGCATAGCATCACAAAAATGTACTTCATTTTTAAAAAAATAGATAAGACCTTCATTTTTGATGTGGGAATTGTTACTAAATCAATTATCTATGTAGTCAGATTGCTACCTTGTTAGAGCAAAGATTAAAAATTTATACAAATCTATAATGAAGAATAAAAATGAGAAAAAGATATGGCATACAACTAAAATGATTCCAACCTGACTTATTTAAGCAAGTTATTGATGCCAAAACAGTGGGACATGGATAAAAGAAAGTACATAGACATTGCTTATAATAATTTCATACAGAAGTTTTACTGATATAAATCAGTTGCCATAACAAGGAGACCAAAAGAGCCCCAAAAGTGCCTTAGTTAACACATACTTTCTGTACTTTCCCAGTGAAAAGACTTGGCAACAAAGAAAAACAGATTTAGAATGCAACCCAATTTGTAAAACCTTACGGGAAAGGATAGTGGAAGATTATGAGCAATAGTGCCTCAGAAAACAGAAGCAGTGAAGGGTGAATCTCATTTAAAGAAAACTTGATGAGAGACTCAACTAAGCAAAGTAATTCCAAGGTCATATAAAGAGGAAACCTAAAGAAGGAAAACAAAGATAAAAGACAGAAAAGATCTACGAAGATTGTCATAACAAACTCTTCAGTATCAAGAACTGTGGAGCTACCGCATGTGAATTCTATTTATTTTTATTATTTTTATTTTTTGCTTTTTGAAGGGCAATTGGAGTTAAGTGACTTGCCCAAAGTCAAACAGCTAGTAAGTGTTACATGTCTGAGGCTGGATTTGAACTCAGGTTCTCCGGACTCCAGGGCTGGAGCTCTATTCACTGCATCACCTACTAGTGGCCAGCTGTACCTATGAATCCTGCACATGTGAATTCTAATATCACAATCCCATATAAATTTACAGCAGAGGTAGAAATGGTACGAAAGAGAACAAATCACCCAGACTAGGTCAAGTGTACACATAAGAGCTCTGTGCTGGAGGTAACACAATTGTGAGGTTGTTGAGGATTGAATCATGAGGTGTCTGAAAAATGAGAACTTATCAAAAGTATGTTAAAAAAAAGAAAAGGCAACTACAAACTGCAATTACTAGCCTATTTGCTTATAACCCTATCTATATGTATTTTTATAAGAATACTCTATACATGTGTAGCCCATACATGGAACGAGCCCACCCAGGGTGTAGCCCTCAGGCATGGTGGCAGATATAGCACCCACACCACCTTCTAGTCTAACTCACCCACCCCCAACCTGGCTTCATGCTAGCATATGGCTACTACTTCAACTTTGTCTTAGGGTTCCAATTCTGGTGTGTGTGTATGGGGGAGGGGGAGGAAGGGCAGGGAATACACTCCTACTAATCACTACTACAGCTCTTGAGCCCCCACCAGGATGCTTCCCATTTACTTAAAAAAAAAAACCAATTACAGTGAAACTGATGGGGTGTTGGGGTGCCTATGTTTATAACATCCAGTTGTAACTTCAGTTTGTAAAATCACACTTGTGTTGGGGTACCTATGCTTATAATATCAGCCTGTGAAATCAAGTTGTAAAATCACACTTCCCCCAGCCTAAAAGCATTAACTCTGCCTCTTCCCTAGGCCAGCACTCTGCCTAGCTACAATTCATGAATTGTTTATCCCTGCTTGGTACAATAACAAGCTATACCTATGAATCCTTCACTAAAGCATTTTATAAACAATCCTTTTAGCTTAGAGAAATGTATAGCTCACTTGCACTAGTGGCTAGCTGTACCTATGAATCCTTCAAAGCACTATCAGTAAGCTAATTCCTCTCAATTAGGCACATCTTGAATCTCCAATTAGTCTAGCTTCCTAATATCTGTCTTGTCAAACAGGACAATGATGGGTAACAGACTGGACACTTCTCAGTCAGCATTGACCATTAGCTGACCTAGTGACATTTCAAGCCTAAAACCACACCTCCATGCAGCACCCCCCTTGGGCTTTTTCCCAGTGATTTATGGGCAATATGCCTGTGCAGTAGATATGAAAAATGCATGTCCCTTTAAGCACTGACCACTCCTTAACTCCTCCCTAATCCTATCCTTGTTCACCTACTTAGCATAATTGATACCTGATTTACGATTTTATGGCTTTATAATCTATACCCCTGACTCCTGCAGGCTTGCAGGTTCCCTAACTCTCCTGCCTGCTGTAAAGCATAACAATAAACTTTTGTAATTCTGACTCTAAAGATTGCTTGATCCAGCAAATTCTTTCCAGACTAGAACCTTCTAGGGATTCTTTGGGGTCCCTCAAACACCCAGCTTTTCTCACCCTCTTCAAAACCATTGACTTTTAAACATGAAACATAATAAGTGATAAGTCAAAAGCAAGCATAATTACAGCATTCACTCAATAGAACATTGTAGTATAAGAAGAATCATGAGTCTTACTCAGTAGACAAGAGAAGCATATGGTAGGTATGGATAGGCTACAAAATCTTACAACTAAATAACTACAAAGAAGAACCAGAGTAAAGAAGAATAAGAAAGACATATATGTATTGAGAGAGACCTTTGGGCTACTAACTCAGCGGTCCTCGCCTCTGCCGGGGTGGTCTTAGATTGCAGAGGCAAAACCTCTGCCTTTTCCCAAGCTGCTGCATCTGATTTTCTTTCCTCTTTCAGTTTCCCTCCAGGCCCAGGGGATAAAGGAGGAAGAGAGCCATTGATTTTTGCCTTTGGTCCATGATGTCATTAAATGTATGGATTAAGATGATATAGACATGCACCAGGAGCTCGCAGCCTGGAAGACCAAGTTCCAGCTTATGGAAAGCTGTCAGCTCTATGCCTGAGTTATCAATTTCAGTCTACAAAAGCAGCGGCAGCAACTCCAGAATCTCCAGGAACAAACCAGAACCAAAATCAAACCTTTGCAAAAAACACATAAAAGCCTTTCTGCATGTTTGAAACCCCCAAAGGATAGATTAAAGTAGTCTTGTTATGGTGACAAAAATGGAACCAAAAGAGCATAAATTAATTTTTCTTTTCCCCTTCCCCATCCCTTCAGTTCAAGGGTGGTTCTGTCTGAATGCTAGTGATGCATTCTATAGAGCAGCTCTTTTTATACTTCTTGGTTTGCTGTGCCAGGTGGTGATGGAACTGGAACAGATTGAGAGGGGAGAGGAAATACATACATACCAGCATTTTTAGGTGTGAATTAAAGTCCCACTGAAGGGGAAAAAAAGAAAAGGAAGAGCTGGCCGTGTGGTGAGAATGAGTGATAACTGATTGACAATCTGTGCTCTACTTCTTTTAGAAACGTCAAATGGAAATAAGGAATTGCCCAAAAAACCACAGGCGGTCCTGTTATGGGAAGCCAGAGGCAAGAGTCACACAGGATGAGCAGGTATGGAGGGGTTACAGTCTGCATTGCTAGAAAGACTCCTCATCATAGCTAGCATTAGCATAACACTTTGAGGTTTGTTTTGTTTTGCTTTACAAATATTATCCTCATTTTATCATCACAACAACCCAGGGAGGTACGTCCTGTTATTATTTCAATTTTTATAGATGAGGAAAGTGAAGCAGAGAGGTTAAGTGACTTGCATAGGGTCTCCTGACTCCAAGCCCAGTGATCTCTCTACTGAACCCCAGGTAGTCACTATCAGAGCTCCATTTGTTTTTGTTTTTTTTAATATTCGACTACTCAGATTTAAGTGTAACTGCTGGGACTGCAGCTGTTTCTATGGATTGCAGTGGTATGGGAGGGAAGGAGTGCATCGCTTCCTATTCCCCCCTTGGTGTTTTAAGAGAAGAGTGGGGTCATTTGAATAAACCTGACCAGCTGCCTCAGGAAGAATTTCAGAGGATTGGCATAAAATTGGAAGAAGAGAGTCATGTTTTGTTTTTTGCTCAGAGCCGTTAGCTGTGGGGAGCATTTATACAGTGCCCACATGTACCTCTGTACAGTGAGAGATGTCTTACCTCGGGGGAAAAGACATGTCAAACTGTGATGTCACCATAAGACAACACTGAATTGAGGAATAAGATCTGGTGTTAAGGTAGATGGGAAGGTCATTCCTCTAAGTCTCTGAGAAAGGGAAAATTTTTATATGAAGGCTGTGAGAACCACAGTAAAAATGGGAGGTGTCAGAGGACCTTTGCACTTATGTCAGGAGACTGGGTGTAGCCCATAAACATACTCTGCTAAGAGAGGGGCTCTGGATTGCTGTCCCTCTTCGGGGCTGAAGTACCCTCAGAAAACAAACACCCGGCAGCTAGGTGTCTCGGGGGATAGAGCATATATATAGCTATGTGACCTGGGGCAAGTTTCTTAATCTCTGTCTGCTTCAGTTTCCTCAACTCTGAAATAGGGATAACATCCACATCCCAGGGTTATTGTGAAGATCAAATAAGATAATATCTGTAAAGCATTTTGCTCAATGCCTTGCATACAGTAAAGATGATAGAAATACCAGCTATCATTTTTAACTACCATCATCTTCTGGGAGCTGAAAAAGACCTGCAGGAAAAAGGTACAAAGAAAGTCTTCATAGATAGCTTTGGATGGGAATCACAGTCATGGAGGGGAGGGTCTGGGCATTCTCAGCCGGAGCCTAAGGAGGCTCACACTAGAAAACCTCTGGAGATAGGGTTGCTCAGTGGGAGGACAAAAAGGTTTCTGTTTAAGTTTTATGTCCTGTAGCTGGTAAATATACCTGTTCCTCCTTTAAGCCTTGTGTCCCCGCGTGCTTATAAGGGGAGCAGGTGAAGCAGTCTCTCCTACAAGGAGAGCTAACCAGATTATTTGTACTTTCGGTCTTCAGCACTTATCACCTAGGTTTTTATAGACACAAATTTTTAATGAAAACTTAGTTTTAAAGATACAATCAGTTATCTGTTTTCTGAGCACTAGAATCCCCTCTCCAACACTGCAATATTTCTCAGGTGAGAAACATTCCAAAATCTCCTATTAAATGACTAACATAGTAAGATGCTAACATAGCACTAACATACTAACACAATATTAACACAATTACCAACATAATAAATTGCCGCCATAATAATTGACTCATTATCACATTGCTCCACAGTGAACAGTATATGTTATGAGGTAGTCAAAGACAGTATTTAATAATAACTAGCACTCACATAATAACTATATTTATGGCTAGCATTTGTATAGCTTTGGGGCTTGCAAAACAGAGAGTAGGTGGTATTATTACCCCCATTTTACAATGAGAAAACTGAAGCAGACAAAGGTGAAGAAACTTGCTCCAGGTCACACAGCTAGAAAGTATCTGAGGCTGGATTTGAAGTGAGGTCATTCTGCCTCAGGTCCAGTGCTCTAGCCACTGTATCAGCTCAGGAAAACCTTCTGGGCAGATGGGCTAAACCAGGTTGAGGGTAACCAACAGGCTTCAGACTCATCAGTGAGTTAGGGGAATGTGTACCCCAAGCATGGAAAGACTTCTCCTGGTGGAATGGGTAGATGAGAACAATTTGGTCCACTTGCCATGAAAGTGGCTGAAGCAGGCACTGTGGAGCACTTAGAGCTTGGTCAGACATCGAAGATGCCAAGGTCCTCCACTGCGGACTGGTCCATTGCCAGTCACCCTGACTTTTGTCCTGCCATTGGACTTCAGTGACTCTGGAAGAAAGAGTAAGGCTGATGACTTTGTGCAACTCTGCCTCACTTAAATCCAATTCACACATCTGAGTCAAGATATCATCCGTGATGTCATTGGTTCTCTGTGAAAATGAAGGATAAAAGACAATAATATTTCCTTATTTGATAATCATTTTCAAATGGGTGTATTATCTGTTTCTTAGGTCCTAAGTAATTTTTGAATATGTTTAGGATACTCTTTCCTAACACGGTTTCTAATTTTTAATAAGATAAATGTAAACAGACAAAAATGTAAAATTGAGATTAAAAAATCAGCTTCTGAGGGACAAGATAGAGGAGGCACATCCATACAGTAACTCATCTGAAAAAAAAACAAAAACCAGGAGTTTCAGTAGACTGCAAGTTGTATATGAGTCAACAGTGGGATAAGCAGTTCAAATTGATTGTGAAACTTTTGACTGCATTAAAGTACAGTGTACAGGCTTGGCTGGACTAATAGTGCCCTTACATTCTGCCCTGGTCGGAACACATCTAGAGTGTTTGTTGTGTCTGGTCTGGGTATCCCATTATAGGAAAGACATTGACAGGATGGAAAACAGAAGAATGCAACCATGAAAAAGAAGGTCCAGAGTTCTGCCATATAAGGATCAATTGAAGGAGAAGAGAAGCAGAGAGGGCCTGATAGCTTTCTTCAAGAATGGCAAGTGTAGTCAAGTGAAAGAAAGATTCTATTTGTTTTGCTTTCCCCAAAGGGCAAGATCTAGGAAAAATGTATAGAAGTTACAAAGAGGAAAATTTAGGCTCGAAGCAAGAAAACATTTCCTAATGATTAGAGGACCCCAAAGTGGAATTGACCACATCAGAAGGGAGCAGGTCCCCTCTTTAATGGAAGTCTTCAAGCAAAGATTCAAAGACCATTTGTCCAGTATGTCCTAGAGGAATTTCTTTTTCTTTTGATTATAAATAGTATTTCATGTTTTTCCAATAACATGTAAAGATAATTTTCAACATTCATTTTTTATAAGATTTTGAGTTCCAAATTTTTTTCCTTCTCTTCCTTCCTTCCCTCCTCCTCAAAATGGCAAGCAATCTGATATAGGTCATACATGCGCAATTGTGGTAAACATTTTCACATTATTCATGTTGTGAAAGAAGAAATGAAACAAAAGGAGAAAAAAAAACCAAAAAAAACCCCAAAAAACAAACAAAGAAAAGTAAAAATATTGTGCTTTGATCTGCATTCAGACTCCATAGTTCTTTCTCTGGATGTGAATAGCACTTTCCATAATGAGTCTTTTGGAATTGTCTTAGATCATTGTTTCGCTGAGAAGAGCTAAGACTATCAAAGTTGATTATCACACAATATTGCTGTTACTGTGTACAATGCTCTCCTGGTTCTGCTCACTACACTTAGCATCAGTTCTTATAAGTCTTTTCAGGTTTTTCTGAAGTCCACTTGCTTATCATTTCCTATAGAACAACAGTATTGCATTACATTTATAGACCAAGACTTGTTCAGCCATTCCCCAATTGATGGACATCCCCTCTAAAGGAGGTTCTGTCAACAGATATGGGTTGGATTACGTCAGGGGTGGGGAACCTGCAGACTCAAGGCTGCATGTGGACTAGTTGGCCACCAAGGTATGTTCCAAATCTGAGACTGGGGCTCATTCCTGTGATCATACTGTGATCATGTAGACAAAAACCTGGAAAGGTTCAGAACAGTCCTTGAGTCTCAACAAACATGGAAGGTTCCATTTTTGCTTCTACTAACACATAGTAGCATAAAGGTTGGTTCCTTCTTTTTGACTGAGCATGAGGTCAGTACCTCTGTACGAGAAGCAAGGTGAGCTAAAGCTGTTGTTTAGTTGCTTTTTTCATTTGTGTCTGAATCTTTGTGACCCTATTTGGAATTTTCTTGCCAAAGATACAAGAGTGGTTTGCTATTTCTTTCTCCAACTCATTTTATAGATGAGTAAACTGAGGCAAGCAGGGTTAAGTGACTTTCCCAGGGTCACACACAGTGTCTGAGGTCAGATGTGAACTCACGAAGATGAGTCTTCCTGAATCGAGCCCCATACTTATCCACTTCACTGCCTAGCTGCCCTGAGCTGACATGGTCTATTTTAAAACAAAAACAAAACTCTACCTACCTATTTAAAAAATTAATCTTTCAGATACTTGAATATTTTACATAGCAATGGAGTTTTGGTTTATACAAAATGCTTTCCATACATTATCTTATTTGATCTCCACAACAACCCTATGAAATAGAAAGGGCAACTATTTATTAAACCTAAGCAACTAGGAGTGTTGACCTGGAGTGAGGAAGATCTGGGTTCAAATCTAGCCTCGGGTGTTTATTAGTTATTATTTGTAACCTTGGGCAAATCACAACTTCTGTCTGCCTCAGTTTCCTCATCAGTAAAATGGGGATATTGATCACACCTATCTCAGAGTAATTGTAAGGATAAAATGAGATTATATTTGTAAAGTGCCTTGCAAATCTTAAAGCACCATATCAATATTAGCTGCTATTATTATTATTCCCATCTTAGAGCAAAGGAAACTGAGGCTCAGGGAGGACAAGTGGTTTGCCTAATGTCATACAGCTAGTGAGTAATCCATTTGGGACTAGGCATCAAATTCCCTGACTTTAAATTTTTTGTCCTTTTCATGAAATCTCTCAATGTGATGTCCCAAATAAGTCAAACAGAAAGTACAGCCTAGCTCCCCAGTAGAAAGAGATGTCAGAGCCTATTGAGGTCAGCTCTCTCCATTGACAGATGAGGAAACTGAGGCTGGGAGGCATAATATATACAATATATTATATTAATAATAATATATAAATAACTCACCCCAGGTCACTCAGGCAGGTAAGTGTAAGATGTGGGATTTGAACTCAGGGTCTCTTGATTCAGAGCCATCATTCTTTCCACCATATCCTTCTGCCTCCATGTAACTGGATGGAAGACTAGATCATTCCGATCACGATCAAGAGAAATCGAGTGTTTCTGACAGGAGTTCAAACTAGTAGCAACTTTTTATAAGAAAGTTGACATATGCCGAAAATATTCTGGTCAGAAAACATTACCAAGGCATTTTTGATTCTTTCCATGACCAAGGTTCTGGATGAGAGGCTCCCTCCTTCTCCATGTCCTTCTCACCATACCCCGTTATCCCCATAGCTCATCACTTTTATTCACGTTACTAAATCTGGAGCCAGGATATGCCCCGAGTATTGATGCAGCCAGCAAATTTCTGCCCAGAAGTAAAGATGCTTTTCTTGGCTGATAGTTCTTTTACTTGGCTCCATTTTGAACAGTTTAATATTTTGCAGCCTGATAGAAATTAGAATAGGAGGCAGGCTGTCACAGTGATCAGAGGGCCAGCTTTAGAGTCAAAAAGATCTGCCTCATAATGTCTGTGAGCAAATCACTCCACTACTCAATGCTCCAAAAAATTCTCACAGTCTCTAGGTTACATAAAAGTTACTGATGTGGATCTCGGGCAGGTAGGTGGCACAGTGGATAGAGTGCTGGGCCTGAAGTCAGGAACACTCATCTTCCTGAGTTCAAATCTGGCCTCAGACACTCACTAGCTATGTGACCCTGGGCAAGTCACTTAACCCTATTTGCCTCAGTTTTCTCATTTGTAAAATGAACTGGAGGAGGAAATGGCAAACTACTCCAGTATCTTTGCCAAGATAACCCCAAATGGGGCCACAAAGAATAGGACACAACTGAAAAATGACTGAACATCAACAAATGCATCTTCAAGGGAGATTCCTCATCAAGACTTCCCCACACAGCTGAAATAACAGTTATGAACCAAAAAAGAACACCCCTCCTCAACTAAACTAAATCAGCTAAATCAAAACAAAAGAAAGAGATGTTAGAATAACATTTTAAGTTTCATTTGCATTCCCAGACTTTGGAAAAAAGTAAAATAAAACCCATTAAAGTATGCTCATCAGTAACCAGCAATGCTTACTCAGAGCATTCATTACAGCTTAGTCTGCTCTGAACAGAGCTGGTGTTTCCCAAACCACTCACGACAGGGTCATCACATAGATATTCCCCTACTGGAACTAACTATATCCTGTCTGGGATTCTGTCTCTGAATGAATACATATCATCTGCCTTAGAAGAAAGAAGCAGTATGGCCTATTGGAAAGAACCCTGGATTCCAGAATCAGGAGACTTGGTTTCTAGACCTTTACTTCTAACTAGCTGTGTGACCCAAGAACCCATCTTGGCTTCCTTTTGCTTATTTGCAGCTTTCTAAAAGGATCCATGATACTTGGACTCTCACAATAGACAGCTCAAGCTCTATGCCAGCCATTCTTGAAATAAGGGAGAGTTCTGGACTTTGAGGTGATTGTTTCATGCTGTGAAGCATTCGATTTGATTACCTTTATTTCTATATCAGAATCAGAAATGTCATTACTGCTCAGAAAGTCATTTAGCTACCACAGCACACTGGTCTTCCAATGGAACAGGGGCCTTCTGTTGTTCATTACGGACTAAGGGTGATTCCAAAAGCCAAATGATTTCAACATGGACAGTATTTCATCTGGCGGGAAGACAAAGGGAAAAATAAACAAGCTCCTGATTGGAGGGTATAAATGTTTAATATAGCCGACAGGAGGAAGAATTGTTGTTACGATTCTCTGCCTTTTGTTTTTTTCTTTTTCAGTGACTCATATCACCCTCATCCTCAGAGAACATTAAAGTAATGAAGTTAGATACTCAAGAGAATAGACTTCAAGTTATTTTTTTTTGGGGGGGGGGGGATAAATGGTGTTAGAAATGTGCTCATATAGACAACACAGGTACTTTTTTTTCTCCATTAATTCTGAGATTCATTTCATGTCTGTCCCTTTCTTTGGAGACGTTGAGGAGATAGAATTCCACTTCCGAGCCTGTCTGAGTGAAGCACAGGCCTAGACATCATGCCATCTTAGCATTTTCAGAATGAGTAACTAGTTTATCTTATCAGCCAGTTCACATTTGTTGCTGTGTCTTTCCTATTTCATAACTAAAAGGAAACTGGGCGTTGGAAATTGATGCCATTGCATTTGAGGCCTGCCACATAAAAGAAAGAAAAATCCGTGTGGTGTCTAATGCACAAAAAATGAAGGGGGGAGGAGGGAAGCTCACCTCCATATAGGTAGTCATGTCTTATCTTATTAACTAATCCTTTTGGGGAAAGAGATTTACCTCAAGGACATTTCTAAGTCCCTGTCTCTCCCCCTCCTTCATGTTTATCCTTCCTTATTCTAACAACTGTTTAGTTTCTTTGCAAAAGAAAGCTCCTGGATGATGTTGAGAGCCCAATCTGACTTTCTTTAGACATGTCAGTCAGCCCATAAACACTTATTAAGGACCTACTATGTACTAACGATGGGGATGTAGAACAAAGGCTAAAGATAATCCTTATTCTCAGGGAATCTACAGTTTAATGGAGGAGACCACATGCTAACAGCTGCGTATAAACCAGCTACAGACAGGATAAATTGGAGATAATCAGCAGAAGGAAGGCACCAGAATTAAGAGGGATTGGGAAAGGCTTCCTGTAGAAGGTGGGATTTGAGCTAGCACTTGAAGGAAGGCAGGAGGCAGAGATGAGGTGGGAGAAAATTCCAAGCATGGAGAAGAAACCAAGTGATTCTGTTATATGATAGGAAGATGACAGTTCAGTCCATTCTTTGCTTCCTTTGAGACCTCTCAAGTGCCATCTCCTGCAAAAGGCCTTTTCTGATTATTACCCCTCTCTCCCTCCTAAAATTACCTTGTATGATTCTGTAATGTACTTGGTGCTAATTTATCTTTGTACATGTAGTGAGTCCCCAGTAGAGTCCACGTTTCTTGAGGGCAAAGGCTATTTTGGATTTGCTAGCCAGGTGGTACAGTGGCTAGAGCACTAGGCCTGGAGTCTAGAAGGCCTAAGTTCAACTATGGCCTTAGACCAGTGGTTCTCAACCTTCCTAATACCGTGACCCTTTAATACTCATATGTGAGTGTATCTGCATGTGGATGGATCCGCCTGAAGACAGATAGAGGAGCGGTGTCTTGGTTCCTAAAACCATCAGAAATATGTGTTTTCTGATGGTCTTAGGCGACCCCCAAAGGGATAGCGACCCACAGGTTGAGAACCGCTGCCTTAGACACTTAAAAAGCTGTGACCTTGGGCAAGTCATTTAACCTCTGTCTCAGTTTCTTGAACTATAAAAGGGGGATAATAATCCTAACTGTCTCCTAAAGATATTGTAAAGATCAAATGAGATAATATTTTTAAAGCACTTAGCACAATGTCTGGAACACAGTAGGCTCTATGTAAATGGTGACTATTACTGTTGCCAGTGCCTAGCATAATTATGCCTCATACATATAGACACTTAATAGATGTTTGTTTTTATCAAATCATCCGTAAATGCAAACATGCTTTGTAAATGTAATCCTAATTCTTAATTGATATATCTTGGATTTATGTCACCTTAATTTTCAAATATATCCCTCCTCCTTCTTCTTCCTAGTGAGCCATTCCTTATAATAAATAATTTTGAAGACAGGGGAAAAACAGGTTAGCAGAAATAACTAAGACAGCAACTGAGGGTGGCATATGGAACCTACGCCGTACTCCATACCCATAATCCCCATCTTTTGCAAAGTTGGGAGGCAGGGGCACTGTAAATGTGCTTTTATAGAATTGACACTATACCCACATTTAGAAACCATTTTCTATGATTTTTGACAGTATATCAACAACAAAATATTGTCTTCATTTTTTCCATATCTCTCATACATACCTGATTCTCAAAAACTTAGCTTCCTTTGGCGAGAGAGGTGACTGGCTCCACACAATTCTGCAGAACTGAATTTTTATACGACCTTCCAAGTGTAGTGGAACTGAGCTCATTGTCAAACACTTTGTGACATTTAGTGATCATTTAAAAACTGATTTTGGGGAATAAACACAGGCTTTGCAAAGCTAAGCCTTGAGTTCCCCCCATCTCCGGGTCAATACTAGCAAAATGAGGTACAGGGTAGAGGCTGTGATTAGATGGTTCAGAACCTATTCCTTTAATTTTAAAAGGTGTTTTCTGCCTTCCACTCTCTCTCTGTTTCTGTCTCTCTCCCTGTCTCTTCATCATAGTATTCCTGTAGATAGGTCTGCCTTTTTCTTTCTTTGTCTCTCCCATGTTCAATTGAACCTTCTCTTGTAAGGGATATATAATTAGAGCCAGCTCATGTTGAGCTCTAGAAAGCTAATCGTTAAATTTTCTGTGTTAGCAGCTACACCACAGAGATTGCCTTGCACACATTTTGGAGAGTTTATTGTTAAATAGCACACAGCTGTCAGTTGTTTAAAAAAAAAAGAAAAAGAATGAAGCAAAACCAACCAACACAGTGACTGAGTCTGAAAATGGATGCAACACTCTGTCCAAGCAGACCCTCACCTCTCAGCTAAGAGGAGGAAGCTATCCAACCCTTTCTTTAGGGAAAACGAGTGGAGTCAAATGGATCCACATTAGCTGTTTGCTCAGCCTAGATTACTTGGGGGATTTCTTATCTTGCTTCTTATTTTGACCTCAGAGTCTGCCGGAGTTTTTGTCTTGCATGGTTTTTAGTTTTACAGGCATGTAGCACAATTTGTTTCTGCAAGGCAAATCCTCCATACAGCTACCTCAGAATGAGGACGGCTTGATGCATTGTGCTTAATCTCAAGGGAGCAACTACATTCAGCTGAGCTGTATGCAATGCAAGAGACCTTGGCAAAAAGCATCCTCAGAGTTTTAATCCAATTACACTGCAGGCACATGTCTCAAGTCATCTTAATATGGAAAGACTTGTCTGTCAATGCTGAGTCACATGGGATACAAACTGGGTTTCATGTAACCATCCCGACACTAACCTTTGTGAAAGATGTGAATTTGGTATTTTTCAGTCCATAGCAATCTCATACCATTTGTTTCAACACTGATTTCCCTGGCTGACTGTGGAGCAGTTGAGAAGTCTGATTAACAATATTCAGAACTCTCTGCTCTTATTGGGTTTGTCATCATCAGACACTGAATCACACAGATTCATAAGTTGACCCCGCTGTGGAGAGAGGCTACTGATTCTGAGAAAGTCAGTTTCAGGTTACATCTGCACTGAGCGAGCCCCGTCTCACTTTGGTGACACATCTTCCAATAAGATTGGTTGACTTGGACAGAGAAAACCAAAGTGAGAGTTTAAAGTGATTTTAGTGGTAACCCTTAGATAGAGCTTTCATGCTTTCACAGCTATGACTTTATTTGTTCTTGGTCACTTTGCCTATCTGGGCCTCAGTTTCCCCACCTGTAAAATGAGTGTTGGATGTCCATGGTCCCATTCTGATTTAAATCCTATGATCTTCACAGTTAATCTGAGAGGTAGGCAAGGCAAGTATTAGTATTTTTCGCTAAAGAAGACTCTGGCAGACAAGTCAAGTGATTTGCTTCTGGTCACACAGTCATTAGGTGACAATGCTGTGACTAAAAGTCCGAATTTGTGGCTCCTGGTCTAAGACTCATTCCACTAGATTTCTAATAATGAGCACAATTAATCTAATTCCTTAATTTTACATATGAGCAAATTTAGGCATATGGCAATCCTTAACTTAATCTCAGAGAAAATAAGGAGTTGGGATACCTAGAAAAATTTAGGCCTAAAAGAGATGGCTTGCCTGAAGTCATTCAGGGATTAAAATGTCAAGTCAGAATTTGAATACAGGTCTTCCTAAATCCAAATCGATCCTTTCCCCACTCCTCCACTTTTCCCCCTCTACCTAGACTGATGTAATCTTTGTTTGTTAAAAGTAACGTTGTTCCTTTTTTCATGTCTCCCTCCCTGGATTAGTTATGGGACAGCCGTTCCCAACCCAAGAGAAATATCAGGAAAAGTTTCATTTCACAAATTTCTGAAATGAAATATCTTCTGGGTTCAACATCAAGCTCTTATCAAGAGGGCAGCTTCCCAAAGGCTATCTTGGCAAATTACCAGTAGTCTGAGGGCCAACAAGTCACATTCAATTTGGATAAAGCTTAATCATTTGCAGCTGCCCTCCTCTTCACTGGGTACTCCCTTTGTACATGGCAAGCTTCAACATGTGGAGTTCCATCTTTGTTCCCAGTTGCCAAGGCCTGGCTAACTTCCACCCCCTTCACCCAGCACCATTCCCAATGTGCCAACATCCTACTCTGCCAAAAGGTCAGACTGCACATTGAGTCCCTGAAGCACAGACTTGCAGAGCTGGAAGGGACTTTGAAGGATATCTGATCCAACTCATACATGAACTGGAATCCCATCAACAACATCCCTGATGGAAGTCCCTTGGCTTCTTCAGTAACGGGGGTAGAATCTCTTACCAGCTCCTGTCTAAGGCTGACTGCAGTTTTATGGTCTTTGGGTAAAGGCCCGTGGATAGTACCTTTGTGTGTGCAGTCAATGTGCTTGTCTAGAACTGTCATCTAGGGAGGGGACTAGAAATGAAATTGGAGGGTGAGCACAATTTTGAAAGAAGACTTGTATATGCACATATAGACAGCAATGTCCTCAGTTGTGGAATATACGGTCACAAGGCAACACATGGGGTTGTGTATCTGCTTTCACATATGGAAGGCAGAGCCTACACATGCATACCTATGTGTATACCTATGGAATTGATGAAGTAGAAAGAATTGTGGGTTTGCAGATTTGAATCATGGGGTCACAGATTTCAAGCCAGAAGGCAAGTTAGAAATCATTGGCTCCAATCCCACTATTTTATAGATTAGGAAACTGAGACCCAGAAAGGTTAAGTGAATTGGCCCAGAGTCACACAGCTTATAAGTAGCTGAGTCAGTACTTGAACTCAGGTCTTCCTGACTCCCAACACTGAGCTCTCTCCACCATCACCAGCTGGCTCTATCCCTATGAACTCGGACTAATCACCCATTTTCCTTCCTGAACCTTATTTAGTTATCTTGTCTGTGGCGGGGTTGAACCTGGGTTTACCTAGTCGGTCAGTTGGCTGGTACAAACTATTAATTAAGCCCTCGCTAGATGCCACAGGTAAGAATATTTCTCAGCTCACCTTCTAACACAAATTCACTACCTGTGTGACCTCGGGCTGGTCGTTGCCCTCCTCCGGGCCTCAATTTCCTCATTTGCATAATGTGTGTGGAGGGGGGGGAGGGTTGGATTAGATGACCCATGAGGTTCGCTTTTCCAGTTCCACGAATCTGTGGTCCTTGCAGCTGGGAATTTTAGGATTAAGAGAGGCAGCGCGTGTGTGAGAGGGCAGTGGGAGGGGCAGCAGAGCAGGAACAGACAAGTCGCGGCGCTGTGTGTATGCGAGGCAAAGCCCGGGCATACGTGAGCTTGGGGCAAAGTGGGGACCAAGCGTGCAGCGCAGGGCTCCTTCGCATGTTGCGCTGTTATTTTGGGTCCTCGCTCTTGTCATGGGACTAGAGCAGAAATCGGGGCTGCACTGCCACCTCTGGTTTGCAGCCTTATAAACCTCGTCTCACTTCGGCTGCAGTCGCTCTTGCTCCCCGCACGCGCCGGCCGCTGCCCCTCTCGGTCTTGTTGGGAAGAGAGTGCCTCCTGCTACCCGGGGAAGCTCGCCACTCCCAGTGGAGCCATGGCATCGGGCAGGAGGGGTTGGGACAACAGCCGCGAGGATGATCTGCCGGTCTACCTGGCCAGGCCAGGTACCACGGACCAGATTCCCCGGCAGAAGTACGGGGGCATGTTCTGCAACGTGGAGGGCGCCTTCGAGAGCAAGACGCTGGATTTCGATGCCCTGAGCGTAGGGCAGCGAGGGGCGAAGACCCCGAGGAGCAGCCAAGGCAGCGTAGGCGGCGGGGGGAGCCGGCCGGTGGCAGCCGAGCCAGAAACCCCCCGGAGGAGCCAAGCCCGGGAGGACTGCCGAGATCCCCCCGCTCCAGCCCTCAGCGGGGTGGAGATTCGCAGTGCTTCGGGCAAGGAAGTGTTGCAGAACCTCGACCCCAAAGATAAGGTAAAAGAGTGCCCCCCATTTCAGCCTTGCTTCCTCCTCTTCCCACCCCTCCCTGCAGCGTAGCCCAGCCCAGGGGCCGAAGGCTGCGTTGCAACTTTCTCTGTTCACTTTGCACCCGACTGGGGAAGGAGGAGATTTTCTAACTACCACCCCTTCTCCCGTCTCCTTCCTCCCCCTTCCAATTCCGGACCCCCAACTCGAGTTTCCGTTCGTTAGTATCTATTTGTGGGACAGAGCAAATGGGAATACCCTCTACCCTCCTCAATCGGGCTTCCTGTCCCTACTTATTAGAATCCTTTTCCCTCTGCCTCCCTGCCCTCTTCGCGATCTCCTCATTTCTGGATGGGTGTGGAGGGCTGGATTGTAAAGGAGCTAGATTTTATTCTGCCCATAAGAAAAAGTCCACTCTTCCTGCTCTCTCTCAGAAATACTCGCTCCAGACAGGCACCTTCAGATCCCGAAAAGGGATGTCTACGACAACATCAGACGAGGGGATCTGGGGAAAAGGGGGGGCTGTCACTGGGGTCTAACGCAGCAAAAGAAGAACTCTTCTGTAGTCTGGAGGAACAACACAGGAGGGAGGGAAGTTGCCCTCCTCCCCATGCTCCGACCTAACACACACCCCAGTGCGGCTGGAAGTTAGCAGCTCAGCCATCCGCCCCACTTGGGAAACTTTTGTGTGTGAAACAGTAGACTTAAACACCGTCCAAGACTATTCTGCTAACCTCACAAGTCTTAGCTGTCATTTTGTCTTAGATTGTGTTTGCCTGAGCCATATGTGTGCGTGGGCCAACTCTTGAACTCTAAGGTGAGATGATACAACCACCTCTCTGGATGCGTCTTAGTTATTTAAAAATAAAGACACAATTAAGGGTTTCTTAAGAACAGTTGCAGGCCAGTCCTTCTCAGCTGCTCACATGTGTACCAAAGCCAAGTAAATGTGTGTGTGCGTTTCCCTCTCCCCTTCAGAAACTTATATGGCTGAAGTCACTGAAGAGACCTCGCTTCACATGGGTTCCTTGTTTATTTTGTTGGTAGGCAGGTGTCCTGAGAATGTGGGCACAGGTAGAAGTCCAGAATTTAAAATGATGCTTAAGAAGGCAAAAAAAAAAAAAAAAAAAAAAAGAAAAGAAAAAAAAACATTCAGATGATCTGGCCCAACAGAGCTTTATTTCCTGTTGTCTAGGTGTTGGATGAAAGAACCAACTGCATCTATTATTCTGCATTAATATTGTTATGAATAATCACTTGAAATGGAAATTGGCTCCTTGGAGGAATTGCAGCCAGTGCCCACAAAGACTCCAGACTTTCATTAAAACACATAGTTAGCCAACAGGAAGGACTAGGGCCTTTTCTTTGGGTTTCATATATGACAGGCTCACAGAAAAGCAAAGATGCAAAAGAAAAACAGAAGGAAAAGGTTATTTACGGTTGGGATTGTTCAAAGTAGCTATTGCAAAAACAGGATGTCAATGTTACTTGAAATCACAACTGATGATTGTAAATCTATATTAGGAGTTCAAAGCACCTTTCCCCTCTTCCTGCTGCTCTTTAAAATTCTGGGATTTTCCCAGGATCCTCCCTCCTTTTTCCTTTAGGGAGGGAGGAAAGGAGGAATTGAGCCTCTTATGTTTGGAAAGGTTTCAAGTTGTTTCTAGATGGAAAAGTGGGCCTTGAAAATGGGTGTTCCTTCTCTTTAGGTCTAATTTGGCCAGGAGTGAAAATGTTCACTTCCTGACTGCCAGGAATGAGATATGTGGTGGATGATGTCAGTAAACTATAGTTAACATTATTCCTTTGACTACGACCCCTCTGATTTGAGCCAGACTTTTATGGTCAATCTGTAATAATGATGAATGGTAACTAGAGGAAAGAAAAATGTACTCCTTGTAATTGCAAGAATTCTTCTTCCTTCCCCCTTCCTTGCAAACCCTGTACTTTTGGTTACTAATTGAAAAATAATGATATGACATAAGTATCAGCAAGATATACAGTGCTCTATGGTTATTCATAGGTCAGTCTTCAATGTTGTTGGCAGTCTGGACAATGCTGTATTATTATCTACAATTTCATAGAGTTTCAAGGGACCTTAGAGGTCACTTGGGTCTGTCTGCCTTTCAGTGAAGGAATCCTTTCTGTAACATCTCTGACAAAAGAATATTCAGTTTCTGTTTTAAAAAATATTCACTGACAGGCAACTCACTACCATTCATTGTTGGACAACTCTGTTAAAAAAAGAAAAGTTCCCCCCATATTCATTTGGAATCTGCCTCCTCTTGTTACTGCTTTTCATTGGTCTTAGTTCTGCTTTCTGAAGGTACTCAAACTAAATGTAATCCCTCTTTTACATACCAGCTCTTTAGGTGTTTGAAGATAGCAAAAAACAATCATCTCTTTCCTTGGTTAACCAGTTCCATCAACACTTCAACAGGATCTGTCATTTCATTGCTTTGGGTAGTCCTTCCATGACTCTTGCTTGACACTCTGTCCATGACCTCTCATAAATTTTCCATACAAGGTCCATCCAACATGCAGAAAGCCTGTCTTTTTTCTCTCAAAATTATTTAGATCCCACTGGAGGACTTGGGCTACTCATCATGTATCTGTTTCTCTCCCTAGAAGATCAATTCCTCTTTTTCCCCCCAGGCATACATGTCTCCAATGACATCTCCTACTCCTCATCTCTTGCATAGTTTCTTGCTTGTGGCATATCTCACCATGGTGCCTTCAACCATTCTTCATAGAATATGGCTTCAAGATCCTTCATTCTCTTGCTCTTCTTCTTCTAGAAACACTGTAACTGATAAATGCACCCTTTAGGATGTGGTGTCCAACACTACATGCAGTTCTCTTAAAGTATTCTGACAAGGACAGAGCACAGCAGAGCAGTCACCTTCCTTCTAGATATTTTATTAATGTTGCCTAAAATGGCATTAGCATCTTTTACAGCTGCATCACTATGACTCACGGTGTGCTTATTGTCAGGTAAGTCCCCTATGACTTCACCACACAAAATGCTGTTAAAACTAGGTCTTCCCCAAACTGTATTCTTGTAGTTTTTCCCCCCAAGTACAGGACTTTACATTGACCCCTATTAAGTTTCACTTTGTTGGTTTCAGGCCATAACACCAGGCTATCCAGGTATTTTTAGCTTGTGATTCTGTTCTCCAATGTATTAGTTACCCCCTCTCAGCTTGATATCATCAGCAAAGTTGATAAACTCACCTTCAATGTTTTTCTCCATCATCAATAAAAATGTTGTACACTATAGGGCTGAGGACAGAGCGTGTGTGTGCGTGTGTGTGTGTACACATGTATGTGTATATATACCCATATGTACATATACATATATGTGTGTGTGTATAGATATAGATATAGATATGATGCCTTTTAAAGATTGCCTTTCCAGGCTGACAGTCCCTTAATCAGCATTCTTTGCATTCAGTTTTCAGCAAGCCACATGGATGTTCTCACTCAGCCCAGTTTCTTCATATTCTGTTGTAAGAGATTTTGTCAAATATCCTGCTGAAATCCAGATATTTTGTCTATGGCACTGCCCTGAGCAACTAATATCATCAGAAAAGGAAGTTAGCTTAGGGTAAAAATAAGAGAACCCCAGAGGAGTCAAATCACCAAAAAGCCTTTGGTATATTCTGGATCTGCAAATAATAACAATTGACAGTTATAACACTTTACCTCTATTATCTCGGTTGAGTTTCATGTTGTTGTTCTTCCTTCATTTTCAAAGAGGACCATCAGTTTCATGACAGCACACCAAGGTAGGCATTATTATACCCATTTTATAGATGAGAAAACTGAGACACAGAGAGATTAAGTGATTTGGGATAATATAATTGTAGACTTAAAGCTAAAAGGGACCTCAGAGATCATCTAGTTCAACACCTTCATTTTACACATGAGGAAACTAAGGCTCACAGAGGTTAAGTGAGTTAGATTCACAAGATCACGGACTTAGGACCTAAAATAACCTTAGTGGTCATCTGGTCTAATTCTCTTGTTTAACAGATGAGGAAGCTGATGCCCAGAAGTTAAATGGGTTGCCCAGGTAACTCAGCCAGCTAGTGGAAAAGCCAGGATTTGAACTCAGATTCTTTCATTTCAAACCCAGTTCTCTTTCCTTGCTCATGGTCCTACATGGCAGCATTTAAATCCATGTCTTCCTGACTCCTAAGCCCACTACTCTGTCACAAGGCCTTGTTGCCTCTGTGACTCAGAAAGAGATCCTCTTCATCTGACTTGTATCCAGGACACTGGTCTTCTGAATGTTGTAGGAAGAGCTGGGCACGACCCTCGAGATAATCTGGTGCTTTTTCTCTCAGGTCTCACCAAAAACATTCATACAAACACCACTCAAATTTTCTTTGTTTATAATTGCTTACACCAAGTGCCTAAAAAAAGCAATTCTAGATGCAAATTGAACATTTATCTGCATTTCTCGCCAAAATCATAGACATTCTCTAATAGTGAACAGATTGTAGAAAGGGGAGTGTCAATACTTGGCTGGCTTTCTCAATCACACTTGAATTGTACTGCTTCTACAAAGAGCAAGTGATGCTGGGAGGATACACATTGAAGAAGCATCTAAAGGCATTGTCACCACAGAGATCATTTTCACCAGTTATTAATTTTCACAGGGACAGGAAGGGGACCCATAATCTACAGTTCCATGTTTCCTATTCCGCACTCCACCCCATCCCCTGGGGTCGCTTCTGTATAAAATTCTCTATTTGGTGAGCCATTTGGTGAGCCCTCTCAGGGATGAGTTTTAGACAAATATGAGCCTGGCCCTGAGTTCATATGCCCATGTCCTTTGACTCTCTAGGGCAGTACTTAACGTTTTCAAAGTGAATCCAGTAGAATTAGAAGTCCCATACTTTCCTGTACATGGGAGAAAGCTAATGCACGAGGTGAATCTTTTGGCTCATAAAGGCCTATTTATTTAATAGCATCAAAACTCTTGAAATACAAAATTTCTCAGTATCTCTCTGGAGTCTTTGACCAGCTGAGCTTGCACAGTGACCAGTGAGTGATCTATTTAAGGAAAGACTCCAGGCTCCTTAACCTTCAGGCCACCCTCAGATAAGGTCTCATGTATCTCTTTTCAAGCTTTACCTATGCATGATTTCTTCCAAGATTTGATTTCCAGTGACAGGATGTATTTGAGGGGCGTAACCAATGTTTTTTTTTAAGTAATGCTGTGGTTGGCAATGTTCCCTCAAATTAATGGTCCCTAGAGGTGGTGCTTTCCCCCCTCTCTCCTGATGATTCTGTAAGTAATGTTTTACAATATCCAGCTTATTGCCTGTGATGCTTTTCAGAGTCAGTGATCTTATAGCTGCTTCTTCTTGTAATGCATTCTTTAGTTAGTGTGTAGAAATAATGCTCTCTTGAGACAATGAGTAAAGCTCCCCAAGAACAGAGAACCCAGCACAGGAGGACAGCATTTACTGCCTGTGGGTGTATACTACATGGTATTTGATTTCAGGGAGAAACAGAGAAAACAGAGCATTGCTTTCTTGTCGAGTGAACCAGACTATCCTAGGAAGATTTCTAGGAAATTTAGACATTTCCTAGAAACTTGTCTATGAAGTTACATGGAATCGTGGGGTTGAGGGTACAGTTGTTCTTCATCTGATCCAATTGATGGCCCTATGTGATCTATTCCAATTGTGGTCAGGTAGGTTATGCACATAGTAGAATCTTTAATAGAGTGAAAGTTCCTTGAGGGCAGGGACTGTTTCGGTTCTTTTCTTTGTTTCCTCACAACTAGCACCTTGCAGACTGTAGACACTTCAAAGATGTATGTTGAATGAATGTGCTGTTGTTCAGTTCACCCTTCATTCTCAGAGAAGACCAATGACATGATGAGGGTGATGTCTTGACTTGCGAGTGAGTTGGATGTGAGTGGGGTAGAGCTGCACAATGAATGAACAAGGATATGAAGGTAGAGATTCGATAAGGCTCCTTTCAAGAGAGGACTTGTTATGAGAGTCTAGTATACAAGGGATATAAACAAAAATCTTCTTAGAGACACTGTGATAGGAACAGTCACCATAATGTGAGTCCTTGGCACACACACACACACACACACGCACACACACACACCCCTATGTTTGTCTATCCATCTGTCAAGATTCATACTACAAGAATGAAGAAGTTCTAATTCGCCTTTAGGTCATCGATGTATTTCAATGCAATTCAATTTAACTACATTGAAAAATTAAATTAGAAAGTTAATAACCATTAATGAAAATAATGAAATAAACATCTAAAGTACAAATGAAATCTGGCACAAACCCTTACTATTCAACAAAGCAGATACAAATGAATTAATGAACAACCATCTAGCCAAAGCTTGCTTTTTTCAGCAGACATTGATAAGAACCTACAAGGCATGAAGCACAGTGCTGGATGTGGGGGACGTAAAGATGAAAAACAGCACAGACCTTACTTTCAACAAGCTTAAAACCCAACATGGAGATGCAACATATGCATAAATAAATGTGGTACAAGGTAGGGTGTTTTGGGGAGAAAGGAGAGAGCCAGATAAAATGCTCTATGAAAACTGGGAAGGGAGGGACTGCTGTCATCTGGGGAATCACCTGAGCCTTGAGATAACAAATGAGTTTTAAAAGGCAGGGAGGAGACAGGAGGTTTTTCTAGGCATGGGGACAGGATGGCCTATGCCAGGATGGGGAACCTGTGGTCTTGAGGCCACATGTGGTCTTCTAGATCCTCAGGGGCAGGCTTTTGACTGAGTCCAAGTTTTACAGGACAAATCCTTTTATTAAGGAGATTTGTTCGGTGAAGTTTGGCTTCAGTCAAAGTGCTGCACTTGAGGACCTAGAGGGCCACATGTGGTCTCAAGGCCTATACAGATGAACAGAGGCAGGAAAGGGTAGCATGAGATTGGGCAACACTCAGTTTGAGTGAAACTCTGAAGGAGAGAAGTGAAAGCTAAATCTGAGAAAGTTGGTTAGAGCCAGATTATGGAGGTCCTTCAATGCTGGGTTCAAAAGCTTATATTTTCTCCTTGAGGAAATCACGTATGATGTCTTTTGAATCAAGTTCCGGGAAATTTATGTTCAACATTTTGGGAAAATTTTGTAGTAGCTCTCACCCCCAGGAGGTACTAGTTAAAACTCCAATTTGTATAGAAATAAAACTGTTAACTCTAAGTGCCTGAAAAGCAATTTAAATATCATTTTAATGGGGCCAGATATGACAATATGCTGTACAATGATGGTAAGGGTGGTTCAGAGGGGTAAACTGAAGGCCAGAAATCTTTTTCCTTCTGCTGGGATATGAGAAGAGTTTATTGTAAATGGAATGGGAAGTCCTGGTAAGCATTACAGTTAGAATTCAAGGTTTTAATTTATTCAACATATTTATTAGGTGTCTTCTATGTGCAAAGCACCATGCTAGGCCTCAGGATAGGTGCAAAGCTGAGTGAGATGGGCTCCCTCCCTTCAACAAATTTAGAACTTGGCAGTGGATTAGGTCAAACATGCCGTACTTCAAACTTTCAGGTGCAATAAAGGACAAAGTAGGAACAGAATTTTGTGTGGACTATGTGGGGGTTATTAACAGAAGATCCTTGAGGCAATACTGATCAATGGGGATGTAGTGGATAGCTCACTGATCCTTAAGTCAGGAAGATCAGGGTTCAACTCCTGTCTCGTCTGTGTAACCCCAGGCAAGTGACTTAACCTTTCTGTTTCCTCATCCATAAAAGGGGAAGGAAAAGAAACTAAAGGGCAGCTAGGTGATGAGGTGGACAAAGTGCCAGGCCTGGAGTCAGGAAGACTCATCTTCCTGAATTCAAATCTGGCCTTAGACACTCACTAGCTGTGTGACCCTGGGCAAGTCACTTAACTCCATTTGCCTCAGTTTCCTCATCTGTAAAATGAACTGGAGAAGGAAATGGCAAACCACTCCAGTATCTTTGCCAAGAAAACCTCAAATGGGGTCATAGAGAGTCCCACGTGACTGAAGACACTGAAAAACCACAACAAAAGGAAACAAACCTTTATTAAGTACTTACTGTGGGCCAGGTGCTGGTGCTAATATTGTCTCAGGTGAGCCTCGCCATAATGCTGTGAGGTAGGTGCTATTATTATCTCTATTTTACAATAAAATGATTTGATTGGGCTCAGTCACCTCTAAGATTCTTTCCAGCTTTGTACTGACCAAACCTGATTTAGTGGGGAGAAGACAGGTTCTGGGATAGGGAACATGAGCTTGAATCCTAGCTCTGCTCTTTACTGTCTCTGACCCCAGGGAGGTCACTGAATCTCTCTGTATCCAGCTGTGAAATGAAAGGGTAGAACTAGCTGATTTCCAAAGGCTCTTCCAAGTCTAAAATGATCCTAGGTTAGACTGAGGGGCCCAAGAGAACCACCTGAAGAATAATACTATAAAGGGAGATTGAAGCAGAATGAATGGATGGAAAGGCATTTATTAAGCACATATTGTATGCAAAGTTCCCTGCCAAGCAGAGATACAAAGAGAAAGCCAATCCATCACTGATCTCAGGATGCTAATGTTTTATTAGGAGACAAATATTAAAGGAGGTCTCAGCTGCAGGTCAGATGGAAAGCTCAGACTGCTTTGGTGTATGGCAGAAAAGCAGATAGTAATGCGTCTCCTTTACTATTCTTTCCATTGATAAAGGACATTTGGAGAAAGATGCTGTCTGCATCCAGAGAAAGACTGATAAATAGAAGCATGTAGAGAATAATTTTACACATATATATCTATTTGTGTCTAATGGTAGCCATGGGGGGAGAGGAGAAAAAAAGAAAAGAAATTTACATAATTTTGTTCTGTATTTGAAAGGAATAGCAAGTTATGCATGATAGATTTGCAGTTTCATGTACAATCATCTTTTTTGTTGTACTGTTATGGAAATGCTTGTTTTATTCCATAAATTAAAAATAAAATAAAAATATAATTTCCATTGATAAAACTGTATCTGTTTCTGATGTTGAAGTATTTGACAGTGCCAAGACTTTAGTGACTGTGATGCTAATGAAATCACATCTCCACAAAGGCTGCTACCCAGGCTGATGGCTAGGGGTGGGAAATAAGGAACCAGTCTGGAAGCAGGGCTGGTACTAGGGGAGGGGCGAATGTGGGGGAGTTGGGGAGGGCAATGCTGGTCACTAGTCTTGCCTGACTTTTGGTGGTTGCTGGTGGTGGGCATTTGGTGTTGAAGTTGGAGGGATCTTCATAGGGGGTTTCTCCCTTTAATAAAGGATTTGGGGACCAGGCTAGAAGCAGGGTTGGTGAAAGAAAGTGAAATATTCAAGGAAGAATTTTCTATATTTTACATCATGGTAAAGAACAAAAAGAGGAGATTAAAAAGGAAAGTAGAAGGAGGAAATGTCTACGTATATTTAGAAAAATCAGGGGACAGGCCCTTTACCTATCATAGTAATTCTATCGGAGCACTGCTTTAGCAGATGTTCCTGAGTTACACAGCAAAAGGGTGAAGGCAGGAGATATTCAAAAGAAATTTATTAAGTTAAAAAAGGAGGGGTTGGCAGGCAGTTACTCAGAGGGGAAAGAGAAGGAATAAATAGAATTGGGGGAAGTAGTAATATGACAAAGAGTAATTAATGGATCACAAGTCTCAACTGCTTTAAGGTTAATAAAGTTTTTTCTTTCCAACAATTCTATGAAGTAGGTATAACCATTGTTATTAACCCCATTTTGCATATGGGGAACCGAGGCCTACAGGGGGTAGGTTACCATGGACACACAGTTAATAGGAAAATGAGTCCAGGTTTCCTAACTCCAGGCCCAGACCTTTTTCCATTGGCACCACTGTTTCAAGTCAAAAGTGCAAATGGAAAACTAGTTTAGAATTGGCCTTGAGGCCTGTTTAGCTTTTCTCCAGGATATTCCCATAGCTGAGCATAATTAAATGTAGAAAATAAGCATGTAAATTGCAGCCTTACAGAAGAAAATAGAGACACGAGTAATGGAGCCTTGAGAAAGGACAAACCAAATTTAGCTTATTTATAGGAGTAAAGATGGAAATAGAGAATGCTTGAGAAAGCTGGGTCTGGGTTAGAGACTCTTTCTGGCTCATAAAAGAAAAAGAACACACAGCCACCTACAGTTGAGGATGGGAGAGGAGGTGCTGTGCTAAGAGCTCTGTACTCAGAGGCCAAGGATCTCAGTTCAGATCTTGATTCTATGTCTTATCACTTGTGTGACCGTGGACAAATTGCTTTCTTTTCTGAGCCTTGGTTTCTTCCGTCTATAAAATGAGGGAATTGGACTAGATGATTCCTTAGGCCTGTTCCAGTTATGGAACTAAAATTAGAAGATGTTGAAAAATAAATGGAAAGAGAAAAGGTTCTAAGAAAGGTGACTGAGTCCCTCGCTCCAGGGCAGGCCATCCGTGCTTTTTGTAACTGTTGTCCAAGGCAGAAAACAAGAAAATTATCTATGGAGTGAATTTTTTTAGATGTAGTGGGTAGGAGATGGAGGTGAGTGATGGATGATAGGAGATAGTATTGAGAGAGATTTCACATATGATGAAAAGAGAAACAGTATAAAGAATAGAGATGATCTTTGTGGAGGAAAAAAGAAAAAGGAAAGAAGAAAGAACAATAGAAAGAAGGAGAGGGAGAGAGAAAAAGAAAGAAAGAAAAGGAAAGAGGGAAGAAAGAAAGAAGAGGAAGAAAGAACAAAAGAAAGAAAAAAGGAGAAAGAGGGAGGGAGAGAGAAAAAGAAAGAAAGAAAATAAAAGAAGGAAGAAAGAAAGAAAGGAAAAGAAGGAAGAAAATATTAAACTCGGCAATATTCTCTCGTGCGTGGCATCGGGCCAGTATGATCACAGTGGCAATCAGTTTTGTAAAAGGGTCTGCTTGGAAGGGGTTTAACAATATTCTAAGCAAGTTAATCAAAAGGCAGGAAACATTGCTTCCATTTTAGTGTTTAAATTGATAGAAAATCTAGGAAGTAAATATAAATGTGAAAAGGAGTAAGAACAATCCATGGTATATACAAAGCTTAGCATCTATGGACAGAGACAGGAAAATGGTTGGAGTTGAAGAAAACAGAAATAACAATGACAGGAAAGCCCCAATGGGAAACTGGCAGAGAAAATCTAAATAATTGAAAAGGAAAAGATCAGGACAAAAATAAAAAAAAATTACCAGTGTTCTAGTAAAAGGAAATAAATGAAGGTTTGAATGGTAAAGATAGAAAGTAAACACAGAGCCATAAAACTAGTTAGAGATGGAGTGAGAATTCCTCTTGGAATTGTTAAGAGAATAAGAGATTGAGTAAAAAGTGGAGAACACTGTTGACCCCACCAACCATAAAATATTATTTACAGAAAGAGAAATTAGAGACCTATAAACAGAAATAATGGCCTGCAGATTTGAAATTTTGTTTGAGAACTTGGAGAGAGGGATATTTGTCAAAGACGTGCCTACTTGGAAGTCTGAAGCTTCCTTGGGCAAACCCAAAATGAAGGTGTTTAATCTAACCTGGTCGAAGAGGCAGAGTCCTAATCAGCAATTCTGGCAACCAGAGCAAGTAGAAAAAAATGAAATGAAACAAGCAGCATAACTTGAGTTCCTGAAATGATTTAGTAATTTATGATGTGAAGATAATAAATGAAATAAGGCGAATTCAGTTGAGTCAGAGAGAGACAGACAATTGGTTAATGTTGTGGTGTAGGGGCATGAGGAACACTGAAAACAAGAGTACAGGGTGAGAGTCTGCCTTGAAAGAATTCCACCACTCAAACCTTCTTTCAATCCAAGTAGCGAATTTATTAAGACACCAATTGGACAAGATTCCAGATGAGTCTGTGGTATTTGTGACCCCAATACAAGTGGGCCAGATTCTAAAGGAATCTGCACATTTGATGAGGGTGAGATTGATATTTTATACAGAAAGACTATGGAAAAGATCCAGATGGGATTAAGGAGTGGCAGGTAACCTGGGGTGGGGCTACTGGGCCAGGTGCAGACTATGAGGGTCACAATGAAAGGGCAGTTAAAAGGATTATACTGGGATGGGCTGAATGCCTCAGACCAATGTCAGGGATGTGGGCTGTTGAAATTTGTGTGAAAGTTCCAGGACTTTTTTTTAGGGGTCACATTGCTCCATCAGCCCCATCATTGACTCATGGTTAAATTTTTGCACCCTCTAAATTCCCATCCCCTAGGGCAAAGCTACAGGGGCCCTGCCCTAGTTTATTTAGGTTCCGTCCAGAGGGGAAATGGAATAAAAATAAAGGCCACTGAGCCTAATGTTCAGGTAAAAGGTCACCAGTAATTTTTGGCCACTGACACAACCACAGATTATTAGACATTTGTTTTTTTTTAAACATACACACATATATAGTCAGTTACCTATCATTAACTTACTACCTCTCAGCTCCCAAATGGAAATCTCCATTACAACAAATAAACATGCAAAACCAGTGAGCACTTTGGCCATGTCTGAGGTTTGTGCACTTTTAGTCCATTATCTCTGTTAAGAAACACCATCAGTACCTCCATTTAAAGGAAAACTTTCTGGATCAACCATCTCTTCATTTCCAACCTGGCTGCACTCCTCTGGACTTCTCATCATATACTTACCATGAGCTGGTACCTTCCATGCTACTCCCACCCCCTTTTAGCTTCCTTTTGTGTATTGTCTTTCCCCATTAGATTGTAAACTCCTCGAGGGTAGGAACTGTCTTTCTTTTTCTATTTGTTTTCCCAGGGCTCAGCATGGTGTCTACCACACAGCAGCTATTTAATGAATCTACTGACTTACTGAGTTAGCTGAAAGAATCTTATTAAAGAGGTGATAGCATCCAGGAGGACACCTGAGCCTTTAAAATATAACTGTTTAAATGGTAGGAGGGGTTATGAAAGAGTCAGTCATAACTGAACAGCAGCAACAAAAGATGACTTAGTCAAGTCTGCCAAAGGAGGGAGCTGTTCAGAATATTTAACAACCATATCTAATGGAAGCTGACATTTATGGAGCAAGGTTTGTGAAGCACTTTACAGGCATGATCTCAATTTGACTCTTGCAACAGCTTGGTATGCTGGTGTTGTTCAGTTGAGCCCAATTCTTTGTAACCCCATTTGGGATTTTCTTGCCAAAGATACTGGAATGGTTTGGCATTTCCTTCTCTGGCTCATGTTACAGATGAGGATACTGAGGCCATAGGGTTAAGTGACTTGCCCAGGGTCACACAGCCAGTAAGTGTCTGAGGGTATGTTTGAATTCAGGAAGATGAATTTTCCTGACTTCAGGCCTGGCGCTCTATCCACTGGGTCACCTAGCTGCCCAGTGAGGTGAGTACTACAGGCTTTGTTATCTCTATTTTGTAGAGGGAAACTGAGGTTGAAAGAGATTAGATAACTTATCCACAGTCTTTATAGTAAATTTTAGAAGTAGGATTCAAACCTGTGTCAGAGGGAAAATTCCAATTCTAAGCCCGGTTCTCTTCTCACTGTGCTTTCTACAAATGCAAAGTTCTATGTAAAATACTGTAATGGTAATGGGAATTTGAAGATCTTCTCTGCCCCTTAATAAGCCCAAGAGAATTTGAAGACCTTCCCTGCTTTGAAGATAAACCCTGTCCCCTAACAGGCTGAATGTAATCACATGGAGCCTGTGGTAGGAGGAGTTTGCTGAAGGGTGGAGCAGACCCATAGGAAGCTGGAAGTCAGAGTAGCTAGACACTGTGCGAGGAGAGGACACATCCAAGGGAGACAGTTAGGCTTGTGAGTAAGAGTTGGTGTTTGCCATCTGCTGTGACAGCTAGGTTTGTGTTGGTTTGTGGGAAGGCTAAAGGATGCTGTGGCTCTCTGTGCTGTTATGGCTTATTAATTTCCTTGTTACTATGATGGAATCAGCCTACTGGTTTTGGGATTCAGTTTTCTGGTGTCTGAATAAATGTTTTGCTCCTATCTCCTATATGGAGAGTCTGTTATGTTTTGTGATCCTGCACTATGCCGACCTATTTATAATGACCGTTGGCAATGTGAATATTGCATTGGCACTACAGATACATGTTAGAGGATTGGAAGAATTAAAAATAATAATACTTCTTATTTCAAGGACCTATGATTTTGTTGGTGATGCATCCAATGAGGCAGATCCCAAATCTTATGCCTCTGTAGTAAGGGGTTTTGGAGAATTACTGCGGCTAAAGCATACCTTCCCAAACTTAGGGTGGCTGGTCCTCAGATGATAGATAGACAGCCCTTCTTTAGTGTGGAATTTGTGTCCTATTAGCATAGTCTTTAAAACTCCTAAGTCCCATCCAGTCTATGATCGAGTATTCTACTTCAGTAGAGTACCACAAGGTCATAGATTTAGAGCTGGGAGGGACCTAAGAAGTTACTGAGTCCAGCATCCTCATTTTACAGAAGGTAAAAAAAAAAATTAAGGAGGTAAGGGGAGAGAAGACTAGTCAAAACTAATATTCCTAGTCAAGTGCTATGGTTCATGGCTGAGACGTGTAGAGGAGTCAGAGGAGTCCAGGAGAAAGAGGAAAGGGTTGTTTGGGTATTATGGCTGCATTTTATCTCAAAGGCAATTCTTGTATTTCTGGAGGAGGAAAATCACCCAGTCCTTTAAAGATTTAAGAAGATCATTTGGTTCAAATGGGAAAGGGTCACCTCAATGTTTTGATTAAAGTATCCAGAAAATATTCTTGAGGTTGGTGTTAGGAGCTGGTGTTTTCTCCTGTGCATCCTTATTTTTTTGATGACTTCAAGCTTTTGGGCCAAGTTTGGAATGCCATGGCATTGAGCCATAGGTTAAGTCACTTTCCCAGGGTCACAAGATAATAACAAGTCAAAGATTTGAACCCAAACCATCTGACTTTAATTCTGGTACTCTTTCCACTATAGAAATTAGTCTTTGGGGATAGGAGCAACCAAAGAACAGAGTCCATGAAATTGATGAGAGAGGAAAGTTTTGATAAATCAGAATGTGAGAAAACATAGCAGAGAAATTATTAGGAATTTTTATGCTTGGGGCAACTATCATGAACCAATCCAGGGCAAGTAGTCTTGTGCCCATATGAAGGACTGGAGGAAGAAAGAACTTCATCAAAACCTGTATGAGATTTGGTGCCTTCCTTTTAACTAATTATTCTTACTAATTAGGTGCTAAACTCTGTTGTTTCTGCTTTGTTTGGTCTGTGAGCACTGTCAGCTCCTTCTAAATTCTGCACTCTGGCTCAGAGCTCCAGCTGCCCAGACCTCATTACCAACCCTCACTGTATTACTCAGGAAAGAGAAAAGGTGCTGGATAGAGATCCATAACATTCCTACTTTGTTGTGGTTACTGTATTTGACATCTAAGCACATGGGAACTATTAATGAACACCTATCTTGCTTTTCCTTAAATAGTCATTTTACCATCAAATTCCTTGCAAAGGACTTTTAGTTTCTTGAGAATTCTGCTAACATGCCTTTCAAAACCAAATTTAATTTTAACACATTAGATCAAGTGAAAGGAAAATCGAGGCAATCAGTGAAATAAGTAAAAAACCCCACTTTTCTCAGTTACCTATCTCCAGTGAAAGTGGGGTCTGCAGAGGTTTTCAGCAGAGAGGAGGTGAGGGGAGCCTGAATTATTAGATGATATTCCTGTTGTACTCTGCTCTGGTCTGACCACATCTGCAGCTTTCCATTTTAATTTTATGAGAAGACACTGCAAAAGTGGCCAGAAGAGAATTTTTGGTACTGTTCATACAAGTGTAACACTAACTTGTTAGTCTCAGCATAAGTGCTACTGATATTAAGAAAAGTGAAAAAGAAACAATTGTCTTGAACTAGAGATGTTTTTTGTTTAATTTTGCATTTCCCCCCTGTGAGTCTCATGTACTTTAGACCGCGATGGTGTGGCTCCACCAAAGTTCTAATATCATCATCATTTCCATAGTAACCTGCTATAAAGATGCAAACAGAGGATTACACCCTCCCTCCTTGCAGGCTTAGACAGGAAGGCCAGATGGGTTATGAGGGAGGGAAAAAGCCCTTACTGAGACATAAATCTCTTCAGGAGAAGCCAAAGGAAATCATTTAAGGCAGAAAGCTGGTGGTGTAATCATTGCCCTAGGGTGACATTCCTGCTCAAAGCTGGCCAGCAATGGTGAGTGCCTTTCCAAGATTTAAATAGAGGACTCCAAGTATGTGGTGAGTTACTGACAAAGCCAGCTAATGAGGCCAGGGCCATGCATGGGTTTGATTCCCCAATGAGGCCATTAATCACACGCCCTTCCAACGGACACAGGCTGCATGTATCATGTCCAAGGGAGAGCTGGCTAGCTAATAAAAAACCATCATCATCACTACATGTCAGTACAGAGGGCACACCCTACTGGTAGTGGGCTTCTATTGTGTCCTTCCTAGTACCAGATTAGGTAAGGTGGGTTGCAGTTCCCTATCTTTAATATGCTTGTGTGCTCTCCCATCTCTATGCCTTTGAACAGACTTTTCCTTAGGTCTATCGATGAGAGATTGCACAGTTGAGCCCGCAGGGTCTGGGCCACGCAGCAATCTGTATCTTATACCTAATCATACTGTTTGTACTGGGTTCAGTCCTTGTGACTAAACACCAAATCCGAAGTTCTTCATTCCTCAAAGGCCCAAGGTGAGAAGGGATCTCTTCTCATGTTCATTGACTTAGTAAGTCTCCCATCCTGGATAGCCTGGGGCTATTTTAGCTATGGTAAATTTGATTATGGCTTATAAGTCTAAAAGGTTCCCCAAAATAGAGGAAGTAAAGTAATGGTACTCAGTACACAATATGATTCAGATGAGTAATTTATCCCTATACACAAAAAGGAATGCAGGGTTTAAGGGAATTATACCATAAATTAACATAATTATTGGAATAGAAATCTGTACCACCTTGTAGCTATTATTATAATCTGCCCAGATATTTAGACCTTATTAAAACATAAGCAGTTTTTCAAAACTTCTACTCAGAGAAATTACATTTCACCTGGATTCTGTACTGTCACTCTACTCCAAATCTGAGCCTTCATGCTCATCTGCTTCCACAGTCCACTGCTGCCTCAACCAACCCCTCCAGTGGCCATCCCCACTGGTGATGATGCCAGTGGACCTACAAACCTCTGAACCTTTCTAACACATGGCGCTTTATTCAGGAGAGTAAATAAAAAATGCCTCCCGGAGGGGCCCAGGTGTAAGTTTACTTAGTCAAATTCAGATTCCACATGGGACCAATGGTGGGGAAGGGGAATGAGTACGACCCATTCCTCCTAACTCCTTGATAGAAGAATCAAAGCAAAAACAGTATTACTTGGTACTTGAGGGAGAATGGATTCCTAGAAGCTAAGCCAGAAAAGGTCCCTTTTGAGGATGCAGGCCCCACCCCACCACTCACTGGGTCATCATTGGGATGACCAAGGGGCTTACTGCTTAGAGTTGTTCATGTCATTCTCTAACACCAAATCCTTTCCTCACCTGGCCAGAAGGAGCCAGGAAGTTCATCATTCCTCAAAGACCCAAGCATTGAGGTCTTTGGACTTTGAGCATTGAGACTTTGGAGTGCCTGGAAGTTTTCAGGGTAGCTCTGGATGAATGTACATGGAATAGCCCTTAAAAGTCCATTCATTCAGTCTTCTTTGTCTTGCCATTAGGATCTTTAGCTTCTGTCTGGTTCGGTTCAAGAGACTGATCTTTCCCCCCCCCTAAGTTTGGGCCCTTTTCCTCCTCCCATATAATTTGTGTTTAATATATATGTGGAGAGAAAGAGTTTACTATATGTATGTACATAGTTTCTAGTTGTATATG
>CM053585.1:294260380-294281814 GCA_028646515.1 Pseudochirops corinnae
TAGATGTATGGTTTACTATATATGCTTGCTTATATATCATTTACTACAATGTGTATAGAGGGCATATATAGGTTACTATATATGTGTGTATAGTTTACTATACAAGTGTATACATATAGTTTAATATATGTGTATGTTGTTGTTCAGTTGTTTCAGTCATGTCCAATTCTTCATTACCCTATTTGAGGTTTTCTCGGCAGAGACACTGGACTGGTTTGCCATTTCCTCCTCCAGCTCATTTTACAGATGAGGAAACTGAAGCAAACAGAGTTAAGTGACTTGCCCAGGGTCACACAGCTAATAAGGGTTGGAAGTCAGATTTGAACTCAGGAAAATGAGTCTTCCTGCCTCCCGACCCAGTGCTTCATCTACTGTGCCACCTAGCTGCCCACATATGTATATTCATATACACATATATTGTCTGTATCCTTTCTATGGACAAGTTGCTCCTCCTTTTCTCTTCACCTCTTCCTTCCCTCCCTCCCCAAGCATCAGAGACTGTTTCTGGTTTTGTCTTTGTATCCTCAGTGCTTGGCAGAGTGCCTAGTACATGGTAGATATTTCATAAATAAATGTTTGTTGAATGAATTTTTCCTTTCAGGATATTTGTACCTAGTTTTACTGATTTGGGGGCATTGGTTTAATAATACAATGAGGTAAGAAGATCAGAGTAGATCTGTAATCACATGAACTAACCTGTCTATATTTTTAAATATGTTTCCAATACAGAGGAAGTAATGGCCAGAGTTTAAGAACCTTTACCCAAGGTACGTTGGAGCAGAGCAGATTGTTAAATTTTCAGTGTGAGCATTTATACTTTAGAAATCAGCAAATTTGTAAATTAGGGATTGATTTATTTTTTTTGTTGTTGATTGTCTAGACTTAAGAAAATGATAGAAAAAAATAATGCAGATTAAACTCAGACGTTTGTCCTGCCTACTTTTTTATGGAGAGAGATGGTTTTAAAATATTTATTAGCATACCCCTGCTTATATGAGAGGCTCTCTGGCCAGTCAGTTGCCAAGTCTTATGTGAGGTGCATAGTGTCTCTCATTTGTCCCACTTTCTCTATTCACATGGCTATCGCCTTGTTTTCATAGCCTCATCATTTTTTTGCTGAATTATTGAAGTGTTTTGTCTATCTGGATTCTCTACTTCTATTCTTTCTCATTTCCAATCTATCCTCTATCAAGCTGCCAAAAGCGTCTTCTTAAAGCACAGTTTCCTGCTCGAGAAGCTTCAATGACTTTCTATGGCTTCTAGGATAAAATTCAAATTCCTCAGCTTGACATCTGAAGTCCTTCAAAATCTGTCTCCAGCCTACCTTCCTAGGCTTATTCCTTATTATTCTCCTTCATGCACTCTGAGTTATAGCCAGGCCAGCCCATGGCTGTTCTCTAAAACTGGCATTTCTTTCCCCAACAATGTCCCTTAAACAAACTGTTTCCTATACCTAGAATGCACTTTTTTCTCACTTATATCTTTTAGAGTTCCAAGCTTCCTTCAGGATGCTCATGTATCATATTCTACAGAAAGGCTTTCTCAATCCTGCCGTTCTTCCCCTCCTCAAATGATCATGTGTAACCCACGTGAAATCTAGACTTACTCTTCCATCTTCCACTTGCCCTGATGAAGTGGGTCCCCAGTGCATGGTTACTAAGTCCCCTCCGGGCTCTAGGAATAGCCCTGAGGGATTGGGAGTGTCCCCATGGGTCCCCATCTGGAAATTGTCCCTTAACTACTTTAGTACTTGCGCAGAAAAGTCAGACCAGAAGTTGTGAGGTAGGGAAGTATCCAGGTCCAGGTCCGGGTTAGCACTGGAGGTGAAGAAGACAGAGTACAAAGATAGTTGCAGTGATCCCTTCAGAACACTGAAGTCTTGGTCAACACACACACACACACACACACACACACACACACACTCACATTCACATACATGCAGATATCACACACTTACAAGTATGCATTTATCTGCATGTGAACTCTGAAAACCATATGGCAAGAACTTGATTTTACTGCCAAAATGTATTAAGCACCTACTATATGCCAGGCAGCTTGCTCAGTGGGATGGATGCCAGAATAAAAGATATCAATGTCCTTGCCCTCAAGAAGCTTTTAGCCTACTGGGGGATGTGACGTACTCAAATAAATACAGCACCAGATGGAGTGCAATAGGGACAGAGAATCTAGACAATGCTCTAGAAAAAGTCAAGGAGAGAAAGAACACTTCGTTTTATTTTATTTTTGCTTTTTGGAGGGGGGAAGGCAGGGCAATTGGGATTAAGTGACTTGCCCAACTCACGCAGCTAGTAAGTGTTAAGTGTCTTCAGCTAGATTTGAACTCAGATCCTCCTGACTCCAGGGCTGGTACTCTATTCACTGCACTACCTAGCCACCCCTAATACTTCACTTTATATGGAAGGATCAGGGAAGAGTTCACAGAAGAGATGGCATACCTAAGTGGAGCCTTGAAAATAGAAAAGCATTTTGACAAGAGTGAATGCTTTTACAAGTTGGGTGATAGTCTGCATAGAGTACATGAAGGCAAAAGATAGAAAGAAGAAGCTGTGTGAAAGGAGCATAATTTGAGACAAATATGGAAAAGGCAAGTGCGAATCAGATGATACTGGGCCTTAAATGCCAGGCTAATGAAATTATGTGTTATCCCAGAAGTAACAGGGAGCCATTCCATGTTATTGAGCAGTGGGGTGATGTGGTCAGATGTGTTAATTAGGCAAATTATTTTTACAGTTGGTACAGTGGATAGAGCATGGCCCTGGAGTCAGGGAAACTCATCTGCCTGAATTCAAATCTGGTTTCAGACACTTACTACTAACAGTGTGACCCTGGACAAGTCACTTAACACTGTTTGCCTCTGTTTTCTCATCTGCAAAATGAACTGGAGAAAGAAATGGCAAACCACTCCAGCATCTTTGATAAGAAAATCCTAAATGGGGTCACAAAGAGTCAAATACAACTGAAACAACAATAAATTTTTGCAGTTATGTGATGTATATACAAGAGACGGAAGAGACTAGAGGCAAGGGACCAGTTAGGTGTTTGAGGGAGGGGAAAAAGTAAAAAGGAACATGAGGTTTTGAGACTACATGATCGGGAGAATAAGGATGCTGGGAGAAAGCAATTATAACTACTTTCATAACTTTTAAAAAGTCAGTCTAGGCCTTACTTTCCCTATATAAAACAAAATGGAGCTGGTCTAGACTCTTAATCTGGGGTGCATGGAAGGGTCTATGGTTAGATTATTAAGGTATCCCTGAAATTAGATGAGAAAAAAAAATGGCATCTTCATTTTCACTAACCTCTGAAAAGAAGCACTTTGGAAAGGGGTCTATAGGCTTCATCAGGTTTCCATAGGGGTCCATGATGCAGGAGAGAAGAACCCTCAGAACCTAGATGAAACCTAAAGTTCCTTTTAGTCCCAAGATTCTATTTTCTAAAATCCTTTCTCCAACCTTGATATTCTATAGTCTATATTCTAATTTTCCTTCCGGCGCTGGCTCTCTATATCCCAAGGTCATAGGAGCATAGATTTAGAGTTGGAAGGAACTGAGAGGACATCAGATCCAACCCCATCATTTAACAGAAGAAACTGAGGCCTAGAAACCCATTCCTGAACCTTGGGCTTTCTGGAAGAGGTGCATGTTAAAGAAGGGAATTTTGTTGATTTTCCTCTGCCTTATGACATTCATCACATTTATTGGTGCAGCCATGTTATCTTCAGGGATTGCCATTTTTCATCCCTGCATCTCTAGCACCCAGCCCAATGCTGAGCCCATCATAATAGGTATTTAATCAGTGTATAAATTTGGATCTACAATCCTATGAATAAGTATTCCTTTTAGGAGACTTTTCTAGGGTGCCTCTTAGTCTTCATTACTAGGCAGATTCTGTCTTGAAGCAATAGAATTTTTATGTTTTATGGTTTTTTTCAAATTTTATTTCTATTTTTAGTTCCAAATTCTCTCCTTCCTTCCACCCCACCTCCACCCATTGAGAAGTCAAGAGATTATAGTATGAAATTATGACAAACACATTTCCACATTAGCCATATTCCAAAAATTAAAAGCAAGAAAAATAAAGAAAAAATATTCTTCAGTCTGCATTCTGAGTCCATCAGTTCTTTATGTAGAAGTGGATAGCATTTTATATAAGTCCTTTGGAGCTGTGGTGGCTCATTGTATTGATTAGAGTTATTAAGTCTTTCATGGTGGATTATCTTTACAATATTGTTGTTACTGGTTAGATTGTTCTCCTGGTTCTTCTCACTTCACTTGCATCAGTTCATATGAGTCTTCCCAGGTTTCTCTGACACCATCCCCGTCATCATTTCTTGTAATACAATGGTATTCTATCACATTCGTATGGTGTAATTTGTTTAGTTGGGTATCCCCTTAATTTTTTACTTCTTTGCCATCACAAAAAGAGTTGTTACAAATATTTTTGTGTATTTGAATCTTTTTCACTTTTCTTTGATCTCCTTGGGGCCTGGATCTAGTTGCAGTATTATTGGGATAAAGAGAATGCATGGTTTCATAGACCTTTGGGCATAATTCCAAATTGTTCTCCAGAATGTTTGGACTAGTTAACAGCTCACCAATAATGCATTAGTGTGCCAACTGTTGTAAGGGTGTTGTTGTTTTTTTCAAGTGGTTTTTTTTTTTAGCAGAATCCCAAATCTGGAAATACTTGGGAAGGAGTGTAAGAGCTATAGAACTTTGTGTGGTTCATTTAGGTTCACGGTTAGTTAGGACAGGGTTTTGGTCCCAAAGTAATTAGAAGACTGAAATGATAAAAGCAGGAAAAATCAGAAGCCTAGTGGAGCCTATGATGTTTCATGATCAGATACAGAGAGAGGAATAGAGATAGGTTCATTGCTGAAAAAATGCTTTCCAAGGGCAGAGCTATGGTATCAGAATACAGCTAAACTACATTTAGCCAGAAGAATGGAGTAATGTGTATTATTGTTGATTGTATATACTGGTTAGGTGAGAGGAAATGGAATAAGAAAAAGGCAGCTAGATTTTGAATGAGGAGACCTGCGTTTGTAGCCTACCAAAGTCACTATCTAGCTTAGTGACCACTGACAAGTCACCCAGTATTTCTGAGCCCCAGTTTCCTCATCTCTCAAATGGGGTTAATAATGCAAATACTACCCACCTACTTTACAAAGTTGTCATGAGGAAAATTCTTTAAAAATCTAAAAATGTTGTGTAAATGTTTTATTATTCATGGGTATCCAATTTTTAGAGAACTGGAATACAATAAAATATATTTAAAATGAGCACCATGGGGTGGTAGAGTGAATAAAGCACCAGCCTTGGAGTCAGGAGGATCTGAGTTCAAATCCAGCCTCATTCACTTAACACAAAAACTAGCCGTGTGACCTTGAGCAAGTCACAACCCCAATTGCCCTGCATTCCCCCCTCCAAAAAGAAAAAAAACTAGCACCTTATATTGAGCACAATTTAATCTTTCTTTGATTATTCAGAAAGTCATTCTGGCTTATTTGATCATTTTGACTGCATGGATTCTGCATAAATGGTAATTTAATTAAATTATGGCAAAGAAAAGCTTGTTTTCCCACCATTAACCAGGTAACAGGAAATACTGGGTTTGGAAGCTTGATGTTTCTAACCTGAAGTCACTACATAGCTGTCAGCCTGTCACTTTACATAATTTATAAATGCAGTTGTGCTTCTTTCAGTAGGCATAGATGCATCACAGCAACAATTTCTATAGAAATTGGGCTTTGTACTCTGGTATTTTAATTTTTTTCCTATCATAATAATGGGCACATTTTAAGGATTTGGGGTCTGCAATTTTTGATATGGAGATTATTTGTGGAATAATACTTTCGAGCCATCATCCTCATTATTAGAACAGATTGAAATTCATCTCCAGTATATATGTGTGCATATCCATATATAAGTATGTATACACACACGTATGTCTTTTCCTTTATTCTCGAGGCACTTTGATCTTTTACCTTTCCCTGGAATGGTCTCAATTTTTTTTCCATTTGGTTTGTATTTGTAAGTTAGTTTTGGTATGCTGCCATATTCCATTCTTTCAAGATGTTCTTTCCATTTCTTTAGATAATTTTCCATTTTATGTACTATGTTTTGTACTTGAAATCTTTCTATTATGTCTTGAGTTATGATGAGCTTGTTGAATAAATCCTAGGAACAATCCCCCAAAAGGTATCATTGCCATTTCTTTTTTTTGAGAGGCTTCTTGGAAACCCAGGCTTACTTGTGTTTTGGCATGTTGCTTTTGAGACATTAGTATGCCCTGTTTTAAGCAAGACCATTAAAGGAGAATCCCAGTTTATAAAACAATACATCGACGGAGGGATTATTCACTTTGCAAAAGGTTTTTGATTCATTAAATAATTGAGCATAACATTTCTTTTAACTATTTCAGTAAGCTACCCTTGCATACATAAGATACTTTACAGAAGTTCAATTTACATAAATTATTTTATAGGAATATAGTGATTTTACAAATTAATACTTGTCTATAATTTTAATATGGAGTCTGTAGTGATTTGGATATCAAAATTCCCTAAACTGCTTGATATTCAGTGTGTTATAGGTTAATAATTTAAATTTTATATCCTTATATTGTAAAATCATCTAAAGTAGTTTAAAATATAAAAATCTGAAATTGTGGTTGTTCTCATTCCTTATAAAAACAGTGCCGGGGAGAGGGCATAAGATGAAAATAGGCAAGGAATTATCATATGGATAGCCCGAGACAACACCATCCCAAATTTATGCACTACCCTTCATGGTCTGACTCCAGTTCATCTTTCTAGATCAATTGCATGTTCCCATCTGTCACTCATTCTATATTCTAGTCAGCCTGGCTACTTAATGTTCCTGAGTACAACATTCCATCTCCTGACTGCATTTTCCTACCAACTGCCCCCCATGCTTGGAATGCCCTTCCTCTTTCTTGGTACCTCTAGCTCCCTTCAAGGCTCATCTCAAGGGCTTCCAAGAGGCCTTTTCTGATTCCTTCTGCTAGATCAGTGGTTCTCAACCTTCCTAATGCCGCTACCCTTTAATACAGTTCCTCATGTTGTGGTGACCCCCAACCATAAAATTATTTTTGTTGCTACTTCATAACTGTAGTTTTGCTACTGTTATGAATCATAATGTAAATATCTGATATGCAGGATGTATTTTCATTGTTACAAATTGAACATAACCCACAGGTTGAGAATTGCTATGCTAGATGGTGCAGTGGATAGAGCAATGGACCTTAAGACCAAAAGACCTGAATGCAAATCAGAACTCAGGTACTTACTAGCTAAATGATGCCAGGCAAGTCACAGAACCTCTGCCAGCCTCAGTTGCCTTATCTGTAAAATATACTGAGAGTTATTGTGAGGATAAAAATGAGATAATATTTGTAAAATGCTTAGTGCAGTGGCTGGCACACAGGTAGGCATTTAATAAACGCTGGTTTCCTTCCTTACTGTAAATGGGAATGACAATAATAGCACCCACTTCCCGGATTATCATGAGGATCAATTAAGATATTTGTCAGGTATTTAGCGCAGTACCTGGTGCATAGTAATAATAATGTTAATAATGTGTTCAGTAATAAATGTTTATTCTATTCCCTTTCCCTACTGTTGTCAGCATTACTCTACCCCTGCCACCACCAAAAACAATCTTGTATATATTTTGTATTTTCTTAACTGTGTATATGGTGTTTCCCCAAGTTTTCCCCAGAGAAGTCTCTATTTTCAATTTTGTTTTTGTATCCCCAGTACACAGCACAACACTGAGTGTATAGTCAGGACCTAGCAAATGCTTCTGGAATTGAATGAAATAGGAGAATAGATTTAGAGCTGGAAGAGACTTTAAAGGTCATTTAGTCCAAGCCCCTCATTTTACAGATATAGAAAATCAGATCTAGAGAGGTGACTTGGCCTCAAGCAACACATGCAGTAAGCCTCAGGAATAGTATTCAGGATTCAAAATGAACCTTCAGGGAGCTGAGGCGCTCCTGTAAAACAGTAGTATTTGAGGTACGGGTGCAAAGGGAGAACACTCCAGGCTGAGGGATAGCCAGGGCAGAGGCTCTGAGCAGGAGATGGAAGGTTTTGCCGTAAACAGTCAGAATACTTATATGGCCACAGAGTGGATGATAACCTTCCTAGGGGGTAGTAATTTCTAATACAGCTAGAAAAGTACAATGTGGACAGCTGTTGAAGTCTAAAATGCCAAGCGGAAGAGTCTATATTTGAACAACTGATCAAATTTGGTATTTCTACTAAGAGGTAATAGGGAATCATTGGAATGCACTGAATAGGGAGTGATATAGTCAGAAATGAGCTTCAGGAAAATTGCTCAGGTGCCTATGTGGAGAACAGATTGGAGAAGGGCGAGACAAGGCAGAAAGATAATTATGAAGCTGCAGTAGTCTCAGTGAGAGGTGATGAGGGCCTATTCTAGGGTAGTGGTTGGAAGAGCGGAGAAAGGGAGAGGGGATTTGTGCTGGAGATGTTGTGGAGACTAAAACAAACAGATTTTTTTCAGCTAATTCAATATGTGGGGTGAATGAGAGAGGAGATTTGAGGTTGATATAAAAGTTGTAAATCTTAGTGACCAGAAGGATGGTGGTACCCTCTACAATGCTTGTGAAGTTCAGAAGAGGGGGTAAGTTTCAGGGGAAAGATGATGAGTTTCTGTATTAGATATATTGAGATGCCTACAAGGTATCCGCTTGCAAATGGACAATAAGCAGTTGGAGATTTAGGACTGGATAAGACACATCGGAGAGTCATCTATATTGAGATGATCATTGAACCCACGGAAGCTGATGAGGTCACCAAGACAGAAAGCATAGAAAGAGAAGAGGGCCCAGAAGAGAGCCTTCGGGTATATACACAGTTAGGGAACATGATAGGGATGAAAATCTAGCAAAGGAGACTGAAATGAGGTTGCCAGGTATGTAGGAGGAGAACTGAGAGAGAACAGTACCACAGAAACCTAAAGAGGAAAGAATATTCAAGTGAAGAGGTTAGTCAAGAATGTTAAATATGGTAGAGAGGTCAAGAAGGATGAAAACTGAGAAAAATGATTAGGTTTGGCAATTAAGAGATCATTGGTAACTTTGGAAAGAGCAGTTTTGGTTGAGTGATGGGGTTAGAAGCCAGATTGCAAAAAGTTTAGTAGAGAGTAAAAAGATAAGTCAAAAGAAGTGTAGATGACTTTTTCAAGGCATTAGGCCTAGAAAGGGAGGAAGGGTGCAGAACTATAGCTAGTGGGGATCACAGGATCTAGTGAACATTTTTTAAGAATGAGGGAAATGGAAGTGTTTAGAGGCAGTGGGGCAGCGAGCAGCAGATTGGGAGGCATTGAAGTTTGGAATGAGAGAGGAGGGATGATGACGGAGGTGATCTGCTAGAGAAGACAGGAGGAGAGAGCATGGTAGGTACATCTAGAAGGCAGCCTATTCCTCTTCTGAACAGTTCTGATTATTAGAAAAGTTTCTGTTATTTTGACCTAAAATCTGCCTTGTTGCAGTTTTTGTCCCCTGTTCTTTCTCTAATGTTCTGAGGCTCCAGCACACAGATTTATCTGTTTTCTATGACAAAACTTCAGAAACCCATGTATCTACCTAAGTCTTCTCTTCAATCTGCCTCCCTTCCGCTTTCCCCATCCTAGTTCCTACAATCAGTCTAACATGACTTGGTCTTCAGTCCCTTTACTATCCTACCCCTATCCTTTACCTTACTCCAGTTTGTCAATGACCTTTCTAAAATATGACATTCCAGATTCTTCGGTTCTTATGTGGGATGCTCTGTACTTTGATTAGCTTCTAAGATGAGCTGAACATAACCACCTCTGGGCCTTTACTGCATGAAAGGACATTTCTCTTCAGACTGCCCGTACTGGCCAGGTGAAGTCCTATGGTAAGACTGTCAGGTGTATTCCAGACAAATGAAAGATTAGCTAGCCAGGTGGGAATCGCAAAGAAATAAGCTTCAGGCTCTTTAACTCAATTCATATACAAAAAATGTTTGGTTAGCTATTGAAAAATATATTTTCATATCATATGGGTTTCTATTCTTATTTCTGTCTCTTCCAAGGAGAAATCAAAGAAGCTAAGATCACTGCTTTCCTACAATTTTGTCATCAGTTTTCTGGAGTTCAAGCATTCTTGAGGTGACTTAGAGGAGAGCCTAAAAGAAAATCCAGGCCTTAGAGATGGACCTTTTGGTAACACAAACCTCAGATGCATAGCCATTGACTGAAAGCAATTATTTCACTCTTTCCATAAAAGATGAACAAAAACAGTGTTGGGAAAATAGATGACAGATACGGCTCTAGAAGCAGCTATAAGATTGTATATTAAGTCAGGAAGACTTGAGTTCAAATCCTAATTTGGTCACTTGCTAGTTGTGTGGCCCTGGGCAAATCATTTAACCCCAATTGCCTCCCTCCACCCCCAAGCAAAACAAAACAAAACAAAACAAAACGAACAAAAAAAGATTATATATTAAGTGAGCAACCTTTGAGGAATATAGGGCTAAGGATGAGAGCCCCTCCAAGGTCCAACCTCAGTATTTAAAAAAAAAAGAATTCAAGGCTGAACAGAAAAGAGAGGTTTGCATAGATGCACGAGCCAATTCATTACACAAGTTTATCCATCTGTAGATCTGGCCTATAACCCAGTCCTTTCTTCCACCCTCATTGGTGGTTTTAACCTCCTCTCTTCTTGGCTTTTCCACTTAAAACTGCCAAGTGTTTGTAATGGATAGAAAGAAGGGACATTGATGTCCAAGCCAATTTCTTGAGAAAAACAACAAAGGAAAATCACTTTCTTTGTGCTGATCCTCAAAGATTACACATGCCACATTGCTAAGTTTTATGGAGGAATTGAACTGCAGGTGTTTGGCCCTTTGGAAAAGAATGCAAGGACTTGGGTGTTTCCTTCTGACAGTTTCCCAGCACATGCTATAAAAGAGATGCAACCCAGGACTCACTCAGAGATTGGCCTAGATAGGAAACCTGGCAAGAAAGCCTTATGGGAGGTCTCCGGTGCTGAGGGAAAGTGGCCCTGAGTGGAAGGTGGTGGTGTGGCACCGCAGAATGAGAGCTCACTCTGGAGTCAGAGATCCTAGGATACTTCCTGGGTGGGCGACTTTGGGCAAGTCTCTTAACCCTTCCCCCCACTAGGGCCTCAGTTTCCTTAACTATCAAATGAAGGGATTGGAGTAGAGCAGGGGTGACCCTTTGACTGAATCCAAACTTCACATAACAAATCCCCTTAATAAAAGAATTTGTTTGTAAAACTTGGACTCAGTCAAAAGGCTGCAAGGTTCTCTACCCCTGGACTGGAGGGCCTCTAAGGTCTCTTGTAGTAGTAGATCTATGATCCAGTGGATCCCACTACTTTATTCTCCTTGGCTCTAGGTCGCCTCTTCAAGGGATGACACTTACCTTTTTCAGTTGACTACAGTAAGACTCCAGGATCATAGGTCATCTCCCTCAACCATGCGTGTTCCCCTCTTCTCTTCTCTGTTCTTTCACCCCCAACCCTCATATCCAACCAGTTGTCAGGGCCTATTGATTTTTAACTTGGTAATATCTCCGATGTATACTTCTTCTTTTCCTTTGACATTACCACCACCCTGGTGTAGGCCCTCCTCACCTCATGCCTGTACTGTTGCAAAAACCTGCTAGTGGGGTCTGCCTGCCTCAAATCATTCCCCACTTTAGTTCTTCTTCCATTCAACTTTCAAATGAATCTTCCTAAAGTACATGTTGCGCGCACACACACACACACACACACACACACACACACACACACACATTGTATAAACTCCAGTGGCTTCCTATCACCTCCAGGACCATATATAAAAATTCTCTTTTTGGTATTCAAAGCCCTTCACAACCTTGCTCCTCTCCTACCTTTCTAGTTTTCTTATATCTTCCGTTCTGAGATGCCAGGGTACTGGCCTCTTCGCTGTTCACCTCATGCTTCATGTCCAGGCTTTGGGCATTTTCACTGACTTTTCCCTGTGCCTGGAATACTCTACCTCCTCATCTCCACCTGCTGATTTCTCTGGCTTCCTTCAAGTCTCAGCTAAAATCTCATCTTCTACAAAAAATCTTCCCTGATCCCCCTTAATATTAGGGCCTTTTCTCTATTGATCTTGTATATATCTTTTTTCTATGTAGTTGTTTGCATGTTATGTTCCTTCTTATACTGTGAGCTCCTTGAAAGAATGGATTATCTTTTGCCTTTTGGGGGTTATCCCTAGTGTTTAGGCCAGTGCCTGACACATATTAGGTTGATTTGTTGTGTGGTTTGTCCTTCCTTCTCAAAGAGGGCCATGACATCAGGAAGATGATGACATGACTTGCAACTGAATTGTATTTAAGTGAGGGAGGGCTGTGCAAAATCACCAGCCTCACTTTCTCCTCCAGAGCCATCTGGGTCCAGTGACCAGCTATAGATCAGGAGGACTGGAGATGGCCCAGGATGCAATGGGAGACCTTGACCTTTTTAAGCTAAGGTCGTTCTGAGTTGTGCTTACTGACTGGCTGATTCCTTCCACATTCTTTCACTTAGAAACTTCATCAGCTCTCATGGGTTTAACTATTATTTCTACCCATGGTTGGTTGTTATCCTTTGATCTTGAAGAGGACCAAAATGACATAACTATGGGGGGGGGGGGGGAGGTCAAGGTATGTAGCACCAGTGCAATATTTACAGCACCCACGATCACGATAAATGCCGTGACTATAATTATTGCATGACGTTTAATTCCATCTTAGTACCAAAGATATTCAGAAGCCATAAGAACTCTGAGAGCTACAGCATCCTTCAGCCTTCCCACACACCAATACAAGATCAGTATTTACTCACAACCCTCTCTATCTCCTTGACTGAGCTCTTCTCTCCCCCAGTGTCTGGTTCTGACTACCAGCTTCCTGTAGGCTCTGCTTCCCTTCAGCAAACTCCTCCCACCACAGGCTCCTTGTGACTATATTTAGCCTCTTAGGAGGGCAGAGTTTACTTTCAAAGCAGACCTCCCTAGGCCTATTAAGGAGCAGGGAAGATCTTCAGATTCCCATTTCCCATTATGAGGTAACAATGTGCCTGACTGTGGCCAGTCAGAGTGACATTAGCCTGCATGTAGTTCATATAAACAGACCATTTCTGCATGCACATGACTCCTACTTCTACATGTTCAGCATCAGCCTCTCCCCCGACCTTCAGGCCCAGATCGCTAGTTGCCTGTTGGACATTTCAAACTGGATCAAACTCAATGTATCCAAAATTGAATTTCTTTTCTTTGCACTCCCCCCACAAAACCCTGTTCCTCTTCCATCCTTCCCAGTTTCTGCCAGTCTCCCTGACATGTCCTCCGCTCCACATTCTCCCTCCTCCCATATATCCACTCAGTTGCCAAATCCCATCATTCCTACCTTCTTAGCATCTCTCACACAATTGCAACCTTATTTCAAATTCTTATCACTCCTAATTGGCCTCTCAGCAGGTGGCTGAGCTAGCACTAACTGTGTGGAGAGAGCCAACTGTTGTATTTTCAGATATGATTACTTACATCTCAGAAATGTGCAGTTCAGGGCTTGATTGTTGTTTGGTGGATTGTCTAGATTTCAGAAAGCAGTAGAGACGATGCTGATAGTGCAGATGAAATTTAAAAGTATGTTGTCCAGAGAGTGGGTTGCTAAAAATTTGCCAGCACACCCCAGTTGCCACCCCCCCCCAATTTCTCACCATTCCATTCCATTCTATACATCGCCAAAGCAATTTTTCCTTAAGTGTTAGTCTCACTAGGTGACTGGAAATCCAATGGCTTCCTATTATCTCTAGCATTAAATATGAACTATTCCATTTAGCTTTTAAATCTGGCATATATTATCTGGCCCCAGCCTGTCTTTCCAGCTTCATTGAACATTATTCTGTCTGCCCTATTCTGTAATATATCCAAATTGACCTTCTCTCTTTTCCTCATGGGAAGCACCTCATTTCCTATTTCTGTACCTTTGAGGGCTGCCCACATGCCTGGAATGCACTCCCTCCTTATTTCTGTTTCATCGAAGCCTTTCTTGATCTTTACAACTGCTAGTGCCCTCCTTCCCAAACTATCTTGTACTTGACTACTTTTATAGGTTTGTTACATATTAACTTTATTTTGATGTATTTATTTATACATTTTATCTTATTTATATAGTTCATATATTTATCCATCATATGTTCACTTCATATTTATGCTGTATATACTTTATATGTACTTATAATATTTATTTAATAATCATTAATTTAATATTAATTAAAATTTATTTATATATATTTGTATTTATTATTTACATAATTATATTTTTATATGTACTTCTTTCTCACCGATGAGCATGTAAGCTTCTTGTGAGTAGGAATAATTTCATTTTTCGTGTCCCCAGGACCTAGCACAGAACTTGCCACATACGCACTCCTTGGTGACTGATTGAAAGATCCTTAAAGGTCACTGAATTCAACCTCTTCATTTTACGGAGGAAAATAAGGAAACAGAGGCCCAGGCTGGTTAAGTGATTTACTCAGACTCACACAGGTATTGGCAGAGGCAAAATTTTAATCCAGGGCCTCTGAGCCCAATGCCAGTGTTTTTTTCACCGTACCACACTGGCCCTCTGTGTGGATGTATGTATATAACACCTCCCCACCCCCACCTCCACGTCCATATTTTAAGGGCAGAAGAAGCCAGGGACACCTCACTCACTTCTAGTAATATAAAAATCAGTATTGAAAAATGGATCCATGTTAGCTCATGCATGAAAAGTCTCTCATAACTTAATAACTGTCTGAGACACCAAAGAGGAATGGAGATATATGGATGAGAGAGAGAAGCCAGAGTGTACTGTGGAAACCCGTGGTAGAGCTGGTTTCATTTTCCAGAGTTATTAATGATCTAGAAGGAGGCAAGGCACATGCTGTGGTAATTAAATCTGCAGATGATAGTAAACAGAGATGTGTGAGAGACACAAGTGAAGATCTGCAAGACATAATGCAGTGACCTAGAGAGAGTAGAAATATGGGCAGGAAATGGCCAAATGAGATTCATCCTGGGAAAAAAATAGAATCCTGTACATCTGGGAAGGAAATAATTTGAAACGCAGAGAGCTAGACCAGCGTAAAAGCATCAGTTAACAAAATGACCTGTGAATGTGAATTAGTGTTGAATATAAATTTGTCCTGGAATGAAAAATGACAATACCTTGTATCTGCATATAACTTGGACTTTTTTGAGAGGTACTATCAAGGGTATAAGTTATTTTGATCTTTGTGACAACCCAAGAAAGAAGGAGGAAGTATCATCATCTACCTTTTACACAGATAAGGACATTAAGATGTGGGTAAAATGATTTGCCCAGGGTCACACAGTTAGTAAAAAAAAAAACATCATGGGACATGGAGATAGATTAGTCTTGAATGGCTGTTGATTAAATCCACTTTAGAGCTACCCTATTGGAATAGTCAATACTCAAGCCAGGACCAATGTGCTACCTAGCAAAGTTCCTTTGTTTATAAATAGATGTTGTAGATAATGTCCCCTCCTCTTCTGTTCATTCCCTTCCTCTAGATAGAAATATTTTCACTCTGCTAGTCATATTTAGCTTGATAATTTGTTATTCAGTGGTATCTGATTCTTTGTGACACCTTTGGGGGTTTTCTTGGCAAAGATACTGAAATGGTTTGCCATTTCCTTCTCCAGCTCATTTTACAGATGAGGAAACTGAGGCAAACAGGGTTAAGTATCTTGCCCAGGTTCCCACAGCCAGTAAGTGTCTGAGGCCAGATTTGAACCCAGCAAGATGAGTCTTCCTCTGAGCCTGCTGCTCTGTCCTCACTACCTAACTGCCCTGTTTTGAAAATACTTTGTTTATAAATAGCTCTTTCCCCTAAATAACCTTACACATTGGGTCCCTGAGGAATTTTACAAATATGTGAATTTCAAACACATCTTTTATTTTAATTTACTTGACAAAATATTAGGCAAGATGAACAGCAACTACTGATAAACCCATTCTGCAGAAAGGGTAACTAAAGATTAGAGCATTTTAAAGATGTTAGTCAAGGCAGAGCTAGAAATATGGTAAACATGAAATTACATTAGAGAGGGAACACTGTAATCTTCTAGGCTACCTAGAAGGGCTCCCCTCCTCTCTCATGGTCAGTGGACCATGGCCCTCTGCTCTGCAGCCTACCTGGCAAGAGACCTGGGTTCTAGTTCCTACTCTGAAAGTTACTGAGGGCTTTTCTTTATAAATGAGGGCATTAGTTAAGGTTGTCTCTAAAATTCCTTCTACTTCTTAGTCCGTCCTTGTGAGATTTCAGCTCCATGTGACCCTACCAAAGCTAAGTCTCAGTTTCAGTAATAATTGAGTGAGTCTTCCTGTGGTGACACTGGACAAGTTACTTCTCCCTCTGGGCCTTCCTTTTCTTACTTTTTAAAGACTGGAGTAGGGCAGGGATCCTTAACCTGGACCCCCAAGGAGAATGTAGATAGATTTCAGAGAATCCATGAACCTGAATGGGAAAATGCTCTAATCAATTTTACTTATCTCTGAAACTTTACATTTTCTTAAAATATTTCAAAGCATAATTCTTCTTTGCCAGAGTGCCAAAGGAGTCTGTCACATAAAAAGGGTAAAAATTCCATATTAGAATCCCAAAGACCCTTTCCAGCCCCAGCATTCTACTTTGAGGGCTTTTTGGAGGGTAGAGGGAAAGAGGTTGATTTCAAGACCTTTTTCAGTCCCCTCCCCCAAAACATCTTTCTGTATGTTGTAAGGGTTACCATTTGCATTTCATCCCCCAATAGTCAGATCTGTTGGATGCTAAATGTGAAGAAACAACTGACTTGAGTACCTAATTTCCTGCCCCTTCTCAATTTTATTAAGGATAATTAAATAAAATATAAAGCTGCCATGTGGTTCACTTCCTCAAAGTGGGAGCAGAGGGGCAGAGGTAAGTGACTAGGTAGTAAGAACATGGTAGGTATCATCCCCAGCCAGCTACATGGTACAGTGGATAGAGTTCTGGGCCTGGAGTCAGGAAGACTCATCTTCACAAGTTCAAATCTGGTCTCAGATACTTATTAACTGTGTGACCTGGGCAAGTCACTTAACCCTGTTTGCCTCATTTTCTTAATCTGTAAAATGAGCTGGAGAAGAAAATGGAAAACCACTCCAGTATCTCTACCAAGAAAACCCCAAATGGGGTCATGAAAAGTCAGACATGACTGAAAATGACTAAACAACAATGGTATCATCCCCAGCCTTGGCCTCATGGCATCCCAGGATCTCTGCCCATGGGAACTGATGTCTCAGGGTCCCTGTCTCCCTCAGAGAGTAGTATTCACCAACCCACGCCCCTACCTGAGGCTCCCTTCTGTGCCTTTTGTCTCAAGTACAAAAAGTCCTAGCTACTATTAACTTTGGTGAAAGATTACATAGTTTGAAGGTCTGCTTGGAATAGATCCATGGTCTTCCATATTTCAGTCTTGGGCTCTAAATACTTGTTTTCACCACCTTCAGTGACAAAGGATGGCTTAGGAAATCAAAGTCTGGTCAGCTTCTTTACTTAGGGCTTTGTCAGCATTTGATGTCGGATTTCCTGAAGTGAGAGAGTTGGCCTGTGAGCCTATTTTAGCATGTAGAAGCAATCAGCCCAACAGGAAAGGCTTGTTTTCATTAACATGACCATCCCTTGAAAGAGGCAGCCCCATTCCTTCTTCCACAGCTCCTTTCTGTTCTTTGGCTCAAAGTAACCATGGCCCATGACTGCTGGATTGAATCTCAGCAGGAGTGTACATCTATTATTCCCACTACCCTAAAAGATGGGGAGGTGGAAACTGGTGAGCCCCTTTGGCCCCAGAGCAGTTGCCATGGATGAATGCAGAAAACAGGGGGAAGAAACAAACCAAACAGCCAAGCTCCCTTCCTGGAGACAGGACTGAAAGCTTGGAAAATATAACGGGGGCCATTGCCTAGCACTTGGGGGGTTGGCATGCTATTGTGAGCCATCCTTCAGCTGGGATTGAGCTGTTATGCAATGCATGGGAAAAGCTGAATTCTATAACATGTGTTTCCATTCATTGGAAGAGTGAAACAGATCTTTGCACTCACCAGAAACCTTGCCTGTGGGCTGTGACCTCAAACGCATTTTTAAAAAGAGGGACAGGTGCCTCTCAGGTTCACTCCTGTGGTTTGGCCCCGAAGGGGTCTAAGTTCTGATTGAGCAAATCTGTTGTTCCTCTATTTTTCACATTCATAAAATAATACTGTTAACTCCTCCCCGCAAATCCTGCTCCATTTCCTCTTTGTAGTATGGTGGTGGTTCTGTCTTTGTAAAGGCCATCCCTGGGTAGGATGAGTTCTGACAGGGTTTACTGAGCTGAAAAGTCTCCAGCGACAGGCCTGATGAAAGTCTATGTGTCTTGTCCAAGGACATACTTAACCAAGTGAATAGAGGTTCAACACCAAAACCTTGGCCATTAGGCGATGAATTTGGGGGCCACTGTAACTACTAAAGATCATCGGCAAAGTCACATACAGGGAGGAACGGGGAATGGAGACTGTACCCAGGCCAATGAAATCAAGTTCTTTTCAATACATTGAAATATACTTTGACTAGGATTACTCTTATGTCTTGATTTCATGGCCACAGCTCCTTCTTTCCCAAGTCAGTTTTATAGATTGAATTTTTCTGAGGTTTCAATTGCCTGGAGAAATCCCAGGGTACCAGACCGAGGCAGATCATCAGTTTCTCAGATTTTTTTCTGTCTTTAGCATTAGATATGTCAGATTTTTCAGTAAAAGGAATGAAGAAAGAATAAGGTATCTTCCCTGGACCCGCAGAAAGATTTAGCAAATGCACATAAAAAATTTGAGCATTAAGTGATGACAGTTTTAATCTGGCAGTACCACTGATCATGGACCTTGAGAAACAATTTTCAAAATGAGTCCTTTCATTTTTATTATTATTATAAATTTATTTATTTTTAGTTTTCAACATTCACTTTCATACGTTTTAAATTTTCTCCACCTCCTTCCGCTTTCCTCTCCGCACGACGGCATGTAATCTGATGTAGGCTCTACATATGCATTCTTATTAAACATATTTTCACATTAGTCATGTTGTACAGAAGAATTAGAACAAATGGGAGGAACTACGAGAAAGAAAAAACTAAACTAAAAAAGAGAGAAAATAGTAGACTTTGATCTGTATTCAGATTCCATATTTTTTTTTCCTCTGGATTTAGATGGCATTTTCCATCATGAGTCTTTTGGAGTTGAAAATGAGTCTTTTTTTAAACTGAGGAGGATAATACTTGCTTACCTTGTAAATCCACAATAATGAATACAAACAAACATATAGCCGGGTTACATATCACTGGGAACTCCTGAAACACATTAACTATAGGTCTATATGCGTATGCGTTGCATATGTACACATATGTGTATACAACACACTCACATACCGTTGTCCCAAACATCTTAGTGCAGGTTTAGGCTATTAAAAGGAATTTATTAGAATAAGCTCCTTGAGGGCAGGATGTCTTGTTTTATTATATTTTTGTTTCCAATACTTAGCACAATGCCTGGCATATAATAAGGGGCTAACCAATGCTTTTTCACCCGTTCACTACAGCACACTGCTTCCCAAGTGTTATAATAGGGGTTATTACTATGTTCCTCCCTACATATTTTAATCTCCAGGCTAATCTTAGGAAAACTCATCTTTCGTCGTCTCAAAAGCCTTAGTGTAGTTTTAAGTTAACAGTACTAAGATTTTTGGGACGTCCTGTATAAGAACAAGCTTTCTAATAATTAAAGATACCCCAAAAGGGGAAGGGGTTGGTGACTCTCCAAGTGGATCTTGGATGATCATTTCTGAGGGAAACTGAAAAAGGAAAATATAAGCTCCTTGAGGACAAGGACTTTTTCTATCCTTTTCTTCATATTCCCTTTTCCTGACATAATGCCTTGCACATAACAGGTCTCTAAAAAATAAAGGCTTATTGAACTGAATGGAACTGAATTGGATTGGATCAAATTAAAACTACAAAGGAGATTCTCTTGTTAGGCAGGTGATGGAACTGGACAACTTCTAAGGTCCCTTCCAGCTGTGGAATCCTGTGATTTTTAAGAAGGTTGCCTGGGAATGAGTTGTAATATAAGTTCTTGCTGCACAGGACTAGGTAAATAGGAACACATGGCCTTAATCTATCTCTCAGTCAGAGGCTGAGAGAGTCAGGGAGGCAAGCCCCCCCTAAAAAAACCCCAAAACAAATCCACCCAACAGACAGAGGAGTGTTTATTTTATTGTGTAAATCTAAAACAATAAAACAATAATTTAATTATTTCATAATAATAAAAATAAATTTAATTATTAAGTAATGGTTAATAATTTGTTAAATAATGATTAAAGGATTACAGTAGCTAAGTTAGAAATAAAAGAGAAGAAACTGCATACTTTGGTGATTATGGTCCCATAGGCTTAAAGGGAAAAGAGAAATTTGCCCTGTTAACTAATTAAAAGAATACTGAGTCTGGGCCACAAGCTCATCAGAATGACTTAGCACAGTCAACACTGCCAAAAAGTCTTCCATGATAGCTTTATGCTTTTTTGTTAAAAATTACTGCAGAATGCAAAGTCAGTGGGGCAGCTAGGTGGTACAGTGAACGGAGCACTGGCTCTGGAGTCAGGAGGACCTGAGTTCAAATACAGCCTCAGACCCTCAACACACTTACTAGCCGTGTGACCTTAGGCAAGTCACTTAACCCCAATTGTCTTGCCTTTTCCCCTCAAAAAAAAAGGAAAAAGAAAAAGAAAAAGAAAAAAAGAATGCAAAATTAAATGTTGTGGGGGGGCGGAGCCAAGATGGCGGTGTAGCAGCAGCAACATATCGCAGCTCTCACATAGCCACCCCAAAATACCCATAAAATAGGACTCTAAACCAATCCTAGAACTCCAAAACGCACACAAGGATACTTCCCACTAAAGTCAGCTCGGCTACGAGGAACCATATCAGCACTGCGAACTGAAGCTAGCCTGGCCTGAAGGCGCGGCTGTGCCCCGGGGGCGGCGGAAGAGCCTATCAGGTGAGCGGATTAGCACCAGCTGCGAGTGGGGACCTCTGCATTGTAGCTTCCTGCCTGCGGCCTGCAGACAGCAGGGGGACTGAGCGATTGTTTTCAGGCCAGGGCTCTAGTGTTGAGTGGCCTGGATCCGGATCGTCGTCTTGGGCCTCGGTCTTGGAGTCTTCATTATCCAGTCAGCCGGAAGTCTACGGCAGCTGGGAAGACCCCAGCGATTTGGGACAGAGCTTTCCCTTCTGGAAGCAGAGCCCCATAGAG
>CM053585.1:294288524-294337167 GCA_028646515.1 Pseudochirops corinnae
ATTCTATAAGATTCATACACCAAATTATAGATGGGTTGTGATCTGGAAATCACAGATCGTTGTCACCTTTCAGGAATTCTATCTGTCCTCTAACAAAGAGAATTGATTTACCCCTTAGCTCCCTTGTGAAGATGGCTTATAGACCACCAAGGCACAGAGTAGGTTGCTGGGTTTTTTTCCTTCCTGGCTTCAGGTGTTCTCTCTCTAATTTTCGAGTTTTGATTAGGATTATAGCAGTTTCAGGATACCTCACTTTAATCAATAAAGTCCTAAAAGTTGGTATCAGTTGAGTCATGGTAAGTCACGTTGCATTTGAAATGTACTAGGTGAGCTTAATGTTTAACATTGGAAACTCCTCCCATGTAAATATTTGGGTGCTTCTTCCACCATTGTAGATTATGATCCATCCATAACTCCTTTTAAACGACTTTATCTATGTCCTTTCTACATACTACACAGAAGAACCAACTGATATGTGGGAGGCCTCCCTTGATTCTTTTAATGTCTTTTGTCTACTAGCACCCAGGCAGCGTACTTCTGTTTTCTTGCCCTCTAATTACATGACCAGCCCACTTTTGACTCCAGTCATACGTATACACTATGATTGAGTTTAAATGCTAGATCAGTGTCAAACATATTCTCCCCCAAAAGTCAAGGACAGAAAAGTCTTCTATGTGCTAGAACATTCATGGCATCACTTTAATTTGTATTAATAACAATAATAATAGCTTGCATTTATAAAACACTTTAAAGTTTGCAGTGTGCTTTATAGATATGACTTCATTTTACCCTCACAATAACCCTGGGAGTTAGGTTGCTATTATTATCATCTTTATTTTACAGATGAGGAAACTGAGGCAAACAGGGTTAAGAGACCTGCCTAGGGTCACACAGCTAGTAAGTGATTAAGGTCAAATTTGAACTCAGTACTTTCTAACTCCAAGTCCACCACTCTATTCACTGTAAGGAGAAAGTGGGGGATACCCCTAGTGATTCTATTAATGTGAATGAAAGCCACATTAAAACACAATAGAACTCCAGTCAAATGCAGTGACCCACGTTGGTTCCAGAGGGCTGATACATATTTTTTTCCTCTCATTAGAAAGATGTTGAACTTCAGCTGTAGAACGATACCACACTCTCAGCATGGGTTTGTTTGTTTTTTATCAGATGGTTTTATTTAACTGTTTTTAAGGGCAGGATACTATTGGCAAGAGTATTAGGGAATGAGTATTAGTGGGAAAAGAATAAATGCATCAGAGAAAAAATATTTTTTAGAAGAAAAAATATCCATAAATTTTAAAATGGGTCTCAGTGAAGATGTGGGATATGAGCTTAGCCCTGAAGAATGGGAAGGATTGAGATAGCCCCTTGACCTTTGACAATCATTCTTCCAAACCTCTCTTGAGGCCTTTTCCACCTAGATGTTTCTAGTCTTAGGAAATAAACACTGATAAGCATGCATTAGCTTCACTGAGAAGCACAGGAGCTAAAAAGGGAAAAAACCATATTTTTAAAAATACCTTGCTTCTAAAGCTTTGTTATAGCTGATGGGTATATAGATTTTAAAATAACCATACAAACAAATCCAAATTTGAAAATATAGCACCTTAATTAGGAGATGAGCAACTAGGTGGTGAAGTGGAGACAGTGCCAGGCCTGGAGTCAGGAAGAACTGAGTTCAAATTCAGCCTCAGATACTTACTAGCTGTGTGACCCTGGGTGAGTCACTTAACCCTGCTTGCCTCAGTTTCCTCATCTGTAAAATGAGCTGGAGAAGGAAATGGCAAAGCACTCCAGTTTCTATGCCAAGAAAATCCCAAATGGGATCATGAAGAGTCAGGCATGACTGAATAACAGCAACAAAGTGTATGAATGTTTTATGACTTCTCAAATGACTCCAGACTTGTTTCTCTAACAGTTGAACCAACTTATAGCTCTCCTTATGGTTTATTAACATACCTGTTTTTCCATACTCTCTCCAGTATTGATTGTTTCTCTCTTTTTGCCAAGTTGATGGGTTTGATGTGACAGCTTGGAGCTGCTTTCATTTGCATTTTTCTTGTTATCAGTGATTTGAAGCATCATTCACAGAGCTGTAGGTAATTTACATTTCTTTTTTTGTTTTTTTGGAAAATTATTGCTCGTATCCTTTGAAGGGGCAAAAGGAACACACATTTATTAAGTGCTTGCCATATGCCAGGCACTGGGCGAAGCACTTTGCAAAATATTACCTCTTTTGAGCCTTACAACAACCCTGGGAGTTGGGCGCAGCTATTATCCCCCATATGTGTTTGAGGAAGCTAAGGCACACAGAGGTTGTGTCTTGTCTGGAGTCACTTGGCTAGTAAGTAGATGAGCCCAGGTATGAACTCAGGTCTTCCTACTTCCAGGACCAGAGCTTGATCTACTGTGCTATGGACTTTAAGCTAGAAGGGAACAAAGAGGTCTTAGTTTTCTATATTCGTGTTTATTTCCTGTAGACTGTGGCTGTCAGACCTGAGATTCCCCCTCCCTTCTATAGCTTATCTTCTTATTTTCACTTCAATGATTTTATTTCTGCAAAAATAGCTTAAATTTTATAGAATCGAAATAGCCTGTGTTTGGGGGGCTTGATTTTTCTTTTGATAACCTCTTCTATCCCTTGTCTGGTTATGAATTTTCACCCTAACCATAGAGATGAATGTTATAGTCTTCTAGTCTCCTCTGTTTTTAAAAAAAGATGTGATCTTTAAGAGTTATACCATTTGTCCTTTTGGAACTTATTATGGTGAAAAGTGATGATCTAATACATATCTTCCATTAAACTGTTATCCTGTTTTCCTAGGAGGCATTATTGCTCCAGTAATTTGTGATCTCAAGTTTACTGAACACAGAACTCCTGTGTGAACGTTTGCCTCTAGGTCTTTCATATGTAGTCCATATCATCAATTTAATCTTCCATTTTTTAGCCAGTACCGAATGATGATATTGAGAGCTGCTGGGGGTGGGGGCTGAGAGAGGGGTCTGGACTTCCCTGATCAATTGTTTCTTCCCACTCCCCCTCAGCCCAGTCGATGAAAATACAGAAGGAATGGGTAAGAGAGACAACAAAGCTTTAAACAGTGCAAAGATGGGCCGCCAGGACAAATTTTCTCTTGAATCCATAGCTGGCTTTCTTCTCTGTTTCTGGGGGGTCACACTCAGAGCTCCCTTGGCCAACTGACTTGTTTCCTGTTGGGTGTGCTATCTATTACTGGGATGAATGACTTTATTTCAAGAAGTCTTGACTGATGACAGAGGAAAGTGCCCCCCTCCCCTTCTGATTAGAAATTTAAGAGGAAAGGCAAAGAGATCTTTGAAGATTTGGAGTCTTTCCCAATTTCTGGCTTTCCTCTAGATTGCCAAGGGTCACATTCACTCAAACTGCTTGTCTCAACTGTGTTTTTCTCTCTTGTGTATGCTGAGTTTTAAAAGCCACCAGGAGTGACCTATCCTTGGCCAACCAAGAGCTGGCTATTTTCTAATTCTAAGGAAAATTTCCTTTACACTTTTCAAAGGGGTAACAGAGTATGGACATATTTCTGGAGTGTTGTCTGTGTTACCTGCCCAGAGTATGGACATATTTCTGGAGTGTTGTCTGTGTTACCTGCCCTTTCTGTGGTTTCACCAAGGGAGAGGCTGTGGGGCTGAATATTGTCCTTACTGGCTGCCCCTGCCCCTCACACAGGCACACATGCACACGCACATACACACACACACACACACACACACACACACACACACACGCTTTTACTCTTTCCCCATTTAAACATATATTGTGCATAGCAGATCAGCTGTGGTGATTTTGGCACATTTGTCCATATTCTTATTTCTGAAAAGTTCTCTGTTGACTTTGGGAGGCTCAAGCCTCCCTTTCAAATGCCATCTTCCAAAACCTTGTACTAAAGAGTCCTTATGGTAAAGTCCATATGGCCCAATTCTTTGGACAATCTGAAAATTGACAGTTTTTCATGATGGTTTTAGGACTCCTTTAGCTGGTAGATCCGAAGGGGTTATAACTCATTCCCAAATGTATGATTATATAGTTAAACAAAATAAGAATTTAAAAAATTCTTATAACGCCTATCTTGGTGCTGGCAAAAGCCTACCTCAACCCAAAGATAATACAAGAAAAAGGAAAAAGAAAACTGGGCACCTCCTTCCCACCCCTTTCATTCCCCCCTAGAGAAAGTCTGGTCCCAATAGAAACCCCAAAAGGAACAGGTGATTTGAGTTAGATTCTTTCACCACTTCAACCTTCAGGTGAGAAACCAAATTGTCTTGGGTGAAAATTCTTTGGGATTTCTGCATCACATTGAGCACTCCAAATTTCCTCAATGGGAAACAGAATATATAGGACATTTCCAACTAAAGGCAAGGATGAATATTTCCAGTGGGTTCCTTCAACACATACTCAACTTGAAAATTTCCCAATGGATCCCTGTAATCCATAGAGCTTCTGAAATGAAGTTCTGAGCTCACCCCTTACTAGGATATGCAGGCTAGCTTAAAAAATAAACCAAACAAATTTAGAAAAGCCCCAAAGGGGTTTAAGACTTCCCAAAAGGGATTAAGCATTTGGAATGGATTACTGACAGTGTCTACATCAGACAAGCCTGTTTTCCAGAAGAATCATAGAAAAGCTATCTAGAGTCATGATACAGTGAGGCAAGTAGTTTAGATCTGTTCAAAAGGAAAATTAAGAAGAAATTCAATGGATTAGCGCCCAAAGTGTGGATTACTAGACCACTGTATCCTAAGGATGAAATCTCCATACTGTTCGTATCAGCTCTTATCCTGATAACGGAACACGGTAATACAACAGATCTCAGTAAATAAACATTCAACAAGAAAAAACTTATCTCAAAGAAGCTGGTGTAAGTCGTAAAGAAATATATCAGAGTACTGATTATCTAACCACAGACTGAAAATAAAAGGAAAAAAAAAGAAGCAAGCTTTACACAACTTCTTGCCCAGCCTTCTTGATGATAGCCCCTTCCCTTAAATACGCCAGAAAGTATTTAAGGAGACCCAGTACTTTCTGAACCTGTCCTCACTCAGCGCCACCTATTCCCTCCCATCTGAACTACCATCTGTTGGGTGAATTCACAATTTGCACCTGCTAAGAGGTGGAGGGTGTGTCCAGCTGGATTAAAGGAGATTGAGCTGATTACAAATGCTGGCAGTGCCGTGGGCTGTCGATAGAGAGCAAAGCCGAGAGTGCTGAGTCAGTAAAGCCCCTCCTGCTTTGTTCTCTGGGCATTACCTTGTAGGGAGGTATTTCCATTCCCTTTTTCCAGTGCTGTTTTATGACTTCGGTGCATTTTTCTGCTGTTTTGAGGTGGTGACGGGTAACTAGGCTTAGATGCAATCTCTCAACTGCCTTGCTAGAAGTTCTAATGGCTGTTTCGCATCTAGGTTGTTCTTGTTGATCTACATTTAAGGCAGATGGGTAGTCTTAGCAGTAAAGGATACTGCTTCCATGAGACTGCGTGTACCTAAGGCTTCGCTCATGCCATCCACAGGCAATGACAAACAAGGATTATCCTGGCCCCGCACTGGCCTCGACAACCCCCAACACCCTCACCAGGCCCCTGTCTCATGTTATCTCAGATGTAGATCATAGAGGTCATAGATTTAGACCTGGAAGGGATAAAAGATGCCATCTGGTGCAACCCCCTCATTTTACAGATGGGGAAACTGAGGTTTGGTTCATTTGTGTCTAAAGCAGGATTCAGATTTAGGTCTTTTCACTCTAATTCTAGCACTGTATCCGCTGTGCCATCTAGAAGATTTATCCTCGTGCCAGGGGCAGTGTGTGGGGGGTGTTTCCATCTCCTGCTTTATTGTTGTTCAGTCATTTCAGTCATATCTGACTCTTCATGACCCCATTTGGGGTTTTCTTGGTAGAGATACTGGAGTGGTTTGTCACTTCCCTTCTCCCGCTCATTTTACAGATGAGGAAACTGAGGCAAACAGGGTTAAGTGACCTGCCCTGGGGGAGGGGGGTAGGCTAGTGAGTGTCTGAGGCCATAACTGAACTCAGAAAGAGGAGTCTTCCTGACTCCAGGCCTGGCACTCTATCCACTGTGCCATCTAGCTGCTCTCACCATATTCATACCTCCTCCATTGTTACCAAGGTCAATACTGCTTTTTTTCCATCTCCTCCCCCCCCCACAACCCCCTCCCCCCACGAGTTTCTAGGATAACCCACATAAGAGGAAGATGACATTGCTTCTACCTTCCCAAAGGTCTATTCTCCTTGGCCCAAGGAGTGAAGAGTGTAAGTGGCTTTGGATGGCCACCATCATTCCCAGATTGCTTTCTGTGTCCTCTCCTGAATGAGGTCTAATTTCCATCAAGGATCGTAAAATCCAAACCTAGAGTAAGTGAAAGGTTTGCCCATCTCACTCAAGAAGCTGCTATCAGTTTTATTTGGAATATGCTTAGGCTTCAAATTTCATGAGAAAACTTTGAACTCTGTGTGTGCGCGTGCGTGCGTGCGTGCGTGCGTGCGTGTGTGTGTGTGTGTGGCATGTGGTTGTAAGGTCTTCCTGTCAGTATACGTGTGACCATGGGAATAGATTACTTACCAGATTTATTCTTATGAATTTAATATGTAAACATCTAATAATAGCTCAGTTAGGTTTCTTTTTTAATTCAGTTAATTGTGACATTGGAAATGTATGACTAAGATTTCCTTTGTTAGAACCACAAATCAAAACCCCAGTGTTTTGGAATAAATTATTTTTAAGTTAGTTTTACCAGAGACTATTTGTCTTTGTTTGCTCTCATTGGAATTACCCAATTATTTGGCACGGCACTATAATGTGAGTCAGGTGCTTCCCTCATTATGTTTTGGAAGTTTTGATAGCTTTTTTTTTTAAAGAGCTTTGCTTTTTCTCCATCTATCCGAGTGGTACAGCATCACAGGATCAGAGTGGGAAAGGACCGCCGAGATCTCCATCCAAAAATCTGTCTCTGAAAAGGAATTCCCTTTATGGCATCCCTGACACGTTGTCATCTAGACCCTGTGTGAAGGGCTGCAGGTAACTCTAGATGCATCCCATTCCTCATTTGGAATTCCAAATTCCCATTTGGAATTGGATTTGGAATCCCATTCCGCCAATTGTTAGTTTTTCCCCTTATAGCCAACCTAAATCTATATCCACCTTAGCCACTAGGTGGCAATAGAGCCCTGGGCCTGGAGTAAGAGAGACCTGAGTTCAAATTAACCTCCGATTCTTCCTAACTGTGTGACCCTGGACAAGTCACAGAAACTTTAGTTTTCTCATCGGTAAAGTGGGAATAAGAATCCCTGTGGTGCCTTCCTCACAGGGTTGTTGTGAGACTCAAATATGATAGTATGTGTAAAGTGTTTTGTAAGCCTTAGGAAGATCAGCTCTTATTAACACAGGGTCTTCCCGCTTCCCTTCCATCAGTCCAATGCAACTGCTCCTGTCAGTGCCTTCTTCAAGATTCACACCCTATCAAAAGATTCCCTGACCTTCCTGACTCTTCCACTGTCCCTCCCAAATTTACACACTTAATTCTTTTTTTTTTTAATTTTTTTGAGGGGAGCAGGGATGGAAAGGCAGTTGGGTTAAATGACTTACCCAAGGTCACACAGCTAGTAAGGTGTGTCAAGGCCACATTTGAACTCCAGGGCTGGTGCCTTATTCACTGTGCCACCTAGCTGCCCCGCACTTAATTTTTATAGTCAGTATTTACAGCCAAACTAATGTACTTATTAATCAGGTACCTGGTGTTTTGAATTTTTTCTCTATTTGCTTCATGTATGTATTTCATCTCGATTATTTAGCAGCAGCAATTAAGCAGAGTAGAAACGAGCTTCAGGAAATGAAGGGTGAAAAAGCCTCTAAGCAGCTAAAATAGTTTTTGTAAAGTCTTGGCGGTCACTATAATGCTATTGACTCTCAGGATCTCAATCAGAGCTTACTTACTCTTGTTTTAAATACAGTACTAATGAGCTTGGTCATAGGGTTTCAGAACCCACAATAGATTATTTACTGCAAATGAGAAGGGTTACTGCTAAGATTATAGTGATGATAATTAGCTGAAACATTAATTAAAAAAAAAAACACCTGATATTTGCATAGCGTAGTGTGGACACCCTTTCTCATTTGGTGCTCACAGCAGTCCTGTGAGGGTTCCTTCCCAGGAAGTGATGAACATAGGCACGACCAATGTAGGAATTTGTTTTGCTCAACTAAGTTTGTTTATGATGAGGGTTTTTATTTATTTGTTTTATTGTTCAATGGGAGAGAGAAATGGAAGGTACAGATTAAATGCAAAAAAGTTTAAATTTCTTACAAAGAAAATTTAAAAACCATGTGAGGAAGGTCCCCTAGGAATTCTTTCCAGTTTACAGATGAGGAAACTGAGGCTCAGGAAGGTCAAATAAATCCCTCATAGTTACTACCAGAACAAGAGTCAGACCCCAGTTGTGTGGAGCAAGAGACACAAAAAAGGAAACCACAGGATCACTGGAGGTCTCAGGAAGCCCAGCAGTTTGGGGCCATCTGATAGAGTCCCTGACAGCCTTACACACTCCAGCAGTGCCTGAGGGTGTCACCCTATGGTACAATGGTTGATGTTCATCAGAATACTGAGTAGTGAAGTTATGAAGAAATGTGTAAATGCTATTTGGGTAGTCATGTGTTTGAGAAAGATTTCCATCCAAAATGAAGAAGTTTGAGCACTTACACGGTTTCCTGGAAGAGTACCTCCCTGACCATACGGGATCAATAAGACTTCTTACCGTTCTGTCTTTTCTCATTAAGGAGATTGTCAGATCTTTGAGGGTGGGGACTGCTGCTCCCAGTGGTTCCCCTGGGCACGCACATACGAGTGAATGATTTGGGTGCACTGAATTGATAAACTCCTTATGGAATGTTTTTGGAGTCTAATAGCATTAAAGCAGTCTTGCACTGGGCATTAGTTCCTTTAAAACAGGAAAATCGTGCCTGGCCGAGTCTTTTCAGAGAGCGGTCCATCTGTTGCTTTCTCATTGTCTTCCGGCTCTCTGACACCAAGAGCAGTGGAGACTATCCTTTGAATGCATTCAAAGGCTTTTTCAGCTGTGGGGCATTCCAGTCTTTGCTCTCCTCTTCTCCTTGCTCCTTTCTTCTGGCCAGACTTAGAAGCGTTCACTGCTGCATTTCCAATCCCTGCAAACAGACTTGAATTGTAAATTGTCTTTTCCCCTGTGCCTTAGCTTGGATGCTTTAATATGTTCCAAAAAGGGAAAGATAGGGTGGAGGGGGAAAGAGTATTCACTGTATATTTGTGGTGGTAGCAACAGCTTGAAACCATTAGCCTTGCTATGATGCATTCCTGTGTTGTTGGAGCGGCTCATCACAACACAACACAACACAATTCTTATTTTTGCTTGGCCTCTTGCACCTCAAAGAGTTTAACCCAGTTAAATACGAAAAAAGCACAGCAAAGAATGCATTGCATGGGGAGTGGGGAACGTTGGAGGAATCCGCTCAGCATAGAATGCTTTTGGCTGTAATGCCGGTAAATGAAGGAGATAACTAGTCTACACCAGAGGGAAAGAAATCCTAAGATGCACATTTTAAAAGAGGTGAACAACGGCCTTTGGGTATTTTCACGTTCCTAAGAAACCATTTTGGTCATGGCCCTCCCCAACATTTTAGAGGGGTAGAAGCCCAGGAGAAAAAAAAAGACTCAGCCGGGCTCTAGTGTGCCCTTTAATTCCGCCTTCCCTACATTCTAAATATAATTCTGCTCATTTGCATGCCAATACCCAGAATGCTTTGTAATTTCACAACTCCTTTCAGTGGTCCCGGAGCTGAAGCCGCAGGAACAAAGCAAAATGTTTAGGGCGTGCCTTTGGCTTCCCCAGTCCATGCTTTGCAAAAGAGAATTGGAAGGTAATCCTTCCCCAGCATGCCTCCTGCTTGTTAAAGTACGGTATATATTTATTGGGAACAGGCCGTGGCCTTGGTATGGGGTTGCTGTTTAAGGAAAGGAAGGTCCCTTTGGCTGGAGATGTCTGGATTTATTTTTTTTAATATCTCAACAAAAAGTTATTAAGGGGCTGTGTGTGCAAAACACTGTACTAAGGGTATGGGGGGGTGATTGCACCACTTGGTCTCTGGATTCTGGAAAGTTTTAGGTAAAACATTCAATATACATTTAAAAATAACTCATAGGTCTATGGTGCTATGAGGTTTGCAGCCGGTAGGGATTTTAGAGATTATCCAGTCTTGTGTCCTCCTCACTTTAGAAAAAGAAAGTGAAGCCCAGCGAGGGCTGTGACTTGCATGAGGTCAAATAAACAGAGAGCCAAGATTCAGACCGTGATGCCTCATCTCCAACCCAGCACGATTTCCACTATGCTATGTTGCATTTGCAATAACCTCGGGAGGTAAAGTAGTGGAAGCATCCCCTCTGCAGATAAAAAACCCGAGACCAGGAATTTTAAGTGGCTTGCCTAAGGTCACTGTAACGTAGATTCGGAGTCGGGTCCTTATTCCAAACTTCAGCACACTTCTATCATACAAGGGCTGTGCCTCATTCATTCCGCACATTTTTCCTGTTTTCTAGACTGCAATTTAAGGCCCCCGTTTAATGAATGCGAGACAGCAGTGGTATGGGTGTGGACTAGGGAACCAGTCCTGAAGACTCGTGTTTAGGTCCTGCCTCTCATGCCTACTGGCCGTGTGAACCTGGGCAAGTCACGGAATCTTAGTGCTTTAGGCATCCATCTCTTTGAGACCATAAACCGCCCAGAGGTTGATGATTTACAATGATGGGGGAGCTTCCTCACCTAGTACTTCCCTATATCAATTGAATCATAAGTTCCGTCGTTATCCCCATTCCTTTTTAATGAACAGGGCACCAAAAGGTGTGCATTAGTGAACCCCAGACTCTCAGCTTTATCAAGTTTGCTCAAATACGTGCCATTAAGCATATGGAGATATTAATGAAATATCTGTTGATTGCTTAAAAGGATGGCAGCCCTATCTCTAATTTTGGTGCTAATCTATAAAGGAAACGAAGAGAAGCATTTCATTGGAGATAGTTGCAACATCTTTCTGCATTCATGTTTTCGCTTTGTATATCATTCTTGCATAAACCAAACCCCGGATGTAAATAAAGCGTGATAATCTTTTGCATGTGGGAGAAAATTCAGTGGCATGACAGTATCTTGCAAGTACAGCTTTCATTCAGAGTGCTGATTTTAAAAAAAAATCCCTACACCTTTGTAATTGTCTTCATTTCGCATTTTAAATGGGTACGACTTCACGATTTCCATTCAGTGTTCTCTGCGTACAGCTATGAAGTGTATTCTACTGTACCCAGCCATGTATCGGTACACTCTCAGGAATGAATTGATGAGGTTGTAGGGGAGCAGAGGCGGTGCCGCCCAATCTTGTAACAAAGGCTGCCTTCCGAAGCATCCTGCTAAAGGAAAGGGGGCTCTGAGCTCCTGGGCTTCGGGAGGAAAACTGGGTGCCCGCTCTGCCGTGCCGGAGTCCTAGGGCGTGGTGGTGGTGGAGTTGCAGTTACCAGACAGTGCAGCTACCTGCCCTCTGCCGCCCCCCCCCGCCCCAATCCTTCTCTGCAGCACAGCCCCCGCCCCCAGCCTGCGCGCCCGGCACCACCCCACTCCACCCCACCTTCGTCTCCTTCGTGGTCTGCCCGTGTCCGCCGCGTCTTGCGCCCCCTGGCGGCCACCAAGGTGCCTCATTCACGCACTCGCTTGCACACACACATCTACACACACTCACACACAAAAAGAAAAACTGGGTGAGGCAGATGCAATAAGGCGAAGGGAGGAAAATCATTAGAGAAGAGGGTGCAGAGGAGGGAGGAGTCGGACTGGCCATTCTTGTCTCGCTGGGTCCCAGCTGTCCCTGCAAAAGAAAAAAGAAATAAGAGGGAGAGAAGTGTGGGGTGGGGGTGAAGGGGCGCAGGGCGAGGGCTGCTATTGTCTCTCGGGCGGCGGCAGCGGCGGCCGCAGCAGCCCGGCGGGGGGCGGGCAGAGGAGAGCAGAGGGGGAGGAGAAGACGGCGGCAGCGGCCAGCGAGGGAGCTAGCGAGCGCACCATTCTCTTCACCTGATCTCTGGGCGGGGGTGCGAGCAGCCAGCGCAGGGCGAGAAGCCGGAGCCGGAGAGGCAGCCGCCCGTGCAGCACCAGCGCCAGACACCATGTCCTACCAGGGCAAGAAGAACATCCCCCGGATCACGGTGAGCCCCAGCTCGCGGCCCCGGCGCCGCTGCCTCCTCCCCTTCCCCTTCCTTCCTTCCCTCCCTCTCTCCTCTGCTCTCTCTGGCTTTGTGTGGGGCAAGTCGCTACTCCTGGCCCCGGGGCACAGCAGAGTGGAAGTTAAGAAAGGGGGGTTGGGGAGGCGGACTAAAGTTGGGGGGGGGCACGCGGCCCCGGGCTGGGCAGGGGGGAGAAAAGCAAAAAAATAATGGTAATAATGCCTGTGATAATACTAATAAAGGAGCGAGCGGCTCCATGCAGCCCTTCCAGGAACTTTGCGCCCCGCTCCCGGGCCGGGGCGCCAGATAGCGGACCGCTTTGCGCTCCTCGCGCTCCTTCCCCAGGAGCTCGCGCGCACCCCGCAGCCCGGGCTGGAATTTGGGGTCGGGAGTTGGATGACTGCGGGTCCGGTGGCTCCGGTGGAGCGGGGTGGTGGAGGGTGTGGGTTCTGGTTAACACCCTCGAAGCTTGAAAGGTTGCAAAGCTTCCTTGAAGCGCGAGACCAGGAGTGGGGGGGTAGGGGGCCCTACACTGGCCCTGCCCCAGCCTTGCCCTCTCAAGGGTCCAGGGTGGGTGTCACTTCTTCCCTCCCCCCAACTTTGGAGGATTAAGTCGCCTTCAACTTTGTTCCCCTTTGCACGGCCCTCTTTTTCCCCCCTTCCCTTTGCTGCATGTTTTGGTGCGTCATGTGCCGGGCTGGAACAAACGAGGACAAAATAGGAACCGGATTTCTCTTCTCCCAGCCCGGAGCGCTAACCGCGAATTATTTTAAATCAGTCGTCATTAAGAAAAGCCCGAGCCGGCGGTGCTGGGGTTTTGTGTTTTGTTTTGTCTTGAAACCCTGGATTTGAGTTTGTCGTCCTGTGTACAGCGGTGCATCTAGCTTTGTGTGCAGAAGGGCGGGAGGAGATGGTGGCCGGGGCGGGGTGGTGGATGCAAGAGTCAGGTACGGGATCTGCATCTCCAGGAGGTGTGGGCCATGCCCATCCTCAGAAACCTGGCCCCCACCCCTGCTTTATCCTGGATTCGAGGAAAACGGAGTATTTACTAGTAAGGCGAGCCTCCTGGGCTCCAGTAGACCAGGATTTTTAGCATTATTTGTTTTTGGTTTTAGAGGCAAGAAATGCAGCTGTGCTTTGTTTCCAATGAATTTAATTAAACCTTTGTGGGATGGGGTGTGGACTGGGGGGAATTGGTTGGCTACTCCATCTTTGCAAGGCGAACAAAGGAAGTGATAAACCCCAGCACCAGAAATGGCTTTGCAGATGTCTGATGGTTTTGCTGCTACCTGTTCTCAGCTAATTAATTTCCTGAAAGCACCCTGGTTTGGGGAGGGTCCCATTTGCCACTGTGCCCATATCCCCCGTAGGTAATGGCGGTCATGTGTGAAATGCCGCCGACTTCTTGATACCCACATTACCTTTTATCTGTGTTCATGCTTTATTTGAATTGCAATGCAACCCCGCCAGAAGAGGCATCAATCCTTTGCTGTTTTCTGGGGCTGGGCTCCAGTGCCTTCACGACACCTTACTAAATGTCTAGCTTGTCCTTGGGAAAACTCATCGAGCTTTCTGCCTAAGCTTGAAATAAGCACCAGGTTTTGGAACCAAAGCTTTTTTCCTTTCTGCCTTTGCCAGCATCGCTTAACTGAAATAATTCAGAAGTATTAGGGGGTGTGTAGTCTTAGGCGATTTTTTTCTTAACCAAGTTGATGTCCCTGCCGAATGAGCATTGTAGAAGACATTCTTGAATCACTGAAAAATGAAGGTAATTGGGACATAACCTCTGTTCTCGGTTTTAATCTTTGCAGAACCCAGGAAAGGACTGCTTTCTTTTGAGATGTTACATGTATGTGCTGGCTCATGATTCATACATGTATCCATACATTGCAGAGCTTTACACACAGTACATCGTTCTCCCTACTCATTCGTGCGCTTGGAATAGATAGGGCATCTGTAATTATTACCTTTGGCCAATCCAAGAGCCAGGGTGATTTTTCCTGTGGGTTCTGACCAGGGTGGTAGCATGGAAGGCCCTCCCCACTCCCAGGGTCCCCATTCATGACAGCTCTGGGGAAAGATGCAAAGGTTTTAGTGGGGGGTGCCTTGTCTTTGAGTTGAGCACACATATGGGTGGGGTCCGGGTTTGACTCTGTCCAGACATTTCCTCCTAGAGATGCAGACCCAGCCGTGAGTTTGCATTTAGTCCTTTTGCCTCAGTGGAGTCTGTGTGATTCAGGACTGGGCAAGCTTTACAATGTGTCAAGGATGTCTTTAACACCAAAGCTGAAGCAATAGTTGTTAGATGGTCATTGTTAGATGAAAAATATAAAGGGTGGGGTGCTGGTCTCAGTAGGCAAGTGTGTACCTCTAGAAATTGGTTTTTCCTCTTTTGAGCTTGTTCTTCAGAAAGAGGAAGAAGGGCACCATGTAAAAAGGATTTTTTTTCAAAAATATTTTATGTATAGGTGTATATGTGTGTATAACCCATAGGTTATATCATTGTATTGACCAAGATTTAAAAACTGCCCTACAAACACAGAAATCCTTGGGAAGACTAGACACACCCTTCCAATAGATTTGATTTCATACTGACCCCAAAATATTTTTCAGAAGATGATGAAGAGATTTGGATTTAGCTTCTGTGCTGATTTTCTTCAAAGCCAGCTCCACCCTCAGCATTTAAAGGCTCTCAGTGAAACAGCAGTCAAATGGGTGCAGTTTTTTTTTGGCCTCGTGCCTCCCAGTGGTCTCTGCCAGCTCCTTGACTCCCCTTGCTTCAGCATCCCCTCCCCCATTATTTGGACTGACGTGACATTTGTGCCACCCGGTTTCCATCCTTTTTTCTTCCTGCTGCTCTCCTGGCCACAGACCCTGGGAATGAAGCCACCTCCCTCGGGACAAGGAATGATAGCCCTGAAGTTAGGCATGGTGACTGATTTTTGCCAGGCTAGGAACCAATTTCCCAGGCTGTTGGTGTGGAACCCGTTCATCAGAGGCCTAGAAGTTTGGGTTTGGTGCTTTGAGAGGTTTGATTTCTAGAAGTTCATTATTTTTTATTCCTTAAGCTGTCATTTAAGACTCCTCATAGTCTGGCTCCAGCCTACTTTTCTAGCCTTATTACCCATCACTCCTCTTTATGAACTCTACCCTCCAACCACCATCCCACCTGGCTTAATGTCCATCACCTAGTTTTGTCCTAAACTAATGTTTCAGTAATGTTTCACAAGCCATTTCCACCAAATTAGAATATATTCTCTTCGAAGCTCCACCTGTTGATAGCCTTGTCTTCCTTCAAGAACCAGCTGAGGTGTCCTCTCCTCCATGAAACCTTCATGACAGTCTAAACTCAAAGTTCCCTCTATTCCCCCCTCCTCCAAAAAAGAAATCTAGCATTTTGTCTGGAATTCTCCTTTCTGCCTATCACATCCTGCTTTGTCCCATACTAATCTGACTTGTAAACACTTAGGAGGCAGGGACTGTGTGCCCAGATCCTAGCCTGGTATCTGGCACATAAAAAACATTGCTGACTTGTCTTGAATTCAGTTTTCTGAGAGTCCCCAAAGAGCACTTAACCTAGGCTCTGAAATTTCTGCACATCTTACTTTAGAGGGCTAGAACTGGAGATGCTGGGTGGGCTTCCCTGCCTATGCAGTCAGTATCTTGGGCAGCTCAGGGCGGGGCAGGCATGATATGGTGGAGGGAAGATGCTTCCCCTGAGACTGTCTGCATACCTTGCACCTTATCCTCTCAAGGGTCCCATTCCGGATGGCTTCAAATCTCTGTCCCAGGAAAGCATGATTGTGGAGGGTGTGGAATTGGGGATTTTTCCCAAGTCTTAAAGAACTGTTCTTTGTTATTGTTTGTTGACGGCCTCTCTTATCTTTTCAAATTATTATTTTTACCCAGATCCTTTCCTTCACCATTCCCAATGTCTGTGACACCCTTCCCTTCTGTTGAATTCCTACCCAGCCTTTAGGTCAAGTGATCTCTGCACGTCCCTTCCTTGATTTTCCCTTAGTTGATGAAGACCTTCTTCCTTTTAGACCTCATGTTAACACTTTATCATGTAACTGAACATTTTATGTATTATAGTTATTTCTTTTAGGTTTCTCATCCTTTCAGTAGACTATAAGCTCCATGAGAGCAGAGGTTTTTATCTCATCTAAACTTTGTGTTTATTTCATTACTTATCGCCCAGTAAGGGCTCTGCAGCCTTAATAATACTCTTATTTGTATAACAAAGCATGTCGGATTCTAAATAGTGTATTAATGTCCCAGAGATGGATTTTCCTGATTTTCCTCCATTCCCCAGTCATACTGAACTATGATCAGTTATCAGATAGTCACTGACTGATATAACTTACTCCGGCGACTTGGAATGTAAACTTGTTGAGGACAGGAATTGTATCACTTTCATGACCTTGGTGGCAGAGACATATTACTTGTGGATGGAGAAAGGGAATGAGTGAATGGGAGAAGAGTGGTGTTACCAGAAAGAGGGTCAAGTCTGAAACTGCTGAATGACAGTGGAGTGGAGTGAAGTTAGCCCTTTGTTTAAATACTCTGAGGGTTTTGCCCATCATGGGTGGATGATTTCATCTTTCACTGGTACGACCAAAGTGTAGTCCTTGGGGGGTTCCCACTTAAGTGGCACCTCCTAGAGTGGACCATCGCTCCCAGGGTTTGGTCTGGTTGTTTGGAAGGCGAAGAAGTGTGTGGAAATACAGAGAATTTATTTCATGGGGGGAAATGTGAGATTGGAACCAGATATAGAAGCTGACTGTAGAATCCCCTTTCTTGGAGGTGTTTGTAAAGCAAAAAAGACCTTGAGGTTTCTGGAGTGTTCTCTGAGGTTACTGGCTGTGGGATGACCTAAATGACCTCAGAAGACTTGGGCTTACTTGGAGTCATAGGATCAGAGACCTAGGGTTGGAAGGGACATTAGAGGTCCTAATTCATCTTCCACATCTGTAAAATGGGGATTTTGTGCTGCTGGCTGCAGGCCAGGAACAGACTCCGTCCTCACCTCTACCTCTTTATAATCCTAATTTTCTTCAAAGCTTGGTTCGAACATAATTTTCAGTGTGAGACCTTTCCTGATCCCCACTCCCCTTCCCCTATAGCTGTGTTAATGCCTCCTCCAAATTACCTTGGTTTTTTTTTTAAACATTGTCTCCATGATATATAATGTTAGCTTCTTGAGGGTGAGGACTGTTTCATATGTCCTTGTATCCCTAGTACATAGTGCAATGCCTAGCTCAGCATCGTAGGAGCTTAATAAATGCTTGTTGATTGATTGAAACATGGAATCATTAAGTCCCCTTGTCTCCCTCCGAGGCGAGGCATCTCACAGTAACAGAAGTATGAGATCAAAGGCTGAAGCGTGTCAGAGACGCACTGAAATATCTGAGGGACATCTTTGTATAAATCTCATTTAGGATTAATGAATCCCTTTGTAGTTCTGGTGAATTGTGTGGTTCTCAATAAGGTTAGCAAAATTTGTCTAAGAATGCCGTACATGCCTCTGTGCTAAGACTGCCACACAACAATGCCACAAAACCCTCAGAGTATTTAAACAAAGGGCTAACTTCACTCCACTGTCATTTAGCAGCTTCAGACTTGACCCTCCTTCTCCTAACACCACTTTTCTCCCATTCACTCATTCCCTTTCTCCATCCACAAGTAATGTGGTAATAGCTCGTGTTGATATGGCGCTTTAAGATTTGCAGAGAGCTTTATAAGTATCAACTCATTTGGTTCTCACAACTCTTTGAAGTAGGTGCTATTAATATCTCCATTCTACAGATAAGGAAACTGAGGCCAATGGGTTTAGGGTCACATCTAAGTGTCTGAGGAAAGATTTGAACACGGGTCTGACTCTAGGCATCGAGGTGGTACCGTGGATAGAGGGCTGAGGCTGGAGACAGGGAGACCTGAGCTCAAATGTGGCCTCAGACCCTAGCTATGTGACCCTGGGCAAGTCACTTAACTCTGTTTACCCTAGTTTTCTCAACTATAAAATGAGCTGGAGAAGGAAATGGCAAACCACTCCAGTATTTATGCCAGGAAAACCCCAAATGGGGTCATAGAGAGTCAGACCCGACTGAAAAATGATGGAATGACAACTTCCTAACTTTAGGCCGGCGCTCTGTACCTTGCACAACTCAGCTACCTCTACCTCTCAGACCAGTGTCCTCTGACTCCAGCATGGTTTATTAAATATAAAGAGAACCTGTCTTTATAACAGTGTGCCTTCCTCACAGAACACACCCTTTTGCTCCAAAGTGAGTATTTATAATGGGGTAGGGATATAAGAACCCTGTGTCAGCAAGTGAATTCCAGTCAGGATGAATACTCACATCTGTTTAATGCGGAGATTAATTAGTTTCTGGCTACACCCCCATGTTAATGTTCACTTCCTTCATCTTGTTCTTTACACCCAAGGGATTCTTCTTGAACCTAACAAGGACCCTTGAGAACAAGGAAAGGTCTTGGGAGGGCCGGGTGAGAAAGCAATGCTAACAAAAAATTGGTTTCTGCTTCATATGGTGAAAACAGAAGTTGCCAATTTGATATCTCATAGTTATATATACAATAAAACAAGAGCTCATTCGGATGGTTGAAATAAACTTTAGGTCACAGGATATTAGTGCTAGAAGGGACTTTAGAAATCATTTAGACCTTATAAGAGAATCTCTGAATAAAGATGAGGAATTCGAGGCCAACCGGGAGGGGAGGGGAAGTGCTTTGGCCTTAAAGGGTGATGCAGGTTAGTATCAGAGCCAGGATTCAAGGCCAAGATTCCAGATCTTGTGTTTCTCTCTCACATGTACCATGATGACCTGCCCGTGGTCGCAGAGATAAGTGTCAGGACTCTTTATGTTGGACAGATGGCGAGATGGAGGCCTAAGGAGACCTTTAAATGCCTAAAATCCCAAAAAGGACACCCAGGCTGACATTCTTTCCACTCCCCCACATTCCATAGCCATAGACTTTGTGCCTTTTAAGTCATAAGACTTGTCTCCCAAATTTGTCAGGCTGGCAAGTGGGGCTGGTTCAGCCAGGCCGACCCCATCACCACGACTGAAGGGACACCACCAGAGTGCCCGGCCCTGCTGACAGTGGGTCAGTAGCATCATCTTCAGAAAGGCCAGCACTTTGCTGCTGCTGCCAGTTGTCTGAGGTCATTTCTGGCATTACCCCTAAAGCAATGTAGTCAGTTACAAGGTAGAAAAACAGGTAATATTTTCCTGTAGCACTTTGGTGCAGATAGTGTCTTGGAAATGGACAGGCACTTCTCTGTGGCTCCTCTCCCCTTACCTTTTTCTTATTCCCAGAAGAAGCCAGCCTTTCTGAGGCCCAACTTCTTGATCCTCCTAAAGTCATTCTAAGGAATATTGACTGGACACACCCATATCTGGGGCCTAGGCCTAGGACCCTACTCCTGAGCTCATCTTAAACTAAAGACATTTCTCAGTGTTTGCTTTATTTCCTTTGTTTTGTTTTTTCTCTTTGAAGAGCCAAACAATTAATTAGGAAGGAAACAGGAATGTTTTCAAATGGAAATATTAAGGAAGATTTTATTTATCAGGGGCATAAAGGAAAAGGTGACCAGAGCGGCAGATGGATAATAGTCTCTTTCTTTCTTTTTATTATTATTATTATTTTTTATTTTTTGCTTTTTGTAGGGTGGAAGGCCAGGCAATTGGGGTTAAGTGACTTACCCAAGGTCACACAGTTAGTAAGTGTTAGGTGTCTGAGGCTGGATTTGAACTCAGGTCCTTCTGACTCCAGGGCTTGTACTCTATTCACTGTGCCACCTAGCCACCCCAATAGTCTCTTTCTTTAGAAGCATGGCAGTTTGGGGTGGGGGGAAGCACTGTGGGGACCTGAGTTCCAAACTTGCTTTTGCCACTGACAGGCTGTGTGACCCTGGGAAAGACTTCACTTCTGGATTTTAGTTCCATCATCTATCTATAAAACAAAATCATGGGATTGTTAGATGGTTTCTGATAGTTAATAAGATCCACCTCTAAATATTCTCTCTGTTAATTGTGTCCTCTTGCTACCTTCTCTCAGCTTTACACCTAGAGTTGCACAATCCTTGCTCTTGCCTGTCTTCCTGCCCCCTTTGGCTGCAGTTACTTGGGAGAAGATAGAATAATGCTAGGAAATGAGTGGAGAGGCAGTGGTGTCTCAGAATTGCCATCTATCCGCTCATAAAAACCAAGACTTTTAGAAAATTGATGCCTTTTTATCATTATTATTTACTTTTATTTTTCTGCACACATCCCTACCTGCCATCTATGGCGTCTTCCCTTTTAACAAAGATTAAAAAGGAGAAAGGAAAAAACCCTGACACATCGACCCCTTCGACAGTATATTCAGTATTCTGTACTCAAACTCCCTAAATTCTGCAGTGAAGAGAAAAGTACCTTTCCTCAGTTCCCTATGGAGCCCACCTTAGTTACATAATTTCAGTTTCGTATTTTTCGGTTTTTTCCATGGTTAGAATCGTTATATATGTGCTATATATATATATATTATATGTATATACATATATGTGTGGATTTATCTGTATATACATATATGTGCATATAATATGATAGATAATCATCTCTTGTGTATACATATATTTTTTTTATATCCATCAAGCCTTCTTAACATAAGTTCCTCTAGAGCTCTGATGGAGGTAGGGCACAGAAGAGAAAAAAAGATCCCAGTCATTTTTTATCCAGTGCTCTTCTAACATGAATAAAGGCGTAGTAGGATCATTGGTGGAGGTGGAAAGTAGTACAGAGAAGGTAATTGCTCAGAGAACAATAAAAAGTAAATATTCATATTCATATTTCTTCAAGGAAGAAAGCAGGAGCAAGTTTGGAGAGTGTTTCCCATAGTGAAGGTAAAAAAATCTATATTCCATCCATTCAGAGCTGTAACTAGAGTGAGATGACTGGGGTTTTGTTTCAGGATGCTGAAATTTAGAGGGTGCTGACAGCTTTTGTATTCCTTCAGCAAATAGAAACTATTCAGCTTAGTACTTCCTTGAAATTATTAGTTGAAATGCCAGACCTACCTACACCCCAGGTGAACTCTTCTGGGCTCAACCTGGCCCTGTCAAACAAACTCCCCATCAACCACCTCCCAGTTTTTTCCCCGGGGACAGTGTCCTGGAGTGTCTCCCCCCATCGAGCCTTGGGTCCCAAGGAAGTCTTCTACTTGAGATTTTTTCCCTTAGTTTGCCCCTGGAAGGGTCGTTTTGACATGTTTGTCCCAAGAGTTTGAATTGCTAGTTACCTCTGCTGAAGAATATAAGTTTCTTGAGGGCAGGGGCTGCTTCATTGTTGTCTTTGGATCTGCAGTATTTAACTCAGTGCTGGCACAGAGTAAACGCTTCATAAGTGCTTATGGGTTTATTGATTTCCATAAATGTTAACAAAGGCCTGGAAAAACTTGATTTTTTTCAGGGATGTAAAGTGAGTAATGGTTGGAGGTTAGAAGGTATCTCTGAGATGTCTCCGTTTGGGTCTTTTTCGTCTCTACATTCCAGTTTTTCCATGCTGTCCCTCTTAACTGAAAGTAGCTAGATCCTGTTCTCCAAGCTCCTAACAGTTAAAGACGTGACCTGACAGCCACTGGCCTAGAGACTGATGTCTGGGGAACAGCCTTGGCAAGGCTTGGCAGTACAGACAAAGCCCTATTGTAGTCCCGGGCTGCTGTGGGTGAAATGTATTGCTGGAGGAACCCATCCATTAGTAAGACTCCTTTCCTCACTAGGATTCCCTCCCCTCCCGCCAATGCATCTGGACACATCCTCTGAATTTCAGGGCCCTTTCTGTATTATAGTCAGCCTGAGATGAGACTTAGTATTTTTCTTTCTTCAGCCAGTGTAAAGGAGTTCATACACATATTCATCCCTCTTCCTATTGACGGGCAGAATGATCCAGGTCTAGCCGGGACAAAAATAATGCCTTTAATTAAAGCCCATTTATGCCCTTGTATAAACTGCAAATAAAGTCATTAGAGTCATTTACAGCAATTAGTACTTACCAATCCATTAGTATAACAAAATCTTCCCTTAAGAAGGCTGGGCTCATGTATGGGCTTCTTCTTTTTTCTCACTTTTTTTTTATCTTTTGGGCCATTAGAACAAAAGGTTATGTCTTCACACATTTTTAGATTTCCCCTTGCACCTGTTGGGCCTCTCTGCTTGAGGTTTGTTCAGATTGGAGGAGGTTTATCTTGTGCTTGCACAAACTCTGGTATCTGCTCTTTTAATAGCACACATTTCCATGGAAGGCTCATGAAGTACTTTTCTCTCTACCTTTTGAGGTGATACAGATATCACCCCCATTCTGTCGTTTTATAAATTATGGAAAACAGAGTCCCTAGAGATTACTTGCACATGGTCACTAAGAGTCTCAAAACAGTTTAATTCAACAAGCATTTCATCATGTAGAAACTACTAGTCTCAATGGCAGCCTCAGACTATTGAACCTAGACTGCTGACACCCCCGGGAAATGCTGGCCGCCCCCAGAATGGCAAGCTGTTTTCATTTCAGCTACTAAAAATATCCCTGAGTGATTCCTTTAAAACTGAGTTGTATGACTTCCCACTCACTTTTTTTTTTTAAGCGGGAGCATGTTTAAAGCTACCTAGATGCCATTACTAGCTACCTAGATGCCTTACTACCTAGTAAGGAAGTGAAGCAAACAAACATTTATTAAGCACCTACTGAATACCTGTCCCCTTTACAAATATCTCATTTGAGGCCTGCACTGGAGTCAGGAAAACCTCAGTTTATGCCTTGCTTCAGACACTTAACTAGCTGTCTGACCTGGTCAAGTCACCTTCCATCCCTAGGGAGTTGGATTCAGTGGTTCCTTCCAGTTCTAAATCTGTCATTCCCTAAATGATCCAGCTTTAATCCAGGGCCTCAGCAGGGGGTCCTGTCAGTGGGACTTGCCTCAGGGTTTCTTGAGAGTGTCTGGGTAGCAGATCACAACTGTCCGTGTGACTTAGCAGAGGCGTCCTGGCGTCACTCAGGTGGCGAATGGCCGGGGCAGCGTCTGTGCCAGACTCCCTTTGAGGCTTTTGATGATGATGGTAACTAATATGTATATAGTCTGTGTGCCAGACATTATACTAAGCTCTTTACAAACATTATCTCGTATGATCTTCACACAGCCCTGGGAGGGTAGGTGTTTTTTTTTTTAATTCCCATTTTACAGTGAGGAAATCTAGGAAAACAGAAGTTAAGTGACATGCCCAGGATCACATAGCTAAGAAGTGACTGAGGCTGGATTTGAACTCAGGTCTTCTGACTCTAGACTCTGTGTATGTGTGTGTGTATGTTGTGTACACGTGTGTACACTATACATACATACATACATACATACATACATACACATACACATTTTTTATTTAGTAGACTTTTTAGCCATGAGTTAAGTTTTGTTTTCAGACTCACTGTTTGACTTGAAATCATTTCAAATATTCCTTGTTTATACACTAAAGACTGGTCATACCTCTGAGGCTGGTTGCTAGCGGTCAGGAGTGATGTAACAATAGTTCTAGAAACGCTGTTCTGTTTACAGGGACACTCTGTGGGCATGCAGGCGTGCATATACTTAAACACAGAGCCCTATTTGCTCACTGACATCATGTCTTATAGATGGCCTTAGTTTTGGAACTTAGGGGTAGAGGGTACCATTTGTTCTTCCATGTCACTTATTAGCTCTTCATCAAAAAATAAGTCTACGAACTTGATTCCTTACTCAGAGCTGGAGCATTTTACAGAACATTTGAGCCCTATAGTCATTCTCCAAGTAACTCTGTAAACTCGGTGTTACCCCAACGTTACAGGTTAGAAGACTGAGGACTGCAGGTGAGGGGACTGGGCCAAGGTCACAGAGCTGGAGTGCGGCTTCTTTCTTTCTTTGGCGATTGACTAAACATGGATAACTTTAAATATCTGTAACTACAAAGGAATGGAAGTGAAGACCAGGCAAGGACAGAATGTCCTACGGGAGAGGGGGAGAGGGAGGGGAAAAGTACGGAGGAGTCAAGTCGGCAGGGAACTCACTGCCTTGGTGGAGCAGGGATCCGTGGACCCTGATACCAAATGCAATAAATGTATTTCTGAATAGTTGGCTGCATGGAAAAGGTTTTTGTAAATTGAAACCAATCTTGAATACAGACAGTGAGCTTGCTGTTAAATTGAGCCTGGTAATGGAATTCTTTTTGAAAGACGGCTTTTAAAATTTTTTTGTTTTTTATTTATTTATTAGTCCTGTGACCTTGGGCAAATCTGCAGGGTCATAGTGAGGCTCAAATGATTTAATGGGTATAAATGCTTTAAAAATCTCAGTCTCTCTCTCTTCCTCTCCCTCTCCCTCATTCTCACCCCTTCTCTCTCACTTTCTCCCTCCCTCCCTTCTGCTCTTTCATTCTTTCCCTCTCTCCTTTACCCCTTCTTCCTTCTTCCATTCTCCCCTCTTCTCTCTCTTTCCCTCTCTTGCTTTCTTTCCTTTTCTCTGTCCTCCTCCTTTCCTTCTTTCTCTCACCATCTCTCCTTTCTTCTTTCATTCTCTCCCCTTCTCCCCCTCCCTCTCTCTGGCTACATCCCCATCTTTCCCTTCTCTCATTCTTCCCTTTTCTTTCTTTCCCCCTCCATCTCTTTCCCCTCTCTCTCTCCCCTTCCTCCTCCTCTTCTCCCTCTTTCTTTCACCATCTCTCCTTTCATTTTCTCCTCTCTTCCTCTCTCTTCCTCTCCCTCTCTTCCTCCCTTCCCCACCTCTATCCCTCTCCTTCTCCCTCTCTCTCCCCCTCCCTCTTTCCGATCCTTGGGTAGCGGGAGGTTAAATGATTTAGCTAGGACCACAGAGACAGTGTATGTCAGAGGCAGGCATGGGAGAGCACATTTGTCTGGATTTCTCTTTTGTCATGCTGTCACCCTTTACCTTATTATCTTACAGCTTTGTAGATGTGTACAATTATGTCAAGGGCAGCTCTTAATATTTTTCTTTATTCATAAAATTAGAGAATTGGACCAGTGATCTCTAAAACCTCTTCCAGTGTTAATAGTTTGCATCTGAACCTCTTCAAAGTGGAAATAGTCACCCACTAATTTATTCTTTTTTTGTAAGTAATTTTTTTCAAGAGGGACACACCTGTTTTTCAAAACCCTTAAAATCAAGGTTTTGCCTACCTGCATGCTGACCTTACTCTGTTCCCAAGCCAGTGCCCGTGGCTACCCTTGGTGTTATGACAGAGAGACAGAACAGATCCTCCAGGCTCGAGAGCCAAAAATTACTGCTTTTCAGCCTTGCAGCGGACTGGACCAGCAGCCCCTGTTGCCTGTAGCTGTGACCATGCAGGTAAGTTTCGAGTCATATAGAACTGACATGCCCAGAGGAGGAAGAGGTGCAGCCTCATGCATCCCTCTTTCCCATTGCTGAGTGGGAGCCAGGAATCTCTGCCTTTGCTTCTTAACTTTTGTTGAAACCCTTTTGCAAAACCTTCAAAACAAAGGAAAGTAGCTTCGAATTGTGAGCCAGGAAGGCTCCTAAGGATTACTTTGTAGGATTAGATGGCTTTAAAAATTCCTTCTAAGTTGAACTCTGTGATCATATGATTTAGTCTAATCACCTTACTTTACAGATAGACAGTGAAGCCAGAAGAGGAAGCAGCTTCCCCAAGGTCATACAGACGGGCAACAGAAACATGACTTGAGCTCTTCTGAGCTGTCTTTCCTTCTCTGCTTAGCACAGTGCCTTGCCATCCATAGAGTGAGCACTCAGATGCTTTGGTCTGTCTGTTGTCTGTATATCTGGCATAGATAGGAATAGTGTAACAAACTTGAATTTGAGAAAGGGGCGTTTGAAGTCAGACTGTACCAGGTATGGATATAATTCAGTCAGATAAGCTATCAAGCAGCAGAAAGCCAGAAGACTTGGGTGCAAGGTCTGCCCTGGTCTCCTCTCCAGCAAGCAACTCTGGAACTATTAAGTGTCTGTCTGCTTTGGGAGAGGAAGATTCCTCACTGGGAATTATAGCAATGAAACCCCAGATTCGGGTTTGTTTTCTTTTTAAATAGTACAATTGGAAAAATGTTAGATTTGGAGTCAGGGTTAGGGTTTGAATACCGGTCCCTCCATTTATCACTTGTGTGACCTTATTATTTGTAAAATGTGAGAGTTGAACTAATAATCTTTGAAACCTCTTCCATCTCTAATAGTTTATGTCTGAGCCTCTTTAAAGTGGAGATAATCACCCACTACTTTATTTTGGCAAATCCTTTTTTGGGGGGCATGGGGAGAGTCACTTAACCCTTGTAGGACTCAGGTGTCTTTATCTGTAAAAGGAAGAGGTTGAGCTAGATTACCTCTGAGATGCCTTCCTACTTTAGATCTCTGATCCTGTGAACTGAGTGCCAGTCTGCACTTGGTGTAGAGGATACAGAGGTGAAAGATGGCAGGACTTGCCCACAAGGAGCTTACATTCTACCATAAGAGATAGAAGGTGTATACGTGGCTAATTGTGCAGCTTGCTCCAGTCTCTCTACCTCCATTAGTCTGCATCTTTATTTTTATGTAACATGAGGTCTGTACCAGATATTTGACAAAGGGAAGGAAGGGGGCCAAAGGGCCCTTAAGACAAAGGAGTATGGCTGAAATAGGGAGGAAACTTGGCTTCAAGTCCTGCCTCTCCAGCTAACTGATAATCAGACTCATTAAATAAGGCTTTGATTGTAAAGGCGGACAGATTTGTGTAGTGCTGAGACTGGTTCACCAACTTTTTAGGAATGAGTGAAAAAGCATTTAGTGTGTCCTTACTGTCTTCTGGGTACTTGGTTGTATACTGGGGATATAAGTATGTGCCTGTACTTTTAAAAATTTTTTATTTAATTTTTCATTTATGGAATAAAAGAAGCACTTCCATAACATGGTATAATAAAAAAGAGCATTACACCTGAAACTGCAAATCTGTTCTGCTCAATATACATATATATATATATATAAAATAAATATATAATAAAGTTATCATGTAAATTTCTTTTTTCTCCCCTTCATTCCCCCCTCCCATGGCCCCCTGGCAGGTGTATTTCACACCTGTGATTTCATTTGATATAGGGATCTCCTTATGAGGAAAGCCACTCTACACAATTTCAGGTCAGCAACTTCTTTCTTTTTTGCTAATCATGATCTTAGCCTAGGGAATTACCTGAGGGTGCGGAGGGGTGTGTGGGGCCGGCCTGGATCTCAGGTCTTTCTTACTGCGAGGTTGCCCCTCTATCCATTATGCTTTGGTGCCTCAGCAGCCTTTGAGGTGGAGTATATATGAGGGGCTCCCTGAAGACCCCATGGGAGGATTTGACTGGGATTCCACTGACCTGGTCCCTGCTGGGCCACTGGCTCATTGTGCAGCTTCTTCCTGTCTCTTTACCCCATTGTTCTGCACCTTTATCCCTGGGTAACACTGGGTTTTGGACTTGGTCTCCAAAGCCTTGAATAGCTTGACAGATAATTCTGAAAGTCTAGAGTAAGAGCTTTGTTACTGCTGTGCTGCCTTTTCTTAAAACAACCTAGCATAGTGAGGAAAGCACTGTACATGGAATTGAGAGACTTGAGTTTGAATCCTGCTCTTGTCATTAATGTGGCCCCCAAACAAGTCACTTAACCATTTCCTCACCTATTAATTGGGGATAATACTCGGTAACCAGGTGGCCCAGTGGATAGAGGGCTGGGCCTGGAGTCAAGAAGACCTGAGCTCAGATCTACATCAGATATGGTAGCTGTTTGACCCTGGGCAAGTCACTTCTTTTTGCCTCGCTTTCCTCATCTGGAGAATGAGGATATTAATTAGTACCTCTACCTCCTAGGTTGTCATGAGGATCAAATGAAATGTTTGTAAAGTGCTTAGCCCAGCATGTGGCACGTAGCAAGCATTATATAAATTTTAGTAGTTATTATTAAATGAGATATTTGTGAGGTGGTGAGGACAGCACCTGGCACATGGTGCCACATAAATGTTAGTTGTTATTATTACTGTTATAAGCATTATTATTATTATTATTATTATACAGTATTATCCTACGTCTCTCAGAAGGTTGTTTTGGGAACAGAACTCTGTACCCGCTAAAGAGTAGTTAATTCCATTATTCCTGGCTTCTGCAGTTTCAGGTTTGTGCGACTACACTTAGGTGTCAAACTTTTTTGGTGGGAGGGGGGTGGTCTCGAGTCAAAATCTCTGATTTAATTAGTGTGGAGAATTCCTTTTAAGGAAAACTCCCTCATTTCATCAGTCAGTGAGTTAATAAAAATGTATCAAGCACCTGATTTGTGCCAGGCACTCTGACTAGGGATGCAGACAGAAGACAGCCCCTGCCCTCAAGGGTTTTATACTTATAATGAGGGAGACAATGTGCAAACAACTATGTACAGATTTTTAAAAAGCTGTAGCTGTAGATAGATATATTCACGCGTGTATACGTATATACACGCACATCATATATACGTGTATGTCTAAATAAAATATGTATATGTTGGACATCAGCAGAGTCAAGGCACTAGAATTATAGGGGTTAGAAAAGGCTTCTTGTAGAAGAGAGGATTTTAACTGAGACTTGAGGGAAACCAGGAGGCAGAGATCAGATATAAAAGCTCATCTGTAAAGTCTTAGATGCCTGGGGACACTGGTTAAGGGACTTGTCCAGAGTCACACAAGCCAGTCTAGGTCAGAGGGCAGACTTGAACCCAGTTCTTGTCTAAGGGCCTTTATCCACTATATGGCACTGAGTCTGAAGCATTGAGAAAAGTGAAGGACGTTGGTTGTTTCTCCACAAATGCAAACCTGGATTTCTAGGAACAAAGAACAGAGGGACAGCTGCTCTGGCCTTTGACTCCCACAGGCCTCTGGAAACCCCACCACTGGCCTGGTGTGATCCTGAGCCCTCTTCAACACACGGGCAGATTTAGGAAGTTGCATAAGCCAGTGGTTGGGTGCCTAAAACCACAGTCCTCAAATTAGTCACTGCCAGCCCTAAAATATGAGGTCCGTTTTGTATTAGGCTCCGTCGCCGCCTCCTCACATGGGCGGTGAGCAATTGCCTGTAATTTGAAATGACCACCAACACATTCCAAGGCCAGAGTGCCCATGTCCTCCCCTGCTTCCATGGTCGTTCTGCTAGTTTTCAGAATTAGCAAAGGGGGTTTTCTTTTCTAATTCCCCTCCTGATGCTTCTCTCCTCTGAAAAGCCTCAGAGTAGAGTATTCACGGAGTTTCCAAAGCTTTCATAGCTGGTGACTGTCGCCTTTCCGTCCTGATATGTATGAGACAGATACAAGTGGACCTTTTATAGAAGGAGGAAGTGGATGGGGCAGCAGCCTGAGACCCACAGGATGTTGCTAAAAGGGACCTCAGGGATCAATTTACATCAGTCCTCTTGTTTTACAGATGGGGAAACTGAGACCCATGGAGGTCAGGTCGCTTGTCTGAGGTCATATTGGCAGATCAGAATTAGGACTTAAATCTCCCAATTCAGGTAGCCTTTCCATGAAAACTCTCTACTTCTCAGTCTTTTTAGGGAGAAGTGAGATGGTTATAAATCTGTTCTCCTATTGCGTCTCCATAATTCTCCTAGTGGCCTGAACAAAATCAAAATGTAATTGGGAAATATGTAACAAAATAAATAAAAATTCAGTAGAACAAAGATAATATTTGTATGTGGTTTTCTAAGTCAGTGTGCAGTCCACAGAGATCCGTGTGCATATGTTAACATCTGTTTCCACCTGACTTTGACACCCCTGCACTAGGTCGTAGTTGCCTCTTAGAAGAACCCCTTGATAAATGAGGAAACTCATTTAAATAGAGAACCAAAATGAGTCACCCAAGGTCACACAGTGAATTCGTGGCAGAGTCAGGATCAGAATCCAGACTCCATTGATTGACAGCTCTTGCCTTTTCCCCGTTGTTCCCTTTGACTTTTCCCCTGTTTTATGGGATGTCATGTGTTAATGCTTCCCAGACCTGTGTAACAGGATGCTGGCCACAGTGTTCTGATTGCTGGGTTTCATCCCACATGGCCGCCCTTTATGCATATTTAGAAAGCCTCATCAAACTGCCTGGCGGACCATGCCTTCTTCCATTAGTGAGGCTCATCCCTTTCCCAGTGCTGCCATTTGTACTTGGCTCCAGCCTCTCACCCCTTTGGTCTCTTCTCCCCGCACCCCAGACTTCCCCTTTGGTGATGGCCAGTTTGCAGATTCACTTTCTACGGCCCCTTCCTGTGCTGGCGGCCCCGGGTCTGCTGCCGCATGGCTGGCCTTGTGCCATGGTGGAGGTTGTGTTGGATGGCCTTTGAGATCCCTTTGTGCTTTGAATTCCCCAGTTTGGTGAATCCTTTTCTGCCCCTGATGCCGTGTTAGCCTCTTCCCCACCACCATCTCCTTCCCGCTATTGGCATCAACTCGTCTCCATCTGTAAATCCTCCATGTCTGGCGCCCTGCCAAAGGGAAAAAACCGCTGTCGGGGGGCTGGGGAAAAAGGCCCAGGGGCCTTCATTGTTTGGTCCTCTGCTCTGAGAAGCTGCTGCGCTCTTGGCCCTTTGCATCTTGATAATTGTTCACTCATTTTTCAGTTGTGTCTGACTCTGTGACCTCATTTGGAGTTTTCTTGGCAAGGATACTTGGATAGTTTTCATTTCCTTCTCCACCTTGTTTTACAGATGAGACAGACAGGTTAAGTGACTTGTCCAAGATCACATGGCTGGTAAGTGTCTGAGGCTGGGTTTAAATTCAGATCTTCCTGACTTGAGGCCTGGCACTCTAACCCCTGTCCCACCTGGCTGCCCTGTGTGCAGTGTCTAGTACTGTACATACCAAGATATATACTGTGTACACCAAGATGGAACTCTTAACCTCAGTGAACTGACCTTCTGAGCCTGTATTCTCATCATTCTTCCCATGTCACTTCGGTTCTTTGGTTTGCTGTCCACCATCCTTCCTGTTTTCCTTCTCTCAGCCTTTATTAAGGGAGCCTTAAGGGAGCCTTGGTTGAGTCAGTCCTGGTGAACATAAATAAGAAATTTGGTTATGAGAAAGGGACAGGGGAGGGTGTTGTGCCACATACACATACTATTTCTGTGTTGTATTTATTTAGGGTAAAATCTGTTTATGGTTGAGACCTGGGACATTTTAGTTTTACCTCCACATAACCCACCCAACTTGCTTAGTAAGTTCTGTGATACGATGAAGGCAATTGGCGGAAGATCAGGAAGGTTGGTGTTCTTAGAGGTGATAATCTATGGCAGTTGAGGGGAGGTTTGCATAGACAGCTTTGTCTAGCCATGGCTGGTTTCCAGCCCTAAAGAACCCAGAGCCAAGAAATTACATTATTCTCCAAGACCTTGTTCCCCTCCCTTTCCCTTTCTTTTTGGTTTAAAATGCATGTTTGTAAGTGAGTGTCTTAAGGACAGAGCAGTGTTCCAGGGAAGAAGCAGGAGAAAAAGGAATGATTTTCTTACAAGGTCTTTGCTCCCCTGCTAGGAAGACAGTCTGTAGGTGATCTGTCTCTCAGCAGTGCTAATTTTCTGGGGAATGGTGGACAGGAGGAGTCATTGGAATCTCCTCTGGAGGGGGACCCGAGGCCTAGGAATCGGACAGTTTGAAATGACCTTGGATGATTCTGATAGGAACTGGGAACAACTGGTAACCAAGAAAAGGAGATGAGACAGCTTGGCAGCATAGGTACCTGCTCACTGTGCGGAGCACCAAGATGCCTGGGTTTGTGGGGTCTGCTCTGACCCCAGCTGTGTGATCATAAACAATTCATCCTCTGTGAACCTCGTTGTTCCATCTGCAAAAGCAGAGGGTGATATAAAATAATAATGATGATGAAGAAGAATAGGGTGTAGCGGAAGATGCTTTGAATTTTTGCATCTGACTGCAAGTCCAGGAAGGTCATGCCAGAGTCTCCAATACCTTGTCTGAACAATAGGAAAAATACCTTTGGTGGAGTGGCATGAGCCCTCGAATCCAAGCCCTGCCACTTAACTCTCTGCATGACTCTGGGCAAGTTACTTTTCTGGGCATTATTTTCTTCATTAAAAGATTGTTTTTTCCAGTGCCTAATAGGTAGTTAAAAAAATGTTTGCTAATATATCAGAAGGATGGATTCTTCTTTAAAAATTCCTTTTGGCTTTAAACTTCTAGGCTGTGAGGTTAAGAAATGAAGAATATTGTTGTCCTAGCATCGTTGATAAGCTTGTCCAAATGGCCAGATTCTTGGCACATTCAGAGAGCTTTTTACCTTATTGGTCCTCAGAGATCCAACATGTTATTTATAGGCAATCTATTTTATTGTAACTCAGGAAGACTCATCTTTCTGAATTCAAATCTGATCTCAAACACTAGCTGTGTGACCCTGAGCAAGTCACTTAACCTGGTTTTCTTCAGTTTCCTCATCTGTAAAGTGAGTTGGAGAAGGAAATGGCAAATCACTCCAGTCTCTCTGCCAAGAAAACCCTACAAAGGGTCATGAAGTGTCAGGTATGACTGAAGTGACTGAACAAAAATTTTATTGTACTTTGTGATATGTGCCATTAAGATTCCAAGTGACAGATGGATGGGTGGATCAAAGCTTTCCTTATTAGGAGTACCTCACACTGATAGTGCCATAGAATATAAAAGTGAAAAGGGACCTTAGTGATTCGTCTGTTCTAGTCCCATCAGTTTGCAGGTGAAGGCCCAGAGAAGAGAAGTGGCTTAAATGATGTCAGTTTTCTGGACTCCTCTCCAAAAGCTTTCCCCACTAAACCCTACCATACCATGTGCATCAAATACCCAGATGTGCCTGTGAGCTGGTCACTATTAAAGTTCCCCCTAATCAGACATTCTGCCATTTCTACCTTGGCCAAGACATTTATGAATTCATTTCCTCATCTGCAAAAAAGAAATGTGGACTAGATGGAGCTCTAAGGCCCCTTCCAGCTTTAAATCTGTGACCCTATGAACCCATCCCTGCCCACCTATCCTATTGGGACTCTTATACCAGCTAGGTGGTTCAGTGGGTAGAGCGCCAGACCTGGAATCAGGAAGTCCTGAGTTTACATCCTGTCTCAGATTCTTACTACCTGAGTGACCCTGGGCAAGTCACTTAACCTCAGGCTGCCTCAGTTCCCTTATCTGTAAGATGGGGATAGTAATAATTCCTACCTCCTAAGGTTGTTGTGAAGGTCAAATGAGATGAAAGCATACCTCAAAGATATTTCAAGTTTAGTCCCAGACGACTGAAATGAATCGATTCACATGAATTTTTTGGTTTCCTTGTGCATTTAAAAGTTATGTTTACACTGTACTGCAGTCTGTTTAGTGCACAATAATATTATTTCTTTTAAAAAGTACATACCTTAATTAAAATGCTTTAATTTTATAATAAAATAAATAGTTTAATTATTATTAAAATTATTTGAAATAGATAATTTTATGATAAATTCATTATAATAAAAATAATTTTGTAATAAAATAATAAATAGAAGGCTTCAGCAAGTCATAATTTTTTTGCTGGTAGAAGGTCTTGCCATCATGTCAGTAGCTGCTGACTGATCAGGGTGGTGGTTGCTGAAGGTTGGGATGGCTGTGGCAATTTCTTAGAATAAGACGACAGTGAAGTTTGCCTCATCAATTGACTCTTCCTTTCATTTGAACAATTGTAGATTTATAATAAACTGGATTAATTTAAATGTTCTTGTGTCTCAGGGAATAGGGAGGCCCAAGGAGAGGAGAAGAGACGGAATGGCTGGTCAGTGAAGCAGTAAGAACACGCATCATTTATTGATTAAATTTCCCATCTTGTATGAACACAGTTCTTGGTGGCGCAAAACAATTAAATTAGTAACATCAGAGATTATTGATCACAGATCACCGTCACAGATAGAATAATAATTTAAAAGTTTGAAATATTGTACAAAAGGTGATGCACAGACATGATGTGAGCACGTGTTATTGAAAAAATGGTGCCAGTAGACTTTTAATGCAGGATTGCCACAAGCCTTCAATTTGTAAAAAACACATCTTTGAAGTGCAGTAAGATGAAACACAATGAAACAAGGTATGCCTGTAATCATTAAAAAGCAGTTTGCCAACCTTGAAGTGCTGTGTAAATACCAACCATCATCATCATCGTCCCTGTCCTCCTATAAGTTTACCCCAAAGGGTCTACCCAGTAGTATACCAGAGGCGTTCCTCAGTTTCCCCCAACATTGCTGGGTTCCGTTGAAGAAGCGCTCTGGCTGTCTATCTGTCACCCGTCCCCTCTCCACTAGCAAGACCAGTCCATTTTTGTTGCCTGTTCCTCTAGTTTCCTCATTGGCTATCTGCTGAGCTCCACCCAGTCTTCCCATTGTCCTGTGTTATACTCATTTTAAAAATTCTTCAGGCATCATTGTGTGTGCTTCTATCTTAGGGGCTGCAGGTCAGCACCTATGGAACAGGGTGCTGCATTCACCCCAGCATATCACATATTCCCCAGAGTAGAGGCTTCCCTTTAGGAAGGCCATGCCCTAAACCCCAACTAAATTGATGTATTTAGGGTGGAGAGAAACCACCTGAACCACACCTTGAGAGTACCTTTCAGTGGGTTGGGCTAGAATCACGGAGTTTTGTGATTGGCCAAAAGTAATTTAAAAAAACCAGTCTCCTCAGGTTGAGGACAGCCCATTAGCCGTTTTTTACATCCATCTTCTACCCTTGGCATTATCTTTTGATTCAGAACTGCAGGATGGTCTGTGGGCTATTAACCAGATGTGTCTCTGGCACTGGGTCTCCACTGGCTTTGTTGACTGGACGAGGGCCAAAAGAGGCTCTCCTTTCTCCAAGGGGTTCATTCCCTCATTGCCTCAAACAGGCGGAGGTGGCCAATTAAAGTCCTGTAAGTGTGAGGAGACAGGCAGAGCTCGGGCTTGCTGGCCTCCACTTCCGTTTTGTGTTTATAGACACTATCCATTCACCCCTCAGTCTAATGGCTTCCAGAGCGCTTTCTTACAACACAGCCCATTTATAGAGCTGTTGTGTTTCTTTTTAAACCCTTGGAGTGCATAACATTTTACAGATGATTTCCTTAATCTTTATGACGCCCTGGTGAAGTAAATTCAAAGGCCTGAGCTACTCTCGGTTGTAAATTAGATGCTTTTATAAGCTGTAGCCACACTTGGAGGCCACAAGGGTGAAGTTTTAATGCCTTTTGCTATTAAGTGGTACCTTGAAGGAGATTGGGGGGGGGGAGGGGGAGACTTCCAAAGGGTGTTTGGCCTTGGAACTGCTTTGTCCTTCTGCATAAGCCCCAAAAGAATGGCTCAGGAGCCCCTTCAAATGGGAACACTTGAATGCCGGAAGGATACCCTTCACTTACATTGGCCTACAGGTAGAATTGGGGAACGTCGTGGTCGGTGGAATAAATTTTGTACCAGAAGCCTGGAGATGTGGGTTTCATTTCTGGCCTAATCATTCATCACTTGTGTGAAGTCAGCGAACCTTTTGAGTGTTCTTAATGTTTTCAGTTTGCTTATCTGTAAAATGGGGCTATTAAGATCTAGCCTTCTTAGCTTATAAGGTCTGTTGTGAGAACAATTAAGGCAGTGTGTATGAGAGCACTTTTAAAAAGGATAGAGATCAGTAATTTTTGATGTTGTTAATTTAGTTGTTTTGGGGCACCAGGAACTGTGCCCATATAAGACAGTGAATTTAATAAATGGTGTGTGTTCTTACTGTCCACTGACCAGCCATTTCGTCTCTTTATTGTTGTTCAGTTGTCTCAGTTGTGTCTAACTCATTGTCCACCCCATTTGGGGTTTTCTTGGCAAAGATACTGGAGAGGTTTACCATTTCCTTCTCCAGCTCATTTTACGGATGAGGAACTGAGGCAAACAGGGTTAAGTGACTTGCCCAGGGTCACACACCTAGTAAGTGTCTGAGGCTTAATTTGTACCACGCAAATGCCATAAATAGTACAAATGAGTTAGCAAAAAAAAAATAATAATAATCCAGCTCTCCTGTCTCTCAGAATATCTTGACTCATTTGGAACAAGTTTATAGAGATCATCTTGCCTTGAGTTGTTCTCATTTAGTGGTGTGAACACCCTGGGGCATTAAGACTGTGGTCCAAGGGATTCTTGTTAAAAATCCTTTATTGCCTTATTGGATAAGGGCCAAAGGAGGCTCTCATTTCTATTGGTTAATAGTTTTGATGTAGATTATCCAGTAGGCTATAGTGATAGGCTTGCAGAGAACTGGGGTCTAGCCTCTAGTGACCCTGGGCAAGTCTCAGTTTTTGATCTCAGTTTACCTTAGTTTCCTCATCTGTAAAGTGGGGATAATAATATCTACCTACCTTCTGCTTTGTCATGAGGATCAAGTAAGATAATGAACGTAAAAGCTTTTGCAAACCCATTCTGATGGTGTGAATTTATTGGGGGTTCAAGACCATGATGCAAGACGTTCCTGTTAAAAATTCTTTAATGACATCTTTAGTAGTGAATAGTTTCCTAATCACGTTACAAATATACTTTCCTCTGCGACAAACACACATATGGTTGAACCATTATAGGTTTAGAAATTGTAATTTGGAGTTTTTTGGAGACAAAAGTTGTCATTCAAGTTGTTATAAACACTTAATGAATCTAAATGAATATTATGAATAGCATATTAAATTACCCTGGCCGTTCACAACATTTTTTTTGTTGTTGTTGTCCTTGTTGAAAGGAATTTGGGAACAAAAAAAGTTAAGAACCACTATTTTAGCCCAGCTAGCTCTTCCCATTTTATAGATAAGAGAAATGAAACTCAGAGAAATGTCCTGAAGAGCAGAACCAGGATTGAACCAGGGTCTTCCGACGCCCGGTCTAGGGTTCTTTCTTAGCCTATGCGTTCAGAAGGTATCAGTTCTACCAGGTTGCTAGTCCTTCCTAGGCTCGCTCAAGCCACCACCATCAGAAGCCTCTGGAAGATCCAATACTAACACTGGGATGGCCTCTTCCATTTCGAATGAAAGCTGTAATACCCACGGCACAGTTTCATTTCAGCCCAGGAAAGTCTGAATGACCAGTCCCATGGAGTGCGGTGCTTGTGTCTTTAGCTGATAGCCTTTGGTTTTTTGGGTAGTGAGTGTTCAACATTTTTGTTGTTGTCAGTTGTGTCCAACTCATCGTGACTCCGTTTGGGGTTTTCTTGGCAAAGACACTGGAGTAGTTTGCTGTTCTTTCTCCAACTTATTTCACAGATGAAGAAACTGAAGCAAACAGGGTTAGGTGACTTGCCCGGGGTCACACACCTAGTAAGTGTCTGAGGCTGGATTTGAACTCAGACTTCCTGACAACAGGCTAGGTACTCTATCTACCCTGCCACCTACCTGCGCTTGTTCACCCTTTACTCCTGCTAACAAGTCAGTTCTATGTGTTAGTTTGACAAGAGCTGTTCTCCAGGGAGTTTTGACTGTAATGTCTTAGATTCTCCCTGACCTGTGTGAACGGGGTAGAGCCTGGCTCTGGAGCCCTTGCACAGCATTGGGGCTCCAGAAGGATAGGCTGCTGTTGGTTGGGAGGCAGCGTGGCACAGGGGGCAGGAAGGGCACCTGAAGAGGAGTCGGGTCTGAGTCTCGGCTCTTCCTCCTAGCTTGTTGAAACTCTGGGCAAGTCGCTTCACATGGTCACAGAATTTCAATGGTCAAACCCTTCTTTCACGTCACAGTCCTTCGGGTTACTTGAAGACAGGCCAGACATCTTTAACTGACTCTCAGGGCATGTGGGTGTCAGTTCTTTCACTAGCCTCCTTCCCCTATTTCTTTCCTCAGTTTCTTTCTTTGTTAAATGACAGCCTTGAACTCAGTGACCTTGGAGATCTCAGCCAGTCCAGGAACCTATGCACCAGTTTGGCTTTTCCTTACGTTGTTCACTTGGGCCTGGTTTTTCTCTTTTGCCTTTTACAAACTAGAATTGAATTATTTTCCAGACTTTTCCTTTCCCTTGTGTATCTGATCTGTTTTATCTAAGGTCCACACTGGGCCAGTAAATTCATCTCAGCCTTTTCCTTGTTGAATTTGGCTAGAGTAGAGGTGGGAGAGTTATTCAATTAGCATTTGAAGGAGTTTCAAATACCACTAGGAATGGTGTTAATTCTGCTAGGATTAACACATGCGCTCTTTCTCCAGGATAGGACATGCCCAAGGCAGCTTTTGTTCACTGTTACTCAAGTGAAATAGCTTTGATGGACCTGGGCTGGGGCTGTTACTGTCATCCCTAGGGTTTTGAATCAGGAGAGTTATTGTTATTGTTATTATTATTATAGCATGGAACCACATAGTTTTAGAGAAAAAAGGGGCCTTAGGTAATCCCACAGAGGTTAAGGTTTTTGCCTAATACTACACAGTTAATACAGAGTCAGAATTTGAATCCAGGTCCTCCAACTCCAAATCAAGCACGTTTTCCACTGTGCTAGAAATGTGAGCACAAGTATAATAAAGTGAGTGAATATTGATTTATTTATTTTTAGTTTTCCACATTCATTTTTATGAGATCTTGAGTTCCAGATTTCCCCCCTTCTCCTCAAGACGACATGCCATCTGATATAGGTTACGTGTGTACAGTCATTAAACATATTTCCACGTTAGTCATGTTGTGAAAGAAGAATCAGAACAAAAGGGAAAACCACAAGAAAGAAAAAAAGAAAATAGTATGCTTAGATCTGCATTCAGACTCCATGGTTCTTTCTCTGGATGGCATTTTCCATCATGAGTCTTTTAGAATTGTTTTAAATCATTGTATTGCTGAGAAGAGCTAAGTCTGTCAAAGTCAGTCATCTCACCATGTGGCTTTTCCTGTGTACAGTGTTCTCCTGGTTCTGCTCACTTCACTCAACATCAGTTCACGCAAGTCTTCTCAGGTTTTTCTGAAATCTACCTGCTTATCATTTCTTATAGAACAATTGTATTCCATTCCATTCATATACCATAACTCAGCAAGCATTTATTAAGCACCTGCTGATTTCCAGACACTGTGCTAAGCCCTGGAGATAAAAAGAAGGTTAAAAAAAAGTCTCAGCTTTTTCCATAAACCTGTTGAGTTCATTCGTCTAATACAAAAATAATACTAAGTCATTTTGACTCATAAGTACCGAAATTAACTACAAAGGGCTTAGGAAGAAAGATGCTCTCTGCCTCCAGAGAAAGAACCGATATATAAGTATGTATAGAATGATTTTACATATATGTCTATATATAAATATTTGTGTCTAATGGTAGCAATCTCTAGGGGGAGGGGGAGGGAAGAAAAAAGTTTACACGATAGCTTTATTGTATATTTAAAAGGAATAGCAAGTTGTTCATAATAGATTTGCAGTTCCATGTGAAAGCATCTTTTTTTATTCTGTGTTATGGAAATTCTTGTTTTACTTCACAAATGAAAATAAAATGTAAAAAATATACTTTGGACTATTAGAGGGAACTTAAAAGGGATAAAGGTAATGGAATGAAATCATTTCTGCTTTTTAAAAAGGAATCTCTCCGTCCTTTTGTGTCAGTCACATTGGTACAGTAACAATGATGATGAGAAAAACAGCTCACATTTCCATAGCATTTTAAGGTTTGCAAAATTCCTTACGGACATTACCTCATCCTTACAACAATCCCTGGATGTAGCTGCTTCTCATTTTACAGGTGACAGAACTGAGGCAGACACATACATGTTCAGTGACTTGCCCAGTATCACACAGCTATTAAGTATCTGGGGACAGGTTTGAACTCAGATCCTTCTGCTTTTTTCTTTTTCTTTTTTTTTGGAGGGCAATTGGGGTTAAGTGACTTGCCCAAGGTCACATGGCTAGTTTTTTTGTGTTAAGTGTCTGAGGCCAGATTTGAACTCAGGTCCTCCTACTTAGATCCTTCTGACTCCAGGTCCAGTAACTAGTTTTCAGGAGAAGATCTCAGGTTTGTTTTACATTTCCAGCATTCAGAGTCAGAGGGCTGACCTGGGTTCGAATTCTGCCTTTGCCATTCATGACTTGGTTATAGTCCCCCCATCTGTAGAGTGTAGATGATATTTCCAACTCAAAATCTGTGGTCCTGTGATTTCTTGGATGCATAATCAAAATGTTTGTTTCTTGGAGTGGACATCTAAAAAACAGACAAAAAGCTGCCATCACATGACTTGCAGGGGGCAGGGGCCTGTCAGTTTTAGTGGAATGTTATATTTTCCTTTAAAATGCTATCACCTTGACCTTTCAGAGAATTCTCTGACCTGGATCTCCTGTTTTCTCAAGTTCTCCTCTGTATCCCTCTCTCAGAAACATATTTTTCCTCACTTGACACTGCCGTCAGTTTTGGCTGCCCTAATGAAAACAAGGGTGGGCCCGTGGGTGGGGCCTTCATCCCCACCCTTGTTGTGCAGCCTTATTCTGTCCATCTTTCCTTACACACTAAATCTAAAAACCTAGGAAGCCAACAGGCAAGGTTACCATGACACACGGAGGTCAAAGACAGGAAGAAAAAAGGTCCCACGTGTAACTAAATATTTAAAACAGGGCCTTGTGTGGTACAAAGCCTAGCTACAGAGTGGGTCTGCATGGATTAGAAATGCCTGCACAGGACCAGGAGAACATTGTGCACATTAACAGCAATGTTGTAAGGCTCATCAACTGTGAAAAACAGTAATCTAAGACCATTCCAAAGGACCTGTGATGAAAAATGCTACCGACCCCCAGAAAAAAAATGGATGAACTCCAAGTGCAGATTGAAGCATACTGTTTTAGTTAATTTTTCAAACATGTTTGTGTGTATTTTCTTTTGCAACGTGGCTAGTAGGAAAATATATTTTGCGTGATAGACATGTATACATCAATATCAAATTGCTTGCCTTAAAGAGGGGAGAGGAGTGGAAGGGAGGGTGAGAATTTAGAACTCAGAATTTTCAAAAGTGAATGTTAATTTTTTATCGGTAGTTGGGAAATAGGTCATGAAATAAAAATACATTTTTTAAAAAAGAGAATGCACAAATGAATGTAATGGAATATTACTGTCCAGAAGAAATGGTACATATGAGGAATTCAAAGATACATGGGAAGACTTGTGTGAATGGATGCAGAGTGATATAAGCAGGGTCAGGAAAAATACTACAGAGCTATTACAAGGCCACGAATGAATATCGGACATTCTGATAAACAGTCTTGACCCACAAAAAAGAAAGAATGAGGTACACGTGTGGTGCCCTGGAAAGGTGGCTGGATTAGAAATGAGTGCCTGGGTTTGAATCCCAGCTCTGCTCCTTACTACCGTGTGATCTTGGACAAATCCATTTAGCCCCTCTAGACCCCAGCTCCTCATTTGTAAAATTAGGGGATTGGATAAATGATCTCTAAGATTTCTTCCGTCTCTGATCTTATGGAGAAGTAGCTGATGATGGGTACAGAAATTGCTCTACTAGACATGGTTGATGTGATCCTTGGTTTTTACGTATCAGTCTTTCTTGGTTACCAGAAAAAGGTTCACTGAGCAGGTATGTGGGGGGTACATTCAGGTATATACAGTGGTGTCAGACAGAATTTTAATTTTTTAAAAAGGCAGCACCCCTTTTTAAGTGGTTAGGGAACTGATATTGCGGAAATTATGGTTTTGCTTGGCCTGAGGCCGTTAATTTTTGTTCCCAGGATGTTGGGGGGAAGGTGGGAGCTGCGCATTTTTTCATTTCTTGCCTTCTCAAGTCATTTGTTATCAGCTTGTTGAGTCAGTAATTGGAAACATTTACATACAGCATACAGAATTCCTCAAAGGACAGGGGAATTTAGGGAGTGCGGAACAACAAGCATGGGGGTTTATGTCTAACTCCATGCAATCCAGAAATCATTTTTATAAATTGAGAAGATAATTTCTGACTGATCTTCAAAATACTATGCACACATTCAAATCCTAAGCTTTTAGATTCATCCATTTCTTTATGCCAGATGTCAGATGGAAGAATTCTGAGTCAGGGAGGTAGGAATGGGGAAGGGGAGGGGGAGGACGAAGAGACAAAGCTGTTCATAAAACATTTATTGAGCATCTCCTGTGTGTTGTGTGCGGGGAATACCAAAATGGGAAAATGACATTCACTATTCATGGGATGTAGGGTATACTGAAGGGGATACAGTATTTACATGAATGAGTATAATACAAGATTAGAGGGCGGTGGGACAATGGGGGGTGGTAGACTTAGCGATGGGGAGGGGGCCCTTTATGGAGGAGATAGTTCCTTAACTGAGTATTGGTGGAAGAGGCAGAAGGAAAAAGAAGGCTGTGAACATTCTAGCCGGCTGATCTCCCAGACTACCAGATGAGAAAGAAGAGACACAGGGCATGCATACTCTCCAGGGTACAAGATTGGAGGGCTGAGGTCAAAGCCTCCCTTGTCCGTCCTTTGAGAGATTTGAGAGAAGTCCTGTTCAGGATAGATGTTTCAGAGGAAGAAGGACAAAATCAATGTGGTGGGTCAAAGGATACTGAGTGCCATTTTTTTATAAGAAGATAGACTAATGCAAAGAAATTGTGGTGGGATGCATTTGGTTGAAGATTTTATAGAGACAGTTACAGATCACACTACACTATAGACCACTTGGACAGAAAGAGGAAATAGATGAGATAGTTAAATGCAAGGTGGCTAGGGCTGGGGAGAGCTTTAGCAGTTGGGGGGAATCAGAAAAGGCATTGTGTAGAAGATACTGCATAATCCAATTTCTTAACTTGTACCAGTGATAATTCCATCCTGCAAAAGCTGGAGGAATCAATGAAGACAATTTCTATTCTGGATCTGATTCTCATCAATGAGGAGGAACCAGTTACTGTAGTGTGCAGATGATGGAAATTTTATAGGGAGGTGACCTCGCTTACCTTAGAATCCATGAGAGAGGAAATCTGCGTAGAAATTTGGCATGTATTATAGATTCTAGGAGATTTCAAAAGGTTCAGTGATAGGTAGGACCCCATGGCTTAACATTCTGGAAGCAAAGTCAGCCCAGAAGGAACACAGCATCGTAGATTTTAGAGAGGCTGTCGAATCCAAGGCCCTCATCTTACAGATGGGGAAACGGAGATTTGTGAGGTTGGGGCTTGCCAGTGATGAAGTAGCTAGAAAATGTCATAGAAGTAGCTCAAACCTAGGTCTTCCGCTTCCAGATCCACGCCTCTTTCACTGTGCCACATGATTTTTCCATTCAAGTTGGGGTTAGAATGGATGCTGTGTTTTTTATCCTTTACGTTTATTATCCCATTTGATCCTTATGATAACTCTGCAAGGTAGGTCCTGCTGTTATTCCCATTTTAGAGACAAGGACACTGAGGCAGACAGGTTGTTAAGCATTAGTTTGTTCATTTGTCTTACCTCCTAATAGACTAGAAAGTGCATGAAGGTGAGACTGGCTTATATCAACTTTATATTTCCTCCGACACCTGGGGCAAACTTTGCACATACTTAATAAGCATTGGTTGAATTGAATTTAACTGGACTGCATTTCCTTTGCCATGCACTGAATTTGAGAGGACGTTATATCTTTAATAAGCTCCCTTTACTTTTCAGGATTTGATGCTGGCTGCTAGAGCAGCCTCCAGCAGGAAAGTGTAGAAGAGCGAGGGACAGGCAGCCTTTTCAGCCTCCGATGCTATACTAACCCTTGCTGTCCTTCCTTTCTAGAGTGACCGTCTTCTTATTAAAGGGGGCAGAATAGTCAACGATGACCAGTCCTTTTATGCGGACATCTACATGGAAGATGGCCTAATAAAGTATGTATGCCGTTCTTTCTGTCCCTGCTTAAACACTCACCTTGCTTGCTGACACTCAGCATGTATCATTTTGTATTATTGTTGTGGATCTGTGGATGGGGTGTTGTAGCTAAAAGGTGGGAAGGCTTATATTTGCAAAGGAGAAGAGGGTACCCTATTTTAGAGATTAGGAGGTAAATTTCCTTCACACCCTTTGGTGTCTCCTTTTTGTCTTTGTCTCTGTGTGTGTGTGTGTGTGTGTGTGTGTATCCATTTTTAATTCTGGATCTTCAGATTTTATCCTGAATTCCAGTCCCACATTTCCAACAGCCTCCTGGCTATTGAAACAATACCTGTCTTAAGCTCAACATATCCAAAACTGGACTTACCTCTTCCAGCCTCCTCATCTCCTGATTTGCCTCTACCTTCCAATTTCCCTGTTTCCATGGATGGTAACACCATCCTCCCATGAAACCCAGGTTTGTAACTTTGGGGTCATTCTTGATTCTTCCTTCCCTCTTACCCTCTAAATTCATTTGGTTGCCAGGTTCTATTTTCCAGAAATTATTTAATATTTATTTATAATTTTTATTATTATATAGTATTTATTGTATATAATATATGCCATATATTATACATTATTAATTTTAAAAAGAATTTAAACTTAATTATTTGATGTTATTTTTACTACAATTATTTATGCATTTTTATCCTCCTACTAGATTATAAATGCCACATGGGTGGGAATATCTATCTCATTTTCTTATTTTCTCTAGCTTTGTATAATGTACTCCTTACAATGGTTACTTATATGTTGAATGGAATTAAACTGGATTTAGGTTTCCCTGCCATGTCATACCTCAAACACTGAATTTTAGAGCATATAGTCTTAATTTTTCTCCATACAAGATAAAGTGCTGTGGTCCTCATCCTTCTTGACCTGTTTGCTGCATTTAAAATAATTGCCTTCTCTCTTGTCTGTGTTATTTTTTTCCTGGTTCTCCTGCCTATCTAAATGCTCCTTTCTCAGTTTCTTTTGTGCATCCCCAGGCCATCCCATGTGGGTATATACCAAGAGTCTCTCCTGAGTACTCTTCTTACTTTAAAAACTGGTTTTACCGACTCCCATGAGTTTAATTATTTCTGCACGGATGACTCACAGATTTATATATCCAGACCTCGTCTCTCTCCTGAGCACCAAGCCTGCATTGTCTGTTGGACATTTTAAGTTAGATATCCCAGAAATGCCTCAAACTCAACATCTTTCCTACCAAACCCTCCCCTTGACTTAACTTCCTCATTTCTTTCAGGGACACCATCATTACTCCCTTTTCCCACATTCATAACTTCAGCATTATTCTTGATTTCTCACTCTCCCTTTAATTCCTATCTCTTTGATTAGTTATAGTCTTTAAATTAGCTTCCCTGTTTCCATTCTCACTCTTCTAACCATTCTTCACTCTTCTCCTGTGGTCTGGTTAGATGACTTCTGGTTTATACAGCTGAGACTTTGTACAAATGAACCCTGAGTTGGGCTTATAATTAAGCAGAGGGGAAATTTAGACTTGCCCTCATGGTGCTTAACAGTCTAATAGGGAGAAACACATATACATCATATACATACACATACACAAACCAGCAACACAAGGCCTAACACTAAATGAAAGGTAAAGACAGTAAGAGTTGTTAGATTTCATAGAATCATAATATTAGACCTGAGAAGCCATCAAGGCCAGCCTTGTCATTTTTCAGATGAGGAAACTGAGGCCCAGAGAGTGATTTGCTTGGCATCACATAGCTAATAAGTATTAGATACAGGATTTGAAACTAGATCTTCCTGACTGCATTGCTGTTTCTGCTACACTATTGGTTTTTTTCAGAGGAAGGAGAGATCCTTGTGGGTAGAGCAGCAGGAAAGCTTCAGAGAGAAGGTAGAATTTGAGTTGGATATTGACACATTGGGGGGTAATGATGTCCCTGACAAGAACATTAGGAGATAATTATTCATTTAACAGAATGGTTCATCCTGGGATTTTTTGATAGAGTGTTCTACTCTCTTAAATACAACCCAGCTATTATCTGATGAAGTCTGAAATGATTCCACTGATGCACGGCCCATCAGGAATAAAATGAGGTTTGCCCACCCTCAGTGGAAAGAAGTATGCTTATCACATCATCTCTGGGGCCAGACATCTACTGTGTCAGCAAACTGTGTCCGAGGTGCCCCCAATCTACCAGGGCTGCTACCCCTCGCTCGCCTTCCTGGTTTTAGTTTACTTAACTTTCAGTCAGCTCGAGTGTCAGGGGGAGTCTAGTTACTGTGATGTGAGATAAAGGGAAAGTCACATAGGAAATATAGAGGAAGATCCGTAGGACCACAGGGTAGAGCAAGAAAAGACCACAGAGGCCATGTAGTCCAATCCTGTTATTTTACAGATAAGGTCCATAGAGGTCACACAGGTGTCCTCCAACTCCAAACCCAACACATTTTCTTCCATCCCACACTGTCCCTGGTTAAAAGGCTGCCTTATAACTATTTTGAGAAGCTTTTTTTCTGTAAGGCCTTTAATATAGGTACAGCACATGCTGTGTTATGGGCTTAGTATGAGGACCAGGTCAGCAAATTCCCATCTCTCAAGGCTCTGCTGAAAGATATCCTTAGGAAACTGAAGAATGCTTATGGGAGAGAATGGGAACTGATGCCTTCCAAGTTTGGCATTTGTGAAAGAGATTTTGCATGTCTATGTCCTTAAGACAATTTGTTTAAACCTTCACACAGAGCACGTAGGCTTTGTGACATTGCCTTTAGAACATCATGCTTGCCTCGATCCCATTTTATCAGAGAAGAAGGAAAGCACGTTTAGGGACTTTATATCAGATGGTCAAGGACAAGCTGTTTTTCTTCTCCACCAAGGCCAGAGTTAGATGTAAGGGGTTCAGATTGCTATGTGAGGGAGTTAGATTAGCTATAGAGAAGACTTTCTAACAAAGGCTGATTTCAGATACTGAAATAGATTACAGAGGGAAATGGTAAAATGTTTCTTATGATCTGGATTCTTATCGGTCCAGGATGAGCCCGGTGCTGTTGAAAGGCAGAAGACAAAGAAAGAACTAAGTTACTTTCAAGGCATCCTAATGCAGCTTCTTTTGGACTTTGAGTCAGCCAGCCAAATAATGCTAAAAATGATATATTTTTATTATGAGATATTATTTTATTATGAGAATACCAGTTTAAAAAAAAAAAGCAACCGCCACCACCAGGATCATTTCTTTTGGAACAAGTTGGAAGTAGTTGAATCCTTTTTTCATTTAGAAAAATTATTATTATTTTTTTTTGCTTTTTTTTTTGGAGGAGGGAAGGCTGGGCAATTGGGGTTAAGTGACTTGCCCAAGGTCACACAGCTAGTTTTGTGTTAAGTGTCTGAGGCCAAATTTGAACTCAGGTCCTCCTGACTTCAGAGCCAGTGCTCTATTCACTGCGCCACCTAGCCACCCCTAGAAAAGTTATTTCTGAAATCTCAGAGCAGCAAAGAACTCAGTTCTTCAGATCAGTAGAATGAATGATCCTTAACTGGCCAATGAATATTCAGGCAGCATCTATGACTATATGCAAGGCTCTGTACCAGGCCCTGATACCAACCCACTAAAAAGAGGATGACATTATAGTGGAGAGGGAAAGTGCTACATAGATGGTTAGCAGTATTGAGCAGTATATGTGTGATAAAGTTACCCGAATGGTACCGACAAGTAAGCACTATAGGAGTTCAAAGAAGAGGTCACTGTGGAGAAGGATAGGGAAGGAAGGCTTCCTGGAAGATGTAGGACTTGGGCCAGGCCTTTGGGGATGGGTACAGTCTATATAGATGGAGAGGGAGAGAACGTCATGCCGTCTCTACGCTTTCCTTAGCCGACAAAAGGGATGAAAAGTTGGAGAAGTCCTCGGAATTCAGATTCTTTAGCCAAGTGCTTGGTTCCTAATGAACCTGAGTAGAATGCCAGATTGGGGAAGCAGGGGAAAGCCAGTGGAGCCCTGGAATATTTGAATTGAGAGGAGGTTAAGATGAGTAATCAGTCAATTAATTAATTAATTAAAATGAGTAATTTTTTCATCATTTGTTTGGAATTGCATAGTGTTTCTCGTAGAGCTGAGTGCTGCAGGATAGACTTTCAGGAACATCCAGGTAGGTGCCTACGTGTATGTTTATATACACACATACGCAAACATATATGTGTACATATATGTGTTTATATGAAATATATCTAAATATAAAAGAACGTGGAGTTTGGTAGACTTGGTAGTAAACATGTCATTGCTCTGAGAGAGCATCTTTCTTGGCCATGTGACTGGTCTGACGCTGGCTGTGAACAAAAACTAGCATTGAGAGGCTTTTTTTTCAGGGCAGGGGTTCTTAACCTTTTTTGTGACATGAAACCCTCTGGCGTCCTGGTGAATGAAGCTTTCGGACTCCTCAGAATAATGTTTTATATTGTCAATGGAACTAATTATATTGAAATAGTTATCCAAAAATGTATATCCAATATTATTATCTAATTATCCAATGTTATTCAAGATCCAAATACATA
>CM053585.1:294337267-294462103 GCA_028646515.1 Pseudochirops corinnae
CTGGGCAAGTCACTTAACCCTGGTTGCCTCAGTTTCCTCATCTGTAAAATGAGCTGGAAAAAGAAATGGCTTTCACTCCAGTATCCTTGCCAAGAAAAAACAAACATATGGGATCATGAATAACTGAACAATGAAATTTCCATATAATTGGTTCCCTTTAGTAGAATAGCTGATTTATAATTTGTGTAATTTATATATCACATACTATATTTATAATTTATGATATGTATTATACCTATATTAAAATACACATGTCACATGTATATTATATGTATCAGTATAATATATTTAACTGCTATATAATAAAACTAGGTTCATGGACCCTGGGTTAAAAACCCTTATTCTAGAGCAGCAGTTATCAAATATTTGGTCTTAGGATCTCTTTACACTCTTAAAAATTATTGAAACACCCCTCCCAAGAACTTTTGTATATTATATCAATTAATACTTACCATCTTGGAAATTAAAATGTCTCAGTATTATTATGAAAATAGTTTTGTTTTCACAGACCCCCTGAAAGGGTTTTGGGGACCTTCAGGGACCTCTAGACCACACTTTGAGAGACACTTCTTTAGGGGGTAGAAGATTTTCCAAGCTAAGATATAAAGGTTGGTATGTATGCCAATCTTAGGAGTTGAAGGATTACATGGGAGTAAAATTTATGTTAGCAGGTTTACATTTACATTACAGGTGAATAATATGTATAAAATCACGTGTGTATTGTGAATTCAGTTCACTACACATTCTCTAAAATTAAATTTTATTTTTTCTATTAATGAAAATCTGCTTTCTTTCCCTTCTACTTCTTCTCCCTTCCTACCTATGGAAAAAGAAAGAAAAATAAAACCCTTGTAAAAATATATATGGTCAAAGAAATCAGATTCACCAAATTCCTGATTTGGCCACATGCAAGAACAGAGGTCTCATTCAGCACCTTGAATCTACTACCTTTGTCCAGAGTTGGGCAACAGGTTTCATCACCTGTGGAATTGTGGTAGCTCATTGTGTTCACCAAGCATTTATTAAGCTCTTGTCAGGTGCCAGACACCCCTCTGGCTAATGAGAATATAAAGATAACAGTGATACAGTCTCTGCTCTTTCAGATTTTAATATGATACTGGATTACATCCATTGTAAATGTTCTCACAGTTTTATGGTACCTTCTAGGTTGGTTCAGGTGCGGAGAGCATTGATTTGGGAAACAGCTCATGTCTTTCTTCTGTGCTAGTGGTGTGACCTAAGGGAAGTCACCTGAATGCTCTGTGCCTCTGTTTTCACCTCTCTATATTGGGATTAACATTATTGGCCTGTCTACCCCTCCCCCTCCCCCGTCCTCAGTGGAATATTGGGATTGTTAATGAATGATGCAGTAGATCTGGAAAATAAGTGGTCAGTCAACAGTCAGGCAGAAAGCACTTATGAAGCACCAACTGTGTACCAGGCACAGTACTAAGCCCAGGACCATAACCTTCCCTGGTGCTTAGTACCGGCTGGGATGCTGATTTAACAGAAAGAACTGATGCTGGAGAAACTCCAGTTTCACTTTCCACCAGCTCTTCTACCCTGAGCGTGTTCTACTGGCTTTGGACAACTGATAAGTTGTCAGAGAAGGGGAGGAACCAAAACGGGACACAGACAAGAGCTGACTCAGCTGACCAAAGCTCCAAACTTTTCCTGATTATTCTCCTTTAACCAGGATGAACTAATTTCTAGGATAGAAGAGCCCCTATTCTTTAGTTAATTAAATCAATATTCTTTTATTTTTAAAAAAAAACATTCTCCCCCTCTTTTATTTAACTTTACCTGCCGTTTCCTCTCATTTTTCATTTTCGTTGATTCTGCTTAGGATCCCCAAACACTGTTATCTCCATAGTCTTAAGGCCCCAAATACCAAACATGGCATAAATAAAACTAGCAAGCCCCCAAAATAACTAAAAGATATGTATCTTACTCCCTTCTGTTGGGAAAAAAAACTACCTTCTTTTGATTCAACAAATATTTCTTGTGTTTGTTGTGGTGTGCTAAGATCTATGCTCTGTACCTTGGAGGAGATACACAAAGTTTAGTCTTTACACAAAGATCTGTCTTTTATTATCGTTCAGTGAAATGGTGAGTTCATTGATAAGGCCATTTCCCCCCGCCCCAGGAATGCCAGTCACACCCCCTCGGTAGCTTCTTATACTGGACACTTGTCCACATTTAGACGCATAAATCTCCCGTAGATGATCTGCTCCACATGCTGGAGGTCTCAGAAACAATCACAGACTTGCACATCTGCATCTGAAAGGACACCAGAGCTCTGGTCTTTGCATTCCTCATCCCCCACCTGGGATTTGAGCCTAGGCTTCCTGGACTTCCAATCCATTTCTTTATCCACTATACTATTCTGCCTCAGTGAGGTCTCCCTTTAAGTTTTTTACTATTTTACATGTACCAAGGAGATCAAAGAGAAAGGAAAAGGACCTATATGTGCAAAAATATTTATAGCAGCTCTTTTTGTGGTGGCAAAGCATGGGAACTGGGGGGATGTCTGTCAGCTGGGAATTGGCTGGACGAATTGTGGTATAAATTGTGATGGTGTGATGGTTTCAGAAAAACCTGAGAAGACTTCCATGAACTGATAGAAAATGAAGGGAGCAGAACCAAGAGAAGCATTGTACACAGTAACAGCAATATTGGAATGGTAATCAACTGTGAAAGATTTAGAATACAATGATCCACCACAATTCCAAATGACTCATGAATAGGGGGTGCTCTCCAGCCATGGAGGAAAGAAGTTAAGTTATTGAAATCCTTTGTGGTGTTAAGGCAGGTCCTTTGGACTTTCCTCTGAACTTTGTCACTATCTTTGTCATTGTCCAGGCAAATTGGAGACAATCTGATTGTACCTGGAGGAGTGAAGACCATTGAAGCTCATGGGAAGATGGTGATCCCCGGAGGCATAGATGTTCACACTCACTTCCAGATGCCGTACAAGGGAATGACCACAGTAGATGACTTCTTCCAAGGGACTAAAGCCGCCTTAGCTGGTGGAACCACCATGATCAGTAAGTTGAGTCAGCTGTATTTGTTTGATCCTCTTTTCCCCCAAAAGTCAGTGGTTGATTAGTCAGTCCATGTGATAATCCAGAGTTGTTTTCAGGGCCAAGTCATATGCTTCCCCCATCTTTAATTCTTAAGATCTTACTAGTTAAATTGACCTGGGAGGTGAGTGAAACTGTATTAGATGTAGAGTTAATTGCCGTTGTCTGTATGGAAGGAGTCCATGGGGCACATGGGTAGAAAATGGAGGGGCAGCTCTCTGTTCACTTGTCTTAGCATAAGAGGCGTTGGAAGATCGGGGTCCCGAGATTGGACAGAGGAGGACTTTCTGGGCCAGCTTGTCAGAAGCTAGTTCCCAAGGGGAGGTAGACAGAGGAGCGACCATTTTAATCCATTGGAGCGGCAGAATTGAGTCTAGGAATGGGGTATGCAGAGAAAGAGTGGTAGATAATTAGCTTGAGAATAGACAGATCCTTGAGATTTCTGGTCTTGGTAAAGACAGGATTAAAATTATGTTATCTGGTATTGGAGAGTATTGGGACAGCCTTCTTGTCTTTAAGTTTAGCAAGGGATCTGGTGGTAGCTGTCTTTCCTTCTTCTTCCTCTTCCCTCCCTCCCTTTTCCTTCTTTTCTCCTTCCCTCCTTTCTTTTCTTTGTCCTTACCTCCCTCCCTAGCTTTGCCTATTCTCAAGAGTCTTATCCTGCTTGTGAAAGGTGTCCCAGAAGGGACCAGCTTTTCTTTTCTTCTTTGCTGATTGGAGGAGAACCTTCTTCTTCCCTCTCATCTCCCCCTCCACAGGATTGCATCAGTCATACCAGATGCAATTAGAGGTTGCCTGAGCAAAGAGACTCAGCTTTTTTTCCCCAGGCAGAAGGAGGGGCCTGCCTGATCCCTACCAGCTGATTTCTCAGCAGCTGCTTTGCCCACAAGAGCCCCTGGTTTGGTGCCAGACGTTATTAAGTAGTGGTTCACTGCATTTCCTTTCTGATAAGTGCACTTTGGCTGAATTTGATCGAGGGAATAGTCTTGGGACTATGCTTTCTGCTACCCGGATGAGGCAGGGCGGGGATGGAGAAAAACAGGTCTAGTTAACTTCCTATGTCTAAGCACCATTAATCTCCTCTGTGGGAGAGGGCATGGGGAAGGGTTTCAAGGGGACCAAATGTCAAGACAGCAAGGCTAGATCTGCCGCGTATTGAAAAGAGTGACCTAACTTCATTTTCCCATAGACCCATTTAGACCCACGGCCTAAAGCAGTCTGATTGGGACTCAAAGAAATTATATCATAAGAAAGATTCTTAGTTGGATATAGGATCATTGCTGCTCTTAAATTTTATGTTCTGATACAACAAGGAAGAAAAGTCAGGAGACTATGAGCATAGATCTAGGGCTGGAAGGAATCTTAGAGGTCGTCTTGTTCAACCCCCTCATTTTGCCCATGAAGAAAATGACACCCAGAGAAGTGCAGTGGCTTCCGCAGGGAGTAATAGTGGCAGATGTAGACGAAGGCCCTGCCTTCATAGAGTTTATGGTTTAGAGAGATTTTGACCCCACTGTGACCTCACAGACCTGATTTTGGTGCTTAGAGGAAGCTGGGGGCCAGCATCTTGGCACCATTCCCTCTGTGATGCCATAGGATGTCTGCTGCAAGCCAGAATGCTGGTGGAGTCGGGATGGTTCCAGTTACCACCACCCTCCCACACTACCAACCACTGCCAATGGAGGGGAGCTGGATGTTGTGAACCAGGAGAGTGGGAAACAGCCTGGGCTAATTTGAGTTAGCTTTGCCCCCAGGGGACCGACCTGGATCCCATGTGTGGGGCCTTGGGACAAGGACAATGTAAAGATAGTTCTAGATCTCTGGTGGGAAGCTCTGGAGACCCCAGAATACCTTGCATTTTCCTTTTATCTTGTTGCAGCCTGTTTTTTATCTTTGTGTGAGCTCCTTTTGCCTTCTTGTGGAATGATTTTACTGGGGAGGGGGGAGTTTTGTAATATGTTTTTTATTAAAGAAATTGAGTATCTCAGCCTCAGGTTTTGAGTGGTCCGTTGCCCTAGCCATGGAACCACGACTGGGATATGGTTTGGTTGGGCTAATAAAAGTCCTAAAGGTGATGCCAGGAGCTGTGGTATAGTAGGAAAATGTTGGACCTGGAACACTTGGGGTCAGATCTGGTCTCAGACGTGAAATAGCTGTGTGACCCTGAGCAAGTCGCTTAACAGCTGTTTGCCTGTTTCCTCATCTGTAAGTGAGGGAATGACCTAGATGACCTCTTCTAGTTCTTCCAGCTCTAATTTGAGGGGACTAGAGCCCATTTACAAGTCACTGGTGTCTGGAGGCAAGGTCAAGGTCGAGAATAAGATGCTTTAGCCCTTCTCCCTTTTGTACTTGTCCAGTCGACCACGTGGTACCTGACCCGGAGTCCAGCCTGACTGAAGCCTATGAGAAGTGGCGAGAGTGGGCAGACGGGAAGACCTGCTGTGACTATTCCTTGCATGTGGACATCACTCACTGGAATGACAGAGTCAAGCAAGAAGTCCAGAGCCTCATCAAGGACAAAGGTGAGCTTCCTTTTCCCCAGGTGCCCTTTCACTTTTGACTCCTGGAAGCCACCTGTTTTCCATGAGCCCCATTTCTTAACTTTTCCCTTTCCTGAGATGGGGTTTCCAGGGAGAAGGGAGGCCAGGGAAGCTTTGGGAGATTGAGGCCTTGCCAGTAGGAGGGTGGCATCTGGGCCATGCCTCCGCCCAAGGCTCAGGTGGCACAAGGTGGGCCTTTTGCTTCAGGCTTTGGTTTAGGGGTCACAAACAAAGCTCTTCTCTCCTTTTCTGAGGCATCCCAGCACAAGTTCCCCTTCAAAGAGAGCAAATGAATCTGGGTCCCCGTGAAAGGACTTTTGTTCTCTAAGGACTTCTGTTAATATCTCCATCAGCAAATATTGACTGCGTGCCCACTGTGTGTGCTCAGCATTAGAGAAGGGGAAGCCTTGGTCAGGCGCACTCAAGATATTTGCCGACAGTATGCAAAGACTTGGAAAGTGAAACGATACAAGACAGATATGTAGTGTGTCAAAAGGAAGCACGTGATGAATTGCCCACCAAGGGATGTAAACAGGGGTCTGGGAGGATAGAGAAGGAAAGATAATGGGTTAGTGAGACCTGGTGAAGAGAGACCTCCCATTGTACACTGAAGTGTTGATGTGTGTTAATTATTGCCAAGTTCCTAATTTAAAAAAAAAGAAATTTAATTTTGAAAAAGGAACAGACTTTGTCCTCTAGACTTTCTTTGTCCTCTGCTCCCTTCCCCCTCATTTTTGGGAGTAGGACTTTCCCTTCTGAAGCAGTAATAGCTCCTTTCCTTCCTTGCCTTTTTGGTTCACAAGTGTGAGAAATTCTACACTGACTAACATTATGGGAACTCCCTCTACCAGTGCTGGTCAGCATCTCCTCTCTAATTTATAGTTTTAGAAGGTTGCCTGGTCAGTCCATCAACAAGATTTTACTTATTGCTATTATTATATTATAGCAGTATATAATATGTATAGCAATAATATATGGTATTATAATGTCATAGCAGTGAAGCATTTTTATTGTGCATTGGAGCTTACAAATATCCTATTTGCTCCTCATAACCACCCTGGGATGAAGGCACTATTTTTACCCCCACTTTACAGATGAGAGGAAGCTAAGGTGTAAACGGTAGTTGAGTGACTTGCCCAGGGTCACAAGCTAGTAAATGTCTGAGACAAGATTTGAATTCAGGTCTTTGTGACTCAGGTCAAACACTCTGTCCACTACACCACCTTCTTGCCCCTGTGTTAAATGCAGAGGGTACAAAAAAAACCAGTGAAAACAGTCCATGCCTTCGAAAAACTCACATTCAAGAACGTGTAAACAGCTATGTACAAACAAGACATATACAGGATAAATTGTAGATAATCCTTAGACCAGCAGTTCTCAACCTGTGGGTTGCACCCTCTTTGGGGGTTGAACAACTATTTCACAGGGATCACCTAAGACCATCAGAAAACACATATTTCTGATGGTCTTAGGAACCGAGACATGGCTCCTCTATCTGTCTCCAGGCAGGTCTGCCCACATGCAGATACGCCCACATATGAGTACTAAAGTGTTGCGGCATTAGGAAGGTTGAGAACCACTGACCTAGAGGGAAGACAGTGGTCTTAAGGAGATCAGGAATGGCTTCTTTTCGAAGGTGGTATCCTAAATGAAGTTTGAAGAAAACCAGGGAAACCAGGAGGTAGAAACGTCCAGGAATGGGGAGCAGCCAGTGAAAATGCACAGATGGAGTGTCTTATGCAAGGAGGCCAGTGTCACTGGCTTATGAATTAGATGGAGAGAGTATGGTGTAAGAAGCCTGGAAAGGTAGGTTATGAAGGGCTTTAAAAGCCAGAGGATTTTCTCTTTGATGCTGGAGGTAATGGGGAGACAATTGGAGTTTATTGGAATAGGGGGTCATGGCGTGTTTAGACGTGAGCTTTGATAGCTGAGTAGAAGGTGGACTGGAGTGGGCTAGTGTAGTCATTGAGGTCTGCATAGGATGGAGACATTCTCAGAAGAGAGAACGCATAAGGGGGGTGGATATAAGAGACATTGTAAAGATGGAATCATCTTGGCCACATATTGCATATGGCGGTGTAGACAGTGAGGAGTCGGGGATGGCTCTTTGGTTTCAAGTTTGGGTGACTAGAAATGATGGTGGTGCCCTTGGCAGTAATAGGGAAGTTAGGAAAAAGGGAGTGTTTGCGGGGTGAGGGAGATAATGAGTTCCATTTTGGGCATGCTGAGTTTAAGGTGTCTCCAGTACATCTAGTTCAAGATGTCTAGTAGACAGATGCAAATGTGAGAATGGGGATGTTAAGAGAGAGGGGTCAGGGCTAGATAAGTGGTTCTGAGAGACTGAGAAGGATCAGTCAGACAGGAAGGGGAAGAAAGGAGAAGCTGGTGTCAGGAAAACCTAGGGAGAAGAGAATATCCACAAGAGCATGAGTGACATCCGTGGCTACAGAGGTCTGGAAGGTGGAGAATTGGGGGAAAAGCAGTCATTACATTTGGCAGTTAAGAGATTACTGGTAACTTTGGAGAGAGCACTTTTGGTTGAGTGATGAGCTTGGAATACAGACAGCAGAGGGTCTGACATCAAATGAGAGGAAAGGGAGTAGAGTCATTATCATAGATTCTTTCTCAAAGTCATGAAAGGGAGGAGAGATGCAGGACAGTAGCTAATGGGGATGGGCAGATCAAGTGAGGGTTTTTAAAGGGGCATGCAGAGGGTAAGTGATTTCCTCTAGGCACTCTCCTCTTTTCCATGACCCTGCTTCATCTAGAACAGGAGATGGAATCGCCTGGAGAAGGGAAGCCCTGCATCCCTTCCTCCACTGCCTTTGGAGACAACACGTGAATCTCACAGATACCCTCAGCCCCCTAAGCAAGAAGGCTGTGAATTGAGGAGTAGGGCAAAGAGATTTTTCTTAGTGGAAAAAGATATTGACTGGTTCACCTTAGCTCTCCCTTTCTCCAGTGTGGAACAAGCAACCGAGCTTTCTGAGGTCCTTCATGCGCTGCATGAATAAACTTAGGACCCTAAGATGCACACGTATGAGAAGTTGTTCATGGCTCAGCAGCAGCTTGGAAGGATGTTTCTCATGCAGTGCTCCAGTAATTTGTGCTTCGTCTCTTGTGTTTTTTCAATAATTTTAACGACCTCCTTGGATAAAAACATAGTTGGCACGCTTATCAAATGTGCAGATGACACGAAGCTAGGAAGGATAGACACAACTCATTGGGTGAGCCAAAAGATTACAACATTGGGTTGGACTAGATAGTCCTTTCCAGCTTAGATTTTTTTTTTTTTTTTGCTTTTTGGAAGGGGAGGGCAGGGCAATTGGGGTTAAGTGACTTGCCCAAAGTCACACAGCTAGTAAGTGTTAAGTGTCTAAGGCCAGATTTGAACTCGGGTCCTCCTGCCTCCAGGGCCAGTGCTCTATTCACTGTGCCATCTAGTCACTCCCCAGCTTAGATTTTACCAGTTTCTTTAGAAAACAAGGTAAGTGTTTTCCTTCCCACCATTTGTGAACTGAAGATAAGTCTTTCCTCATGGCTGTTGAATTTCATGTTATAGATGTGAGGGTCTTGCTGTATTGTGAGGAAATGTGGGAATCCGCATAATACTTCTTGATGTTTGGCAGAAGTGATCCATTAAAATAAAGGAGAGTCATCAGCCTGTTCCATTGGAAAGAGGGCCGGGTTTGGAGTCCAAGGCTGTGGGCTCAGATCATGGGTGTGACCTTGGGCATGACTTTTCACTTTTCTTGGCCTTAGTTAATTATGTGCAAGTGAGGCATTTGAATAGTTGGCATCTGAGGTGTCTTCTAGCTCTAAATCTGTGGTTCTATGGTCTTGGTCACTCATTCATTTTTTCAATTTTTAAAAAACCTTGTTTCATGTATTCATTGGACAAACTTGTCTTTAGTGCCTGCTTATGCAGAACACTGCTGAGTGTAAGAAAGATTGCTGCCTCATGGGGCATGCAGATGAAGACACTTGCATAATGATAATGAACAACTCTATGTTAGAGAATTTAATGCAGTTAATAAGGTGCCATGAGAGGGTTATGAAGGTCGTTTGACAAGAAGATTAAGGCGACCCTTCCTGAAAGAGGTAGCGCTTAAAGGGTAGGAATTCAGTAGTTGAATTGGGCAGCTGGGGGCACAGTGGATAGAGCCCTTGGCTTGGAATCAGGAAGACTCATCTTCCTGAGTTCAAATCTGGCCTCAGACACTTACTAGCTGTATGACCCTGGGAAAGTCACTTAACTCCGTTTGCCTCAATTTCCTCATCTGTAAAATGAGCTGGAGAAAGAGATGGCAGAACACTCCAGTATCTTTGCCAAGAGCACCTCCAATAGGGTCACGAAGAGTTGGACGTGATAGAAATGATGGAATACCTGCAGAGGGAGCAGCCAGAGCAAAGATGTGGAGGTGGGAAATTTACCCAGAGGAAAGTTATGTTAGAATGCAGAAAAGGTAAGATGGGGCTAGATTATGGAGGGAGTTGAATGGGAAGCAAAGAATTTGAACTTTATTTATGCACTTAGGGAGCCATTGACTGGTTTTGAGCAGTGGAGCTTTGCCTAAGTGAAATCTTTCTGGAAGCAGTGTGAAGGATATGTTGCAAGTAGGGGAGGGAAACTGGAGTTAGGAAGACCTGCTGGGGGCTTTTGTGAAATAGTTCAGGCAGATGTCAGTAAAAGCTTATAGTGAGTAGAATCATGGATTGATTTATAGAGAGAAGGACCTCAGAGGTCACTGAGTCCAAGAAAACTGAGTCCCAGAGAAGTTAATTGACTTACCTAAGGTTATACAGGTAATAAATGTCAAAGGCAGGATTTGAACCCAGGTCCTGTGTCTCTAGAGCCTGTTCCCTTTAGAGAGACTGTGGAAGATGGGGGACTGTGTTTACCTCTCACTTTTTTCTCTCCTCCCTCCAACCCCTGCCTCTTTTTTTTTTTCAACAGGTGTCAATTCCTTCATGGTTTACATGGCTTACAAGGATTTGTATCAGGTCTCCAACACAGAGGTAACAATGACTTGGCCATCTGGTTTGGGAGTGCCTGGGTGGGGCTGGTTTTTCCAAGGCCTCAGCTTCTTTGGCCCTGGGGAGTGCCATGATTGCCCTTGGAGACAGCCAGAGTTCCATTTGAATCTAGAGCAGCTCCAGCTACATATTTAATAATGTAGGCAGGGTTCCCACAGTCCTGGGGAGCCAGAGCTGGAGTTTCCATGGGCTGCAGGCTCCTTTGAAAGACAGCTGGGGAGAGGGGTGGTCCTCTGTATCCTTTTACTGCTTCCCTCCTTCACCGCATGGCTCCAGCTTAGTGTAGCCTTGGGCAGGGGACAGTGTCTCACCCCAGCAGAGTTAGGGGTGTTCTGTATTAGAGAGATTTAATACCAACCTATCTCTGACTGCTTGTCCAAAGAGGTCCTTGGGGGTGTAGAATTCATGGAGAGGGATGTGGTTGACTGGCCCTGTGTTTCCCAGGGGAAAGGGAAGTCCAGGTCAGAGATGAGGCCTCTCTGAGAACAACCAAGGTAGTTACGAATCACCAGATGTGTTATTAACAAGTCCCAAGGCTATCTTCATCCCACTTAGGGGATGGCATAGGGCCAAATCCGAGAAGTAATCCAGGATATTAGGGAAATACATTCCCCCTTGAATTCCCCTCTCCCGAGATTCCCTTTGGAATCTGTCTTCTTCCGGGGAGAGAGGATGGCTGCCGGAGCCAGTCATGCTGGGTTTCCAGTGCCAGTCTCTTTCATTCCAAAATCGTTTTTCTTGTTGAGCCAACCAGAGCCTCAAGAAGAAGGTTTTCCATTGGGCATTTGAAGGTCCTCTTTCAAGATGTCCAAAAACATAGGCTTTCAAATAAAGACAACTGGTACCCTTTTCCATTTCAGCTCTATGAGATCTTTAGCTGGCTCGCAGAACTGGGTGCCATTGCTCAGGTTCACGCAGAAAATGGAGATATCATCGCACAGGTAATTGAACAGCGAATGAGAATGTGCTTTCCATCTGGCTTCCCAGGCTGCTGTCTGCCGGATGGACTGTAGGCCATGGGATGATAGATGTAGAACTGGGAGGGACCATAGAACACACCGAATCCTACTTCTGAGGTCCACGGTGGTTCACTGACTTCTGAGTAGATGTTTGAGGCAGGACTGGAACCCAACACTTCCTGACTCCAAATTCAGTGTTCTTTCTACCACACCAAAGTCTTAACTTAAGTTTCCTGTTCTGTTCTATAAAATGGGGGACAGCAAAAGCATCTGCTTCACAGGGTTATTGTGAGGTTCAAATGAGCTTTTATATATATACATATATATATAATATATATATATATATATATAATATATATATATAGCGCATTTTAATATTATTGGGGCACGGGGTGGCACAATGGATAGAACGCCAGGCCTGGAGTGAGGAAGACTGATCTTCCTGAGTTCAAATCTGACCTCAGATGTTTTCTAGCTGTGTGACCCTGGGCAAGTCACTTCATCTTGTTTGCCTCAGTTTCCTCATCCGTAAAATGAACTGAAGGAGAAAATGGCAAACCAGTCTAGTATCTTTGTCAAGCAAACCCCAAAAGGGGCCAGGAAGAGTTGGACATGACTGAAACTACTGAACAACAGCAAGGTTTAACAACAACAACACAGGGTTTAAATTTAAACCCAGATCATTTGACTCTCAGTACATTGCTCTTTCTGCAGCTCTATGTTGCTGTCCTGAAAGTTACTGGTGATTTTTCCTGAAATGAAAACAAGACTTGAAAGTCATTATCCTAAAAGGAAGTCCTTTTTGGAGCAGAATCTATCTCAGGGTGGAAAAGGGGAAATGATTTTTTTTTTTAAATTAAGACTGAATTTGCAGATCCTATACTTGATTGCATGCTGCCCTGGGTGGGGGTGGGGAGGGAAAGAGAGGAGAAAATTTGGAACTCAAGGGATTGTGGAACTGAATCTTGTAAACTGAAAGTAAATAAACAAATCAATTTAAAAAAAATAATAAAAAAATGAAAAAAAAATAAATTAAGACTGAACCTGATGGTGACTATACAACAGTGGTTCTCAACCTTCCTAATGCCGTGACTCTTTAATACTTGTATGTGGGTGTACCTGCCTGGAGATAGAGAAGCAGTGTCTTAGGAACCAAGGAGCCATCGGAAATATGGGCTCGTGACCCACAGGTTGAGAACCGCTGCTATAGAAGTTACTACCTTGAGATGCTAAAAGAATGTGTTTTAAAGATGGGCTGGAAAATTCCATCGATTTCCTGGGCATATTGAGTGACCTGTCATAAGAGTGATGAAAGCTAAGCCCCAAAGCCCAAGCGGATCATTTGTTAGGAAGCAGAAGTGCTATCTGCTTGCTAAATGGGTTAGATGAGGAGCTGCATTATGCAAAAGAACTAGCCCGGCTTGCACGTATCCAGCAATGGAGACTCCCAGAAGGAAGGGAATAGAACAGATGGGTCAGCTCTTTTGTTAGCAGAAGTAACAACTCACCTTTCTGTAGTCCAGCTGAGAAGTTTTTCTTTGTAACAACCCTGTGAGCCAGGTGGTAGTTAGGAGATAGGAATTTCCCCATTTTACAGAGGTGAGAAAACTGAGCCTCTGAGTGGATTTTGAAGGACTTTGGCATGGAGGGAGGGGTTAGGCTGGTGGACTGAGGGGCAAAGCTTTCCAGCGATAAGTGCCATCCGAAAGTACGAGGCATTAGCCGGCTCCAGAGGGAGCGAGCTCCTCCTTGTCACTGACGTGGATGCTAGGTGACTGGTCAGGGTCATTTAGGGGGTGTAGGGGAGGTCTCTGCATCTCCGAGAAGCACCAGACCACATGGCCTCTGGTTTCCCTTCTGGTTATCAGTACTCACACTCTGTGCCTTTCCTGATGTCAGCACAACTTACTAAGTGACCAAGCTGAGATTTGGGCTTAGATCTCTCGGCTACAAATCCACTGATTTTTCCATTACACGTGCTGTTTCTTGGGGTTTGTTGGATCCGATTCCCCAACAAAAAAACTGTTCCATCAACCACTTGGGTGTGATAACAAGAATCATAATTAATAATGACAATTATAACTAGAATTTATATGACACTTTAAGGGATGCGAAGTACTTTATGAACATTATTTAATTTTTTTTCTCATAACCCTTGGAGGTAAGGGTCATGATTTTCCCCATTATACAGGTGAGGAAACTGAGGCAGACAGTGACTTGCCCAAGGTCACACAGCTGTTAAGTGGCTGAGACCAGGTTTTAACTTGTCTTTCTGACTTCAGGTCTGCTGCTCGAAGACGATTGGTGATAACAGGAACTACATTTTAGTAGTATTTACTGTGCACCAAGCTCTGTGATGAATCTTTTCTACTAATTATCTCATTCGATCCTCATGGCAACCCTGGGAGGTGGGTGCTGTTATCATCCCATTTTATAGATGAGGAAACAAACCTAGGCAAATAAAGGCTAAAGGACTTGTTCAGAGTTAACACAACTGGTGTCTGAGGCCAGATTTGAACTCAGGTCTCCCTGGCTTCAGGTCTAAGCCTTAATAATAACAACAGTAATGACAGTCAGCATGCATATAATGCGTGCTGTGTGCTAAGCAGTGTGTGTGATTCTTTCATTTGATCTTCGTGGCATCCTTGGGGAGTGGCTACTGTTGTTACCCCCTTTTATAGATAAGGAAACTGAGAGAAGCAGGAGTTAAGTGACTTGCCCAGGCTCACACAGCTAGTAAGTGTCGGGGTCAGATTTGAGCTCGGGTGTTCCTGACTCCAAGCCCAGAGCTCTGTCCACGGCACCACCTGACTCTGCTTCTCAGAAGTTTTCCCAGGCTTGGTGAACACGTCCACCAAAGTGGGGGTGAGAATGTGCTTGGATCCATCGGGATTTGGAGTGGTTCCGGTTAGGGGGCCTTTCCCTCCAGCTCTCTGGCACCAGCCTTGTCTGTCAGGCTCTCCCCATGTAACGGTCAGACTCTGGATCTTACCCTGTTTGGGGGAGATGAAGGGACATCGTGTCCCATCAGCGTTCTTGGGACTGTGTGTGTGTGGAAAACTCTGACACCATCTTCCCACGTACCCCCAGAGATGGTCCAGACACCTTGTGTGAGGGTTGAAAAGGAAAAGTCACAGTAGCATGAGGTGGAAACTCACTCTTTGAGTGCCAAAGAGGGACTCTTCTTTGAGTGCCAAAGCTGCTTCATCAGGATTCTCCATAGACCTGCACTGGATGCTTCTTGACTTATTTTGAGAAGGCAGAATGGTCTAGTGCAGCGATTCTCAACCTGTGGGTTATGTTCAATTTGTAACAATGAAAATACTTCCTGCAGATCAGATATTTAACATTACGATTCATAACAGTAGCAAAATTACAGTTATGAAAGAGCAACGAAAATAATTTTATGGTTGGGGGTCACCACAACATGAGGAACTGTATTAAAGGGTCGCAGCATTAGGAAGGTTGAGAACCACTGGTCTAGTGGATAAGGCCCTGCCTGGTCTTTGAAGTTTCATTGCTATCCTAGATAGTTTTAGCTGTGATCTTGGGTAAGTTACTTAACCTCTCTGTTCCAGCCACAGTTTTCTTATCTATAAAATAAGCTAGTTAGACTTAATGACCTCTGAGCTCCCTACCAAGTTTAAATCTATGCTACACTGAAAGAATATGGTAGCCTTTTCAAAGAAACTCCCTTCCCTGTCTTTTCTCCTAAAACAGTGTGCCTTTGAGTCTGAGTGTCTTGATGCCAAAGGGCCTTTGGAGCTCATTGCCTCCTTGCAAACAAGAAACGATTGAGGGCACTTTTCCATTTGGAGGAATTTCTAGTGTTGTTTATTAAGTTTAGTCTTGGCTATGAGAGATCTTGTTGTCTAACAGAAGACAGCAGATGTACCCTGGGATTTCTAAATCCTTATGTAAAAGGAACTGAGAAGAAACAAACTTGGCTCTTTTTAGTACAAGAGCAGAAAAACTAAAAATCTACATTGCAAGATTGTAGCTTAACAGCAGAATCTAAGAGCTGGGCGTTCGTGGCCCTTCTGCAGCTGGTCTGCCTAAAGCTCATGTAAGGGCGTGATCAGCAGGTGCTTGGCTGGCATTTGATAAACGGAAGACACCTTGGAGAGCATGTAATGAAACCCCTTCGTTATGTAGAGGAAGACTTGTCCTGCATTCAGCTGCAGCTTGGGCAGTAATGTCTCTTGAGCTGGGAATTCTGGGATATATTAGGGCTAAGCAGATTGAGTGTGTCCACGCCCCGTGGGGTGAGCCTCCATAAGTATGGAGCTGTCAGGCTGCCTAGGGAGAGTCACAAGTTGGGAACAGATCATGTCCAAGCTTCTGTGTTGACCGGGAATGGAATCAGTGAGGGGATGATGTAAATCCAGCCTGGGTGAGATTGGGAAGACTTGGTTTTCCAAAGAGGGAGAAGAGAGAAAGAAGGGAGCTGGAGAGAAACACACACACACACACACACACACACACACACACACAGAAACTGGAACCAAAGTGTCACAGTTGAATAGTTTAGGCACTACTTGTACAAGTAAACATATAAAAAAATGGATAACCTCAGTGTCCAGGAGTCCATTTTTGTTTTTGCTTTTTCATAAGAATGGAAAGGCAACAGGAAAAATATTGCCTGGTGAATCTTAATGGGTCCCTGCTTTTCACATGCTCTCAATAGCTCGTTGCTCCCAAACAAAGGCCTTTTCATTCCTGTGGAGATGAACTCTTCAGAGGTGTATGTTATCTCCATTTTTCACCCTGGAATGACCAAAGCTAGCTTCCAGAACAATAGACCAGACTCTTGATGTTTTTATGTATTCTTGGAATGAAGCTTGTTATTTTAAAAATGAATCAGGATGGCCCGTCACAGATCATTCCAGGACCACAGTCCTAACTTGACAGCCCCTATACCCACCAGCTGAGCAGCCTTACTCTGGAGAGCTGGGAAGGTGGTTTGTAGCTTTAGAGGTCAGGATGTGATTTATAGGGTCACAGGATTTAGAGGCAGAAGGGACTTTGGAGATGATCAGACTCTTCGTTTTACAGATAAGGAAACTGAGTATACGGAAAGCAAGGAACTTGCTTCAAGTTTATTCAAGTTTACACAGGGAGCCAGTAAAAGCTAAGGTTTGAACATGTCCTTGGACCTCAAATCCAATACTCCTGCCACCATCACATCAATACTCTCTTATTGGTACAACTTTTAGATTTCCAAAGTATCCTAGAACTTATCTTGGTTTGAGAGGGACTGTGCTGAGTCAAACTAATTAGTAACATTCTTTTCTTCCTTTTTTTTTTTTTGGCTTTTTTTTTTGAGGGGGAAGGCAGGGCAATTGGGGTTAAGTGACTTGCCCAAGCTTACACAGCTAGTAAATGTTAAGTGTCTGAGGCTGGATTTGAACTCAGGTCCTCCTGACTCCAGGGCTGATGCACTTTTCACTGTGCTACCTAGCCCCTCCGTAACATTATTTTCTTATAGTTACTCCCACAACATGCTCTTCCTGCCAGGTAGTAAGTAAAGATGGGGGTTGTGTAACCAAAGAGAGGGCTATGAATGAGGACAGGCTTCATAAAGACGTGAAAAGTTCTTTAGTTCCTGCCCTTGTGTTGCAAATGGTTCAGTAGGGAACGTTCAGAATGCTGTGATGTCTCTCTAGGCCAAATCCTGCTGTAGTTGAACAATGAAATGCTCAGCAGATGCAGTCATTCTCCTCTTAAGGGTATTGCCAAAAGCACGCATGTGCATGCTCGAAGTGCACACACCTGCATGCTTGGAATGCGGGTGATTTCAGCAAGGCCTTAGTTCTGTGGATCCCCTCCATCAGCATAGCAGATGAGTACCAGGGAATCGTCTGTTTACGCATGTAGCGCGGTCACCACTAGCTGAGGTGAGATATGGAAAAGTGGCAGGTCATACACATAGGATCTCACTGGCTTGAAGTAAAAGATAAAAATATAATTTGGTAAGAGTATGCCTTCAGGGGTGGCTGGGTGGTGCAATGAATAGAGCACCGGCCCTGGAGTCAGGAGGACCTGAGTTCAAATCCAGCCTCAGACACTTGACACTTACTAGCTGTGTGGCCTTGGGCAAGTCACTAAACCCCAATTGCCCTGCCCTCCAAAAAGCAAAAAATAAAATAAAATAATAGGGATTGTTGTTATTGTTCCAGCTTGAGACACTTGACACACTTACTAGCCATGTGACCTTGGGCAAGTCACTTAACCCCAATTGCCCTGCTTTCCCCCCTCCAAAAAAAAGAGTATGCCTTGAGCATCAAGAGCTAAAGTAAAAGGACTGGATTTTATTTAGGGGATTATAGAGCTTAAGTGGGAAGGAAACTCAGAAGTCTTTTGGTCCAACATCTTCATTTTGCAGATGAAGAAGACTGAGGTCTGTGGAAGTTAATTTGACTTGCCCAAGGTCATCCAGATAGAAGGTATTAGAATGGGAACTGAGCCCAGGTTCATAGCTCTCACTATCCTACTACGCTGCCTCCCCAGGCTCAGGTCTCGTCTTTGCCACCTACGTGCATTGTCTCGTCCCGGTGGTTTCCTCTCTGAGCCTCGGCTTCTTCATCCACAAAATGAGAGAAGTTGGGCTCAGTAGTTCTCTGACCATTCTGGGTAGAGGGCTTGTGCTTCCATTTTCTTTTTCATCCTTAGAGGGAAACATTCTCTAGCATTCTCCACCTTTTTAATTGATGCAGTTAATTGGTACCCATCGACATCTGGCTTTTTTCATCCCTCTAGGAACAAACCCGGATGCTGGAGATTGGAATAACTGGCCCTGAAGGCCATGTGCTGAGCAGACCAGAGGAGGTAAGTGGCAGAAACACAGGAGAGAAGCAAGAGCTGGGGCCAGCCGCCTTCCTCCCTGGGCCCTCCCTGGAGACAGGCTCTTATCAGAAGCAGGCTTTATTCCTCTTCTCCTGCAGCTTGTTTTATGCCAGATACATTTATGTTTGGCAGTCACGCCTAGTGTGTGCGCTACCCTCCCACCTCCTCTCATACACACACAGCTACGGGTTTGCTCACACGTACATTTGTGCACACACTCATCTTGGAGATGGAGAAAAATCAAGAGAGGGAAACTGTACTGAAGTATTTTGTCAAAGGCTGTCTTTGGCCGACACATGCAGAGAGTGCATCCCTCCTAATCTCGTTAGGGCAGGTGACCTTTCGGTGCGGCAGTGGGAGGGAACCTTCTGAATCCTTCACTACTGAGGGGAGCTGTGGATTCATCATCATGGTCCTGTGTTTCAGTTTTTTTCCAGTCTCAAAATCATTGACTTAAACTTTCTGTGTGGACACGTGTGTGATTGGGAAATTGTTTCAGATGCTTTCTGACAAGCTGTAGGTTCTGTGTAAGTTGCTTATTAAATATTCCATGCCCTCCAGAAGTGCAGTTACCAGGATTCCCTCCCATTCTGGAATTGATCATTCTTTCAAATGATGGTGATCTTTATATCGCCATGAGCACAGTAGCTCATATTTGGATAACTCTTTGCGATTTGCCAAGCTCTTCTGTCTGATTTCATTGCATCTTCACCACAGCCCTGTGAGGTACGTGCTAGTCTTATCCCCCTTTATGGATGAAGGAACGGAGGCGGAGAGAGGTTGATTTACCTGGGATTATCTAGCTAGGAAGTGTCCGGGGCAGGATTTGGACTAATTCTTTCCCTGCTCAGCATTTGTGCCCCTGTAAAAGCCAGCCTCCTCATCCTTCACTCCTCTGCTAGGCTCAGGATTGGTGAGGGGGTGGGGGTGTCTCCAGGAGTAGCCCTTGCTTGCCATGGTGGCATCTGCCTGTAGGATTGGGAGCTGTTTGCTGCCGTGGTAAATAGGTTGTCATCTTAAAGGCTGGGTTGCTGGCAATATGGAATGGGCCCCCTAGAACTCATTCTGTATCTTGCCTGAAAATGAATAGAATCCCCTTCCTGTTCCATGATTCTAAGCTGATATTGGTGATTGGAGGCGGAAGTGTCTGGTTCCCTCCTACCCACCTTGTAACGATTCCTTCTCTTTGCTGTTACTTGAATTTGTCACTGGAATTCATTAACAGCTTTTGACCCTGGCTTACAGGCAGATACGTCTTGCCTGCAAAGTCAGTTACCACCATGTGGGAAACAAAGCCAGATTAATTCCACAGGGTAGGTTGGTTTGGGCTAATCGGCGCCGTTCTAGAAACCATTTCTAAAGGCTAACCACTGAGGAGATGTGCTTGCAAGATAGATTCCTTCAGCTGGGTCACTGAGGGAGTCTGCAGTGGGCCAGGGGCCAGGGGATTTCAGCAAAAGGCCTATTTTTGCCTTCTCTGGTTTGGCTCCCTCTCTCTTTCCCCCTTTCTTCTTTTTAATAAGAGGCCTTTCAGCTGTAGCATCTGTCAGAACCTTGGAAGCCCTTGTGGGTGAAGTCAGAGAGGGTGATGTAACCTTCCAAAGATAGTCAGGTTGCCGAAGTGCTGGAAATCCATGCCGTGCTGGGAAAGAGGGAGATCAAAGGCCAGAGTTGAGGTCATAGGGAGCTGAAGTGGTCAGGACCGCTGCTCAGAAGGAGGGGTTATCAGGGAACAAGGCTGGCCCTCTCTAGTTCAAAGCATACCTCGACTGTACCTTGAGTGGTGCCTTCAAGCCCTGGAACCCAGAGGCTCCACAGAGAAACCAGAGAAGATAATAGTCTGAGAGATAACAGAGGGTCAGCCGCTTCCATCTAGGGTCTAGGTCATCTCAAAGCCCACTGTCACCTTCCTTCCCCAGAGGGAGAAAGTAGTTTGTGATGAGTACAGACTCAACTACTCAGACTTATGTTGTCTGTGAGCTATGTTCTTCCCAGGGGATTTTTTTCAAAAATTACTAATTAAAATTGGTTGATTTTAAAATAAGTTTAATATATACCTAAAATAGGTATAGACTTTTAGAAATAAGGCATTTCCTGCTTCATCTTCCTTTGTGCAAAGTTTTCAACATTCACTTCCATAAGATTTTGAGTTTTAAATTTTCTCCCTCTTCCTTTCCTCCTTCCTCTCCAAAATGGCATGCAATCTGACATAGGCTCAACTTATATATTCCTATTAAACCGAAGTAAAACATTTACAAAAAGGCTGCTGACATTTGCATAAAACCTTCCCATTGTATTCTTTTCTTAAAAAATTAAAAATTTATTTTAAAATAAGCATAATAAAGTTATATATATATATATATATATATATATATATATATATACACATATGTACATATATACATATATATATAAAAAAATAGGTATGGACTTTTAAAAATAATTTCTCCCTTTGCAGCAGAGTAAGACATTTACACAAACCTACTGACACAGCCATCCCACATCTGTTGATACATATGACATTTTGTACCCAAAGTCCCCCAACTCTCTACTGCCTTCTGCTTCAGTTCAGTTAAAAAAAATTCATTAATCATTTACTGAGTGCAAGATACTGCAATTAGATGCAGAGACAAAAATAATCAAGATCATTTTCTACCGTTGAGCTTATATTCTGCTGGACTATATATGGCATGTACACAAATGATAGAGTTATAGTTGAAGGGACCCTGAGGTTACCAGTTCCCTCATTTTACAGACACGGACACTGACACTCAAGGCCAGGGAAGCCAAGAGGTAGTATGAGTAAAGGCAAGGTGGTTGGAGACAGGGAAGTGCACTGATAACTTGGGAGGAATTTCTGAGGTAATGAATGTAAAAGGGCCTTTGATAACTAATGATTGAATCAAGTAGGTTTATAACAGTTAATAGCTTTGGGTTTATAAGGATTATATTGTATCTTGGGGGCATCCTACATAGTATTCCTTAAACTTGTGATTCCCATAGGGTGGTAAGGAAGGATTAATTAATTTATGGTATGACCAGCCCCTTGGACTTAACCCTGCAATAAATACTTTTACTCAGAAGATACCAGGGTTTCAAGCTATGGTTCAACTGATGTTTGCTGATTGTTTTAGAGAGACATTCTGGTATTGTGACGGTGTTTTCCCATAGGGGTGGGGCGCTCTGTTTAGTGGGATGGTAAGATAAAGACTGTAATATTTTTTCAGCCTTGTTTAAGTACAGACGTGGCATGAGTGTTTACTTAGCAAACAGAGCCAGCTGAAAAATTCAGCTTCCTTCTCTTAACTCATGGCCGCTGATCTCATGAGGAATGGTGCCTGGACTCTGGGAGCTTTGTTGGGGAGGGTGGTCCCTGTCCTTTCTGATCTCTGGGTCCTTTCCTTCTAGTTGGAAGCTGAGGCTGTTTTTCGGGCGATCACCATTGCCAGTCAAACCAACTGCCCTCTCTACATCACCAAGGTTATGAGCAAGAGCGCTGCAGACCTCATCTCTCAAGCCCGGAAGAAAGGTGAATTGTGCTGTTAGCAAGGGCCCTGTGCCTCTCACTCTGTTCCTCTGGCTGCCATGATCAGCGTCCCCAGGTCTTTGCTGTCCTGACCATACATTTGTGGGATTTAGGATCCTAGCTCTAAAGTTGAAAAGGACCTCCAATATCAGTGTATCTCACCCCTTACTTTGCAGATGAGTAAATTGATGCCTAAGGAGTTGAGTGACTTGTCCATAAAATGTAGGCCCTTCTCAGTCTATCCTGGGAACTTATTTACACATCCTCACGGTTGTTATTCACTGCTAACTAGGCCCATTCTTCCAGTGTCTCTGGAAGGATAAGGTCACTTTAAAGGCTGACTACATTTATCAAAGACCTTGCCCCTTCCACCTGACTGGTAGAGGGCTTGACCCCAGAATGAATGGTCCGTGGGTAGTTATGAAAGCCGTAGGGATAGACGGTGAACGAGAAGTCGGGGAAAGGTGGGAGAGAGGAAAGGGGAATGGCTTCAGAAGAAGCCATCGGGATTTCTGCTTCAGGTGCATGCCAATTACCAGATCATTAGGTAGTAATGAAATATTCTGGGTAGACGAGAAGCTGTGAGAACAAACAGAAGTTTAAATACCACATTTTGGGCTCAGTCCTCAAAACTCCACATGTAAGTGATTGGGGCTGCTAAAAATAGCCCAAGCTGCCTTTTGATGCCCAGCTTCCCTGCGGGTGGGTGGCCTGTTCTTGTGGGTAAGGACTTTTTCTGTCTAGGCAGCCCCGAGATTCACTTGGGTTCCCTCTATTACCCATCTGACAACAATTCTTGTGTGTGTGTTTGTGTGTGTGTGTGTGTGTGTGTTTTACCATGGTGTTAAACTTATCATCTGACACAATATTGTTTTTCCTTGATGCCTGAGTCACAGGAGGGCCAGATCTGGGAAGAGGGCCCAAGTTTCTCCTGTTCCACTCCTTCCTTTCATGGAGAAAAGTAGAAGCTAGGCAAGTGTGTGCAAGCCTGCAAAGCCGTTCTAGGGACCACTTCTCCATCCTGCTTCTCATTAGTATTTCTCTGCCCTGTCAGGCTATGCTTTGAGTGCTGTCCTTTCGGACAGACTTGACCTGGGGTTCTGTTTTCTGGGATTGATCTCTTCCTTTAGTGGGGAAGAAATTGCTCAGGGTCTTTGGCCTCAGATGAAGATTGCTTAAGGAAAAAGATGAAATAAGGTTTAGGGCCAGAAGGGTCCTTTAAGGCCTGTTGGACCAAACCCTTTCATTTCACAGTTGAGGAAGTGATTTATAGTGTTCAATCTTTGCTCAGACCCTACTTCATGTAGAAGAAGGTCCACACCGCAGTTCTGGCGTAGGGCGTCATATGGCCAGTAAACTGAGTGTCAAGGGAAAGAAAGCATACTAGTAAGGAAAAAATCTGGCCCTAGAGAGGAAGCATGTCCCTGAAGCTTTCTTTCCCTTTTCTGTCTCAGGGGAAGAGAAAAGATAATCCTTAGCTGGGAGATGTGGCAGTTTCCATGGTGGGTGTTGATTGAGTTGCTAATGGATTTCCGAGGTCTTTGGTGACCCAGCTTCTGAGAGTGGCCCCTTAGGGACTAAATGCCTCTGGCTGTCAGAGCTTCGATGGTTTTTCTTCTTTTATCTGCCTTCATCCTTGTTAGTATTTCTCCACATAGTTGTTTTTCTTTTCATTTTTCTTCATTCTTCATGCATCTGCATTTTTCAGTTGAATTAATATTTATAGAGAGCTCCTGGAGCATCAGTCAGATTAACATCAACACATCTGGTTTCATCAGAGTATGCTTAGACATTCTTAAGCCAAGCCTCTTCTGTAACCTCGAGGGGGAGACTTTGGGATGAGGAAGAAAGAGAAATTAGAATTAGAAAGGGTGGGGCTGAATGTGGCTCTGACCAAAATGGGAGAAAGAGCTGATAAATACCAGCTTGGGTCTGATAATAGATTTCGGTGGTCATCAGCTTTTTTTTCCTTTTAAAAATAATTTTTGGGGCAGCTAGGTGATTCAGTGAATAGACCACCGGCCCTGGAGTCAGGAAGACCTGAGTTCAAATTCGGCCTCAGACACTTAACACTTATTGGCCATGTGACCTTGGGCAAGTCACTTAACCCCAATTGCCGTGCCTTCCCCCCTCCAAAAAGCAAAAAAATAAAAATAATAAAAGTAATTTTTATTGTTTTATTTTTATAGTCAGGAATTATTTAGTAAGCATTTATTAGATACCTGTTATATGCCAAGCTCTGTGCAAAACACTAGGGATTTAAAGAAAGACAGAGGACAGTCCCTGCTCTCAAGGAGCTATCAATCTAATAAGGGTGAAATTGTGTGAATAGCTGTATACAAACAAGATAAATATAGGATCATTTGGTGATAATCAGCCTAAGGAAGGAACTAGCATTAAAGGGCATTGGAAAGGTTCCTTGCAGAAAGGGGGATTTTAGCTGAAACTTGAAGGAAGCCAGGAAAGCTACATTTTCCAATGTATCACTCTCTCCCAGCTCATAAAAAAATAAAAACCCCAAAAACATCTAGCAAAGCTAGCTAACACATCGGAAAAGTCTGATCTCATCTCTAGTATTTTACATGTAGAGTGTCTCATCATACCTCTTCTCTGGGATTGGATGTGGTCATTTGTCATTTAAATACATTCAGTTTCCATCATTTTATTCTTGTGGTTCTTTCCATTTACTAGATTGCAGTCCTTGTAGATACTGTTGTCTAGGTTCTGCTCATCCCACTTTGCACCTGTTCATATAAGTGTCTTCCATGCTTCTCTGTGTTCATTGTTCCTTACAGCATAATAATATTCCATTGTATTTATGTATCATAACTTGTTTAGTCATTCTTCAATAATCTCATCTACTTTCTGATGAGTGTTTACTTTTAAACAAACCTTTCTTAAGTGTCTCCTATGTGCTAAGCTTTGGGAGTGCAGAGACACAGATGAAACTGCCATCCCCCTCCTTTGCTGAGCATCTCCAGGGATAGAGTTTTGCAGCTGCCTCAGCAATCCTCTAGACTGCCATAATTCACTGTTCTTCTGCTAGGACCCCTATAAATGAAGTCAGATGGGGTTCCCTCTCCCATGGGGGCTTCCTCATCAATCTGTAAGGACAGATAGTGAATGAGAAGTCAGGGTAGGATGGAACAGAGGAGAAAGGGAATGGCTTCAGAAGGATGCATTGGGATTTCTGCTTCAGGTGAATGCCAATTGCCAGGTCATTAAGTAGTAATGAAATATTTTGGGTGGGGGAGAAGCTGTGAGAACAAAACAGGAGTTTAAATACCACATTTTGGGCTAAGTCCCCCAAATCTCTGGAGGCATTTAACCCTTTGCTTGTCCCCAGAATTTTCTTGATGTTCTTGGCTCACTCCTTGCCTAGCATTGAGGTGGTGAAAAAAGACCGGAGGTGATCTTTCTTCTATTGAGAAAGCTTTGGCTTTGGGGCAACAGTGGGAAATCCTTGCCCAGATCAGGATCTAGTTATTCCTGTTGACTCTGGGGAGATGATGAGCTCAGATCCTCCTTGCACATCAGCTTTGGGGACTTTGTCATCATTATTCTCTAAACCTGTGATGTCATTGGCTTAAGGATCTCCCGTGAGTTTCTACCTGTGTGGGTCTGTACCTGCTCTGTGCTATATAATCTTAGAGACCTGCCTGGGGGGCACTGAGGAGTTAATATCATGATTAGAGTAATAGCTAGCATTTTTATAGTCCTTTAAGGTTTGCAAAACACTCGACAAGTATTATTTTATCCTCACAACAACATTGGGAAGTGAGTGCTATTATTTTTTCCATTTTGCGTGTGAGGAAACCAAGGCTGACAGAAATTAGATGACTTGCCTAGGGTTGCACAGCTAGGTAAGCCTCTGAGGTTGGTTGTGAGCTCAGGTTCAGGTGTTCCTGACTCTGGGCAGCCAGGTGGCGCAGTGGAGAGAATGCTGGCACTGGAGTCTGGAAGTCTCATCTTCCTGAGTTCAAATGTGGCCTCGGACACCAGTTGTGTGACCCTGGGCTAGTCACATAACCCTTTGCCTCAGTCTTCTCATCTGTAAAATGAGCTGGAGAAGGAAATGACAAACTCCTCTGGTATCTTTGCCAAGAAGACCCCGGATGGGGCATAGAGTCAGACAGACACATCTGAAGTGACTCGACAACTTCTTGACTTCAGGTCTGACACTAATCACTGTGCTGCCTTAACTGACTTGCACAGGATCCCACCACCAGTATGTGTCAGAGGCAATATGTGAACCCAAGTCTTCTAAAAACACCTCTCTTTTTAGGAAGAATCATTAGTAAATCAGGCCTGATTTATTGCATAAGTCTGTTTTACAGTATTTATATTATGTAAATTTATGATGACATTATTACATAAATCTGCCTAATACAAGTTTCTCCTCTGTCTACCCTCTAGGAAATGTGGTGTTTGGTGAACCAATCACAGCCAGCCTTGGCACAGATGGGACACACTATTGGAGCAAGAACTGGGCCAAAGCTGCTGCTTTTGTGACATCTCCCCCACTGAGCCCCGACCCCACCACTCCGGACTACATGAACTCCTTGTTGGCAAGGTGGGTGCCAGCTAATGATGAAGATGACGACGATGATGATGATGGTGATGATGATGATGATAATGGGGTGTGTGTGTGTGTGTGTGTGTGTGTGTGTGTGTGTGTATACATAGACAGACTATGCATTCTCTCTTATTCTTCAGAACTGTCTTGGGATATAAGTTAAGTGACTTTCCCAGGGTCACGCAGAAGGTGTCTTAGGTAGGATTTGAGCTCAGGTCTCCCTAACTCCCAGATCCAATACTGTATCTGCTGTTTCACCTAGATGCCCCACAGGGTAGCGCTTCAAACGCAAAAATGCAAAAAGGGGTCACTAGTGGAAAAAGCTTAAGCAGCCCTGCCAAAGAACAGCATCGGGGATAGGAGGAAGAGAGCAGAACGTAGAGGGGAGTCTCAAATGAGTTCCTTCCCAGTGGGGCAGCTGGCAGCAGAGAAGGGTTCTGAGCAAAATGGGGCTCACTTGGGAAGGTTTCTAGCTGCAAGGTGCCACATTGGCAGAGGCATGCTGGGGCAGACCCGGCTGTTGGAGAAAAATGGGATGTGTCAGGCAGATCACATACAGACACTGTGTGAGCTGTGGATTCTAGAAATTCTGTGGAGGCTCAGCGCTGGCCTTTCTTGTGTTTCCCATCCATACTGACATCAACCGTGCCAAAAGAATAATGAGATCCTGCTGGAAGGTTTGTAAAGGCCCACGGAGCAGATCAAGAGTGCCCAGCACTAGGTTGTCCTCTGCTGGCTCTCATACCCTAGTGACGGCCTTCTCTTCTGGTGTGCGACTTTAAGAGTCTGTATCTCAGTGGGGCCGGGGGAGTGGATGGGAAAATCCAAACATCTGTTTTCATTGGCACAGGGGGCTCCCAATGTGGTAACTCTCTCCACCAGTATGGATTCATCGCTCATCTGCAGTTCATAAGTCCTAGAGTTGCCTGGGGTATTAAATGATTTGCCCAGTGTCATATAGCTAATATGTGTTAGAGGCAAGACATGAACCCAGTCTTGCTGACTCTATCTGCTATACCATGCTGTCTCTTATTATAATTATCACCATCATCATTTATCTAACACTTTAAGATTTATAGAGGCAGCTAGGTGGAGCAGTGGATGAAGTGCCAGTCCTGGGTTCAGGAAGACCTGAGTTCAAATTCAGCCTCAGACACTTGCTAGCTGTGTGAACCTGGGCAGTTCACTGTTTGCCTCAGTTTCCTTATCTGTAAAATGAACTGGAGAAGGGAATGGCAAACCACTCCAGTACCTTTGCCAAGAAAACCCCAAATGGGATTGCAAAGATTTGGACAGAACTCAACAACAACTTCAGAGTTTTAAGATTTACATTCTTCCCATTCTACTACACTGCACTTTTGATAAAGGAAAAGGGGATGGGAATAAGCATTTATGTAATACCTACTATGTGCCAGACACTTGCTAAGTGTTTTTTGAAAATATCTCATAGGGATTAATTCATGTGGATTTAGACTGGACCTTTGATTTCATTGGTATAGGAAATTCCTGTGCAAGGAAACTCCTTCTACCAGTGGGAGTCAGTGCCTTCTCTTCAATTTACAGCCCTAAGAGGATTGAGAGGTTGAGGTGACCGTGCCCAGGTCGTGTGTTAGTGGTAGGACTTGAACCCAGGTCTTGGCTTTACTTCTAATTCCCTATCTACTATATTATGTCACCTAAGAGAATGAGGATGGAAATGAAAAAGATTAAGAGAGTGGTGATAATAAAAAGAAATATAAAGCATCTTGATGTGAAAGAAGGATTGAAATCAAACCTTTCACTGTAAATATTCTTTAAAATACCGTAATTTTATGTTAATTATTTTTACTACATTCCCATTTTTTCCTCTTAAAGAGATCTGGTTTTAGGAGTAAGGCTTATATTTAAATCAAAAGTGTCTTAAGTGTAAAGGGATCACCACCAACATTACACTGCTGTCTGGTCATTTTTAGTGGCCACTAGAGTTGTTCACTGCTTCCTCCTGGTGGCAAGTGCTATTAATGCACAGCCTCCAGTCCCACCAGGCATCCCAGATTTAGTTCACCGCTTGCATTTTACAGGTGAGGAAACTGAGGCTCCTGGAGAGTTAAGGGGCTTGCCCAAGGTCACACAGGCAGTAACATCAGAGATGGGATTTAAACCCTGTTCTCTACCTGTAGATGCAGTGTTTGCTGTGCTCGTATTTTCCCAAAGTCTGGAGAATATTGGGGCCAAAACAAACCTTAGAAGTAGCCATTCCACGCCCTTCATTTTATTTTATAGAGGCCTAGGTTAGCATAGAGGTATGGAAACTAGCCTGAGGCCCAGAGAGGGGATTTTACATGTCCAAGGCCACACAGCTTAGAGCCGGCTCTGGAATGAATGGCAATGGAACTTTCTCCTGTACTCTCTCTTACTTTTTTTTAAGAATGTCATGGATGTATTTGAATCTTAATCTCTGAGGTGTTCAAGTTCTCTGTTCATCATAACGTGCCCAGTCCTCAGATTTTCTTGTAGTTAGAATTTGTGTCCCTGACTCAGCGGCCCTGAGATGGCTTATTCCTCGGGCTGCCGTGCAAAAGACTACCCTCCGTAATTAGGTAGCACAAATATTTTTGGTCTGTTAAAAAAAATTTATCATTAGAAAGATATTATTGTGAACAGAAACAATAGCAATGAAATGAAATATGTTTCCTCCTGAGCTTTTGAGAGTCAGAAATTCAGTTGTAAAAGAATTTAAATAGACTTTTAGCGCTTTGGAACCCCAGAAATGGATTGAATGAAGAAATGGATTGAACAGGAATCCTGGTTCATGGGTTATTGATTCAAATAAGGAATCTGTTCACATGGCACAAGAAGGTACGATAAGGTAGGGCTCTGAGCTGTTACACTCAGTGTACCACAGGGGGAAAAAACAAACAAAAAAACAACAGAAAAAAGAATGAATGCAGGAGGATCATCGAACAGTGTGTTCACCCTGATAGCATGGAGCAAGTGTCGGGATGGGGGCAGTCAGACACAGATGAGGAGTGGGCGGGTAACTGCCTTCCCACTCATCCCATCAGTTCCTCTCAAACAGGGAGGCTCTAAGCGTCTCTAGCCGCTTGGTGGTACAGTGGATGGAATGCTTGTTATGTGTAAATTACGAAGATCTGAGTTCAAATGCTGCCTCAGACATACACTAGCTGGGTGTCCCTGGGCAAGTCACTTAACCTCTGTTGGCTCAGTTTCTTCATCTGGAAAATAGGTATACTAACAACACTCATCTCCCAGGGTTGTTGTGAGGGTCAAATGAAATAATTATTGTAACGTGCTTAGCATAGGGCCTGGTACACACAGAAGTGGCACATAAATGTTAGCTATTTTTGTTGTAATAGTTACCCTCATCATTATAAGGTACTTAGCACAGTTCCCGGCACATTCATGCTGCATGAATGTTAGATGTTACTATTATTCCTGCCTGTGAAGCCCAGGGAAATTTCGTGACTTGCAGCAAGGTTACGTGTCGAGAAGTGGAGGGCCGGAAGCAGCTCCTTTCACTTCTTCTGTTGTACTTCCCTGTCCATGAAAGGGCGTCTCTCCTAGGAAGCAGGCTGTCCTGAGGTCTCTTCTACCGTCTTTCCCTGACCTGAATCTTTTCTGTCTCCCACCAGTGGGGACCTGCATCTTGCTGGGAGCGCCCACTGCACATTCAGCACAGCTCAGAAGGCGATTGGGAAGGACAATTTCACTGCCATCCCCGAGGGCACAAATGGGGTGGAAGAGCGCATGTCTGTCATCTGGGATAAGGCTGTGGTAAGAAAATGGGGAAAGGGCAACTTGACCCCCCTCTTGAGCCCAGGATGAGGTTTAAGAACTGGAATTCAGGATAGGATGAATGATTTAAGAAAAGAGCATTAATTAATTGACTTAACTAGATGATTCAGTGGATAGAGGACTGGGCCTAAAGTCAAGAAGACCTGAGTTCAAATCCAGTCTCAGATACAAAGTAGCCGTGTGACCTTGGGCAAGTCACTTAACTTTTGTTCGCCTTAATTCACTAGAGCAGGAAATGGCAAACCATTCTGGTATCTTTGCCAACAAAATCCTGTGGACAGCATTAGCATGCTGTGGTCCATGGGGTAACATAGAGTCAGATGTGACTGTACAACAACAATTTATTATCAGTTAACTTTGCTAATAAGCACTGGAGAGAAAAAAGAAAAGCTATGAGGGTTTTCTGCCCCTAAGCATAAGTAGTCTGGTGAATTCTTCCTAACATTGTACTCAATTAATAAACATTTATTAAGTACCTACAGTGTCTGCAAGACACTGCCCTAAGTACAGGAAGCATTTCTGGAAGGCCCCAGACCTGCTGAAATTGAGTCCCTCTGGCGCTAGTCTAACCATTGACCTGAACCATCATTATCACTAACAATGACGTTTTTAAATGCTATGTTTTGCAAAGTGCTTTTCTAGAACTTCAGAGGTTCTTTAAAAAATGCTCATTTGATGTTGAAAACTAAAAAGTAAATTTAATAAAAATAAATTTTAAAAAAATTTTTTAAAAGTGCTCATTTGAGCCTCCGTAACCCTGCTGTACATCCTACAAGCATTAGCGTCTGTGTTTTACAGATGAGGAAACTGAAGATCAGAGACCCGCTCACAGTCCCACCTTAGTAAGGGTCAGAGGCAGGATTTGACCTCAAATCTTCTTGTAGTTTATCCACTCTATCATGCTGCATCATGGAGGTTGTGAGGACATCCTGTGAGAAAACACCTTCCTAGGTGTGGCACATAGTAGGAGCTTAATAAATGTTGATTGACTGAGTAGAGACTGGGCACCAATTTGGGTAGCTTGTGGAACATTGCTTGTTTAATTTCCTACTGCACACACTCACCCTTTTCTTAAAAATGTTATATTAAGGCATGTTAATTGTGTTTACTCTGAGATAATGTTCACTCTGTGATACTCCTAAAGTACTCTTCTGACCATAACATTTCCCTGCTCAGTAAACTGCATTGACTCCCAGTTACCCTTAGGATCCAGTAAAGCCACCTCCTCTGGTCAGCATTAAAAACCCTGGCCCATTATTTCCACGATTATTCCCCTTAGTTCACTTGATGACACAGCCAAACTGCACATCTTCCTTTTCCTCACACGTGATATTCTGTGTCCCATCTCCGTACGTTTGCTCATTCTCCCTTACTATGTCTACGTCTTTCAATCTTCCATTTTCATATTCTGTTTGAATCCTGTCCTGATTCTCCTTCTTCCAGATAACATTGTAAGTGCCTTTGCCCAAATTACTTTATATTTTGTATACATTTTATGTACCTATAATGTGTGCTTTTCCTTAATAGTATTTTATTTTTCCCAATTAGATATCAAGTTAGTTTTTAGCGTTCATTTTTACGAGATTTTGAGTTCCAAATTTTTCTCCCTTCCTTCTCTTCTAAAAATGATAGGTAGTTAGATATAGGCTATACATGTCTTATCATGTAAAAAGCGTATTTCCAGATTGGTCACAGTTGTGAAAGAAACAGATTAAAAAAACACAAAAGAGAATAAAGTAAGTGAAAAAGTGTGCTTTGATCTGCATTCAGAGTCCATCAGGATATGGATAGCATTTTCCTTTGTGAGTCCTTTCTTTGTACTTATCTTAGATCATTTTATTGCTGAGAAGAGCTGAGTCATGGTTGATCATCACACAATGTTGCTGATACTGCATACAGTGTTTTCCTAGATCTGCTCATTTAATTTTGCATCAGTTTGTACAAATCTTTGCAGCTTTTTCTGAAATCTGCCTATTCACCATTTCTTATTGCACAGTAGTATTCCATTACATTCATGTACCACAGCTTGTTGAGCTGTTCCCCAATTGATGGGCATCCCCTCACTTTCCAGTGTTTTGCCACCACCAAAAGGGCTTCTCTAAATATTTTTCACATGTTGGTCCTTTGCCATTTTTCATGATTTCTTTGGGATACAGACCTAGAAGTGGTATTGCTGGATCAAAGGGTGTGCAGAATTGTATAGCCTTTTGGGCATAGTTCTGAATTGCTCTCCAGAATGGTTGGATCAGTTCATAACGCTACCAACAGTGCATTTAGTGTCCCAGTTTTCCAACATTTATCTTTTTTGTCATATTAGTCAGTCCGATAGATGTGAAGTGTGATACCTCAAAGTTGTTTTAATTTGCATTTCTCTAATCAAAAATGATTTAGAAAGCACTTTTTCATATAACTATAGATGGCTTTCATTTCTTAATCTGAAAACTGCCTGTTCATATCCTTTCACAATCTATCAATTGGGGAATGGCTTGTATTCTTATAAATTTGACTCAGCTCTCTATGTATTTGAGAAATGAGGCCTTCACGAGAGAATTTTGCTGTAAAGATTGTCCCCCAGCTTTCTGCTTTTTTTTTTTTTATGTTGGTTGCATTGGTTTTGTTTGTGCCAAAGCTTTTTATTTTAATGTAATCAAAATTATCTATTTTATGTTTTGTGCTGCTCTCTCTCTCTTGTTTGGTCACAAATCCTTCCCCTCCCCATAGATCTGACAAGGTACACTATTCCTTGCTTTTCTAATTTGTTTATGGTGTCACCCTTTATGTCTAAGTCATGCACCACCCATTTTGACCTTATCTGTATAAGGTGTGAAGTATTCTTCTGTACCAATTTGTGTCCTATTGCTTTCCAGTTTTTCCAGCAGTTTTTGTCATGTAGTGAGTTTTTATCGCAAAGGTTCAAGTCTTTGAGCTTATCAAACCCTCGGTTACTATGTTCATTGACTACTGTGTCTTGTGTACCTAGATTATTTCACTGATCCATTACTCTATTTCTTAGCCAGTACCAGATAGTTTTGATGATGACTGCTTTATAATACAGTTTAAGATCTAGTATTCCTAGGTATTTTTTTTTCCATTAATTCCCTTGATATTCTTGACCTTATGGTCTTCCAGATGAATTGTGTTATTTTTTCTAAGTCTCAAATAATTTTTTTGTAGTTTGGTGTGGCACTGAAGGCAGAATGATCATTTTTATTGTATTGGCTCAGTCTGCCCATGAACAACTGATCTTTTTCCAAGTATTTAGATCCGACTTTATTTGTGTGAGAAGCATTTTGTAATTGTGTTCATATAGTTCTTGGCTTTGTCTTGGCAGGTAGATGCCCAAGTATTCTATATCGTTTAGTTATTTTAAAAGGAATTTCTCTTTCTGCCTCTTGCTGCAGGGCTTTGTCGGTCATATAAGGAAATGTTGATGACTTATATGGGTTTATCTTACACCTTGCAACTTTGCTAAAGTTGCTGATTATTTCAGGTAGTTTTTTAGTTGATTATCTAGGGTTCTTTAAGTATACCATCATTTCATCTGCAAAGAAGGGTAGTTTGTTTCCTCATCCCCTATTCTAATTCCTTCCATTTCTTTTTCTTCTCTTATTGCTGAAGCTAACATTTCTAGTGTGATGATATTGAATAATAGTGGTGTTAGTGGGTGTATATAATGCATGCTTCTTGAAAATAGAGATTGTTTCATTCTTTGTCTTTTTATCCCCAGAACCTAGCATAATTCCCAGCACACAGTAGGTGCTTAATAAATGTTTGTTGATGGATTTGAGTGGTTGAAAAATTGGGGTTGGGGGCCATTGACCTGTACTGAATCTATTTATTATTGTACCAAATAGTCACTGTCTAGTGACTGATAACTTAAAGATTCCCAGTCCAAGACTCTTACATTCAATGGGTAGGTCGCCTTCCTTGAGAAATGATCATAACCATGTCCAACCTTCCATTGTCCAGCAGTCATTCCCCAGTGAATCCTGAGGCTTACCATATTGAAGTTCTGTGGCTGTAGCTGGAGGGCACTCGGCCATCTGAACCCATGTCACTGTGTCCTGACTTGACTATGGGTGAGGGGCCTATGCATTGACAAATGACTGTTTGCACCCAAACAGGCCACTGGGAAAATGGATGAAAACCAATTTGTAGCTGTGACAAGTACAAATGCCTCCAAGATCTTCAACTTGTACCCTCGGAAGGGGAGAATATCTGTGGGTTCTGACAGTGACCTGGTCATTTGGGATCCGGATGCTGTGAAGATTGTTTCAGCCAAGAACCATCAGTCGGTAAGGCTTGTTATGCTGAGGAATTGGTGGGAAGGGGGCGGGTCATGGGGTTTAAAAGCAGAAGGAAACCTTTGAGATTATTTAATTTTTAGAGCAGGAAAAAAATGAGGCTCAGGGATGTTAAGTGACTTTCCCAAGATTTATGTATAGAGCTTTCTTCCTCTGGAAGAATTTATGTGGGAAGAATTTCACATACAAAAGATAATAACTGAAGTCCATTACATCACTATAATGGACCCTTTCTTTTTAAAAAAATCCAGCCTTTAATTGGAAGGAACTTCTGAGGGTTTATAGGCCCATAGATTTAGAGATGGAAGAGATCTTAGAGATCCAGTCCCCACCCCTCATTTTACAAAAAAGTCCAGAAAGGTTAACACTTACCCAAGGTCGCACAGGCAGTAAGTGGCAGAGCTAGGATTTGAACTCATCTCCCTGATTCCAAATCTCCCGTCATTTCCACCATACTGTGCTACCTCATATAGTCTGGGCCATAGTGCACAGAGCACCTGGCCCGGAGTCAGGAAGCTCATCTTCTGAGTTCAAATCTAGCCCCAGACACCAACTGTGTGACCCAGGGCAAGTCACTTAACCCTGTTTGCCTCCATTTCCTCTTCTGTAAAATGAGCTTGAGAAGGAAATGACAAACCACTCCAATATCTTTCCCGAAAAAACCCCAAATGGAGTCACGAAGAATCACATATAGCTAAAACAATGAGACAACACCAACAAAACTCATACGGTTCACCTTCTCATTCCAGTGCAGAAAACACTATTACAAAATCTATACCAGATGGTTGTCTAGCTGTCATTGAATTTCTCTGTCTCCCAAATGAGGCAACCCATTCTGTTGTTGTGCAGTTCTTTTAGAAGATTAATTCTGAAATTGAGCCTCCAGATCCTAACATCTTAAAAGTTGAAAGTAGTCTCAGAGGACATCTCATTTAATGTAGGCTTAAGAGAGGATCCCTCCTGCACTGTTCCCAGGGAGTGGTCACCCATCCAGCCTCTTCTCAAAGACTTTCTCTGAAGGCCTTCTCACTACCTGTCAGGGTGGATGACCTGTCAGGGTGGATCTAAAGATATCTCTAACTATTAGAAAGTTTTTCCTTCTGTTGAGACAAAATCTGCTTTTGAAACTTCTACCCATTTCTCTTAATTCTGCCCTTTGGGGTCCACTTGAGAACTGTTTAAATATTTGAAGAGAGCTCTCCTGATTTCCCTAGTCATCTTTTCTAAGCTAAAGATTCCTACTCCTTCCACATAATCCTTATATGACATGGTTTCTGTCTAGTACACCCTCCCTCTCTCGTAGGCACCCTTCTTTGTGTATCTTCTCCTTTATTCCTGCATGCATATGTGTGTGTGTTCTCTGTGTGTGTGTGTGTGTGTGTGTGTGTGTGCACATACCAAACCAAACTTTTGAGTCACGTGGCCTTTGCAGTTTATTAACCGTTCTTATTAACCATTATTAACTGCCTCCATTCCTTTTTAAAGGAACTATGGCAAAGACACAGCTTCCTCATGTTGTACTTGTACCGACTGATCATTTTGAACCCTAGTGTAGAATTTCGTGTATCCCTACTAAATTTGATCTCACATAGATTCAATCCTTAATGCCAGCCAGTTGAGATTTTATTGGATCTCGTTTCTGTCATCTGCTATATTAGCTTTCTTCGCAGCTTTATGGCCAGACATATACAGTTATCTCCAGATTTATGAGCATGCCACATAGACCTTTATCCAAGTCATTGATAAAAAAACATTGGACAGAGCAGGACCAAGGACAGAGCCCTTTGGCCTTTACTTAGCAGTCTTTATTCTAACTAGACATTAATTCATTAGTCAGCCTTCTTTGCTTCTAGTCATCGAGCCTGTTATTTTTATAACTGTTGTCTTCATCATTCCATCTTGTCTACAAGGATATCATGAGAAAGTTTAGAAGTGCCTCGGTCGAACTGCATATATCTTATGTTTGCTGCATTACCTTGTTATATCAATGTGGTGATTCTATCAAAAAGAGTGAGGTTGGTCTGGTATGTTTTATTTTTCGTGAACCTGTGTTTGTTCATAGTGACCCCTACTCTCCTGTACAAAAGCTCACAAATTACCCATCCCTTTGTTTTCTGGAAAAATCTTTGTACTTGTAAAATCAAGCTCCATAACCTACACTCTGAAGAATCTACCTTCTTAGAAAATCAGAATATTTGCTCATTCTCTAGTTCTTCAATACCTTTTGTGTTCCTCACATTTCCCCCCCAGAAGTCAGTGTCCCAGCAAGTTTTTTTTTTTTCAGTTTTCTGCAATATAGTTCTTCCACCCTTGCTGACTTAAACTCAATGAGGTCAAGGATTCTTTAGCCATCTTCTCACTTCTCTTGAAGTTAACTATGGCTATGTGGTCTTCTTGCTATGAAGACCATTTACTTTGTTAGAGAAAATGATAGCTATATTCTTCTGGAAGAAGTTGGGGGCATTCTGGACTTTCCTTTTGTCTTTTATTCATGGTGTATCGGTCCCTTATGATGCCAGAGACAGGTAGGGGACTCAGGTCACAATATCCACAAAGATCCTACTTTACTTCTTATGTATTCCTTGTGAAATTTTCTCGCGTGTTACAGGCTGCAGAGTACAACATCTTTGAAGGGATGGAGCTGCGAGGAGCACCCCTAGTGGTCATTTGCCAGGGCAAGATCATGCTGGAGGATGGCAATCTTCATGTGACCCAGGGGGCTGGGCGCTTCATCCCCTGTAGCCCATTCTCTGACTTTGTCTATAAGCGCATTAAAGCTCGGAGAAAGGTAAGAAGGAGAATGAACCCAAATAGAGTAGAAGTCAGTGATAGGGGAATTGAAAGGCTTGGGGCAAGGCCTTTTTTCTCACTGGGGTACTGAGAAGATTGTGAAATTTTAGGACACCATGTCTCTGGCTGAGAGATGTCCCTTAGGAGAAGGGGCTTAGCCTTGTGGTCTTATGACCCAAATAAGTTGCAGCCTAGTTTTTGCAAGTTTAGGCACTGACATATGGTCCTATAGATTGTAGGCTTTTTAAGGACAGGTGTGATTTTCGTTTTTAATTTGGTATCCTCCTGAGGCTTAACCCAAAACTGGCATGCCATAGGCACTTCAAAGAGGCTTATTGGATTGGTTGGTGGCCATCCGTTTATTCACTATGATTGGAACATCCCTAGAAGTTAAATAGAGCAGAAGGGAAAGAAGATCACGATATCTCCACATTGTACACACTTGCTTGAGTCATTATCATAAAATCACGTGTCCTTGGTGTGTTAATGTGGAAATGTTGGGACAGTCTGCGCTTGGTGACCCTCGTTGCCTGTGTGTGCTTAGACTAGGTATTGCTACACTGTTTGGCTTTGCCAGAGAAGGGTCACCAGTGAGTTCACTGCCCTCCCTCCATGAGGAGTAGCAGAAAGCAGTGGCCACCGTGATGGAACCAGAGCTAGGGCCCAGTGTGCCAGACACAGTAGCACAAAGCCCAGGCTTGCTGACTTCTGGTGTCTAAGAGGATTGTGAACTTGAGTTCAAGTACTTTTCACTTTTGTATAACACCTGACACAAAAGGGACTCAGTAATTGTTGCTTATTGATATGAATTAATGATACTTGTTCCCCTTGTGGCAGATGGCTGAAATGCATGCTGTGCCCAGGGGCATGTATGATGGGCCAGTGTTTGATTTGACCACCACTCCCAAAGGAGGCACCCCTGCAGGCTCCACCAGAGGGTCGCCCACTCGCCAGACTCCCCCAGTGAGAAATCTTCATCAGTCAGGATTTAGCCTGTCAGGTAAGGCTGGACTTCTGTGCCTGGATTTTGGTGGGAGATACAAGGCTGAAAATTGAAAAATCAGACAAAGCAACAATAATAACGTATGTTAATAACAATGAATGCTCTGGAAAATCTGGGTAATGGGCCCTAAGGCTGGATGATTGTCTTAAGAAACAGAAAAGTCATCTAGTTTGCTGGTTCTCTTTCTTAAGGGAAAAGTTTCTGAGCACAACAAGAAAGTGTCTTAAATCACCAAGGAGTGCTGGGCATGAGGAGTTGTGGGAGACATTATTAGTCCTCTGGTCTAATGCTTCTTATTTTATAATTTTACATTTAGAAGGTTTTTAAAATTTAAATTTTTTAAATTTAGAATTTTACAATTTACGTTTTTAAATTTTACATTTTACAAATGCAGGAACTGAGATCCAAAGAGGTGACATGTCTGGTTTAAGATCACATAGCCAGGTTTAGAAGGAAAGCTAACTTTCCAGTCTGGGCCCCCTTTGCCTCTCTGTCCAGGGTTCTTTCCAGTGTATGATTTCTACTACCCTCCTACTTTATAAAATGAGCAGCAGAGAAATACAGTCTTACTCAGTTTGGGACAGCTAGGTGGTGCAGTGGGTAAGAACACTGTACTTGGAGTCAAGAGGATCTGAGTTCAAATCCAGCCCCACACACTTAATATGACCCTATGTGAGTCACTGTCATATCATCTAAGATGAGGATAATAATAGCACTTTGCTTACAGGGTTGTGAAGAGTATAGCCCTTAGAAAACGTTAAGAGTGCTGGTTATTATAATAGTATGACAAACACTTTTAAAATACGGAAATATTTTAAATACCTAAGTAAAAACCATACCACACTTAATTACATATTCTCACTAAGTTACGGGGCAGAGTAGGAAATGGAAAAAAAAGAAAGTGAATTGGAGGGGCAGCTAGGTGGCCCAGTGGATAGAGCCCTAGCCCTGGAGTCAGGAGGATCTGAGTTCAAATGTGGCCTCAGACGCTTAGTAACAGTGTGACCCTGGGCAAGTCACTTAACCTGTCACTTCAAAACAAACCAGACAAAAAAGTGAATTGGTGGAAAGGGAAAAGATAAAGAGAAAAATAGGAAAAGAAAGAGAAACTTAGAAATGGAGCATGGGTTGATTGGGAGAGACAATGAGAAGATCAGTGTAGCCAGGGACAAAGTGAAGGATGTGTATCTTTGGCAGATGGCAGACAAGAATTGGGAAGCCGCTCGGCATCTTCAGCCCTTGACATCACTCACTTTCTTATTTGCACCTGCAGGTACGCAGGTGGATGAAGGGGTCCGCTCTGCCAGCAAGCGCATCGTGGCGCCCCCTGGAGGCCGTTCTAATATAACGTCCCTGAGTTAAGTAGCCCCAAAGAGGATGAGAAACAAGAAAAGATTTTTCAAAGCCAAAATGGTACATTGGTATTTAAGAAAGAAAGAAAGTGAATCCAAACAGTTCCAATCTGAAGAATCAATAAGCCTTCAAGCCTTATTTTTTTTTTCTCCCAATGCTACTCGCTTGCCTAGCTTTAAGAATATTGCTTCATTTTCTGTTGGTTTTTTTTGCATAGCCTTGAGAGTTTTTCCTCTTCTACATGCATGCAATAAGATGAGTCACTAAATTAAGAGTCTGTAACCTACATACGTTTTGCGCGCTTGTGTACTGCTGAATTATAAGACGGGGGATAGACAAAGCTGGGTGGACAGGGAACCAGAAAGATAGAATGAGAAGGAAACAGGCCGCTTGGGGTAGAAGGGTGGTGGGAGCCCTGGCAGAGGGGCCGCGGGTGGGCTGAGGGCGGGAGGTGGGTGGGCCAGGGGAAGGAAAAGGGGATGTTGTGTATTGTGTTGAGTACTTCTGTTTCCGATGAAGCTGGTTGGGCACGGCCACCATCATCACCTCCTCACATCACGGTACCACGGGGCCTCCAGAGAAGGCGAGCAATTTCTGTCACATAGCCTTTGTTACGTTGCCTCTTAATCTGATTTGTGTCACTTTGTACATTTTATTAAAAAACAAAAGGCAATCACTTCTCTCCACCTGCTTGGTCGCCCCCATTCTTTGGTCTCTTGCTCAGTTATTTTCAAGGCCTCTTCACCGCTCTAGCCCCTTCCTCTCTGGCCTGAGCAGAGGAAGATGCTTCCATTTTCTCCCTTCCTGCTGGTATCCTTAGCCACATATATTTATTTTGGCTAGGTGACTGGTGAGAGGTGACCCAGGGAGTCAGAGCATAGATTCTCCAGATGGCAGTGGCATCTTACGAAGAGTGGCTCTTTAACTGCCCACTGGATGGTGGTTCCTTCTTGCATATTGATGAGGAGAAAGAATCCCAAGGACGTTTTAATGCTTAAAATCAGGTTCTTATGTTGGATGTGGCCAAAACAAAGGATCTATCAAGCCACCTGGGGGAAGCCCAGCCAAGTGGGCCTGAGCAGTTGATTTTCTTAGTTTCTTGGTGCTCTTACAGCTTCAGATTGGATGAAGAATGTTTTTTTGTTGTTGTTGTTTGTTTGTTTTTTGGCAAGCATTTTCCTAAGTATCCCTTGTAATTTTAATTAACACTAAGGAACCTCATCTCCTGTGGATCCAGGGATGGCCGTGGGAGAAGGGAAAAAGTCAGAGAAGACTTTTTCACTGATGTTTTCTTTTTCATTTGTAACTGATCATTTTATCCTTCATTAAGAAGTAAACCTGTTGTGTTTATGAGGACTTGTAAAGGTCAGGAAAGGATGGGCCTTATTTTCCACCTTAACAAAATGTGGGTGTTGGACCGGATAGTCGAAGGTCCCTTTGAGTGCTTAAGCCCATGATCATAGGACCAGAGTTTGCTAGTGAGGTAGAGTTAGAGAAAGTGGAATCTTGCATACACCTTCTTTTGTCTTCTGAGTTCAAGCATTGATTGTCTACTGCTAATCATTTTCTTGCAATGTGCATTGCAAGCCCAGACTCTCTCTTGCATAACTGTGAGCAGGAACAGACCATGGTCATAGTTTTCCCAAACCAGGAGATTCTGAGGCATTTACACCAATAACATGTTTTTCATTTTCAGGTTTATGACCTGAGGAGGGCAATTAGTTGAGTAGACAAACCCCAGATGAGCAGAGAAGAGGGCTCCCAATGTTTTTTAGGGTCTCCTCAGTGCTCCATCTTGTTCCTTTGGGAACTGAAGATGGTGGTATATTTCCATTTTTCCCTTCTTGCACAGTGTCCCTAGTCCTCTTTTGCCTGAAGAAATATCAGGGCCATCAAACCAAGTATACCTGCTGCTGGTCTGTGTTGTGAATCAGGCCAGAGATGGGGAAAAAAAACCCAAAAAACAGAACAGACTGAAAATGACTAGGGAGAATTTTAATGAATTGAAATTTCTTTTAAAATCATTTAGTGTGATAACCTCATCTCTTAAATTTTACATTGTAAGACTTTGAGAAAGTAGGATGAATGAAGACCAAGAACCCTAGTATTGAGAGAACATGAAATTAAATCTGTGCACCAACCCCAGGCAGGCACCTTATCAGTGGAGACCGATTTGTGTTTCTGAGGGCCAACCATTTAGTGACAACTGCCTTGAATGGGTGTTTGGCACATTATTGTACATCTTTTCATCTGTTTTGAATCAGTTCTAGATGTTAAGGCCAAGAGGAAGTAGCATTTTAGATTTGTTTCATCCTTGGGCTGAGGGAAGGGGTAGAACGAGGCTTAAGTCAATTAGGGTCACTGGTCCCAAATGTAGACCTTTGGCCCTTTGCACTTTCGGTGAGTGTGCTGAGAATAAATACTTTGCTGGTTCAAGGCTTTGTTGTAATCTCAAGCCATGGCCACAAGATAGCGCCAACATTAAAGAAATAAAAATCTCTAGCCTTTCTGCCTCTTCTTGAAGAGGGCCACCCACTTATGGCCCAAGCAAGCCTTCCGTATTATCTTTCTTTTCTCATGGTTGTCCATTCACCTCAACCACGCCCGTCCTTGTTATTGAAAGATTCTAGGATGAAGATATTGATCAAGACCTTTCAATTTGCACATGCAGATTAAGCCTAAGATCTGTAAAGATTATCTTGGAGGGGAGGGGGCGGGGCCAGACCAAAAGATCGAAAGGAAGATCTCTTCTTTGTTCACTTTGGTAACATCTTGCCAAACCCAGCAATTCTAGGTGAAAAATAAATCTCCAGCACCTTGCTGAGTTTTGCTTCCACAGAATTGATTACTTGGGTTTTAGAGTCTTATGTCTTACTTTTAAATGGTTGGGTTTCTTATTGAACAGTAGCAGGAAAGAAAATGACATCAACTAATACCCTACTGTCCAAAAAATTCATCAGGCTTCTCCTTTAGGTGGCCAGTAAAATGGAGGAGAAGGAAATGACTCACAGCATGACCTGTAGAGATGAGAGCTCTGGGCTCCGAAGGTTTTGCCAGACTTTTCATCATGACGTATAACACACCCTAGACCTCTCTCTTTAAGCCCTCTTCTCCTAGAGGCAGGGCTCTCAGATGGCCTTCTTCAGCCTCAGTTTGCCATGCCCCATCCTGCCCTTATCCTGAGCCCTATGATCTCTGATCCTGTGACTTCTGGAACAGCCCTGCTCTCATTCTTGTTCCAGTCCCTCTGGTCCTAGATAGCCAGTCAGCTTTTCTTGGAGTGGTGGGTGGGAGCAGGTGCTAATGAAATTGTGACCTTTCCCACCACTATAGATTCAGTTGAAGTAAGAAGATGGCAGTGTTTTTAAGTGAGCAAATGGATGCTCTCTCCATCTTTCTACCTCACAGGTACCTTTTCTTTGATCTTACTGTGAGGCTGGGTTGTTGTAGCCCAGAAATAACATGCCCGACAGGTTGAGTTTCCAACTTCACTATACTGCCAAGGGTCATCTAAGCTTTCTCCATGGGAAGACCCAAGCTGGATTCCCAGATATACTCACTGGCTGTGTGGGCAGCCAACATTTATTGTATATTTCCCCCTCTCCCCTTAAACTCCTTCTATTGACGTATGGTTTGTGGGTGTCAAGTTCTTGTATCTGGTGAACGTGAAAGAAAGGACAAATAAGCCTTCCTGTGGTCTGTGGTTGCTATGAAGCAGCTCCCGTGTGGAAGAGCTGTTTGGTTTGAACCGTAAAGAAAACAGTATTTTGAGTTTAGCTGAAGAAAAGTTCATCCAAGTGACTGTTACTGTAAACCTGGTTATTAAAAGAATTGTAAAACAACACGCTCTTTGGTGTCCAGCCTGCTTCTTTGTGTGCGCACGCATGCGTGTGTGTGTGTGTGTGTGTGTGTGTGTGTGTGTGTGTAACAAATAGAAAGTCCTTTGAGCCATTAAGGCTCTTAGGATTACAACTAGAACTGGAATAGAACTTTAAGACCATAAGGTTCAGCCACTTCGTTTTACAAGTGAAGAATCTGAACCTCAGAGAGGTTAAATAATTTGCCGAAAATCATTTGTCGTCAGCAGACAGGCAGGAATATGAACCAGCTCCTCTGATGCCAAAGCCTCTGATCCTTTCCATTGTACCACACATCATTTCCTCACAGATACAAAGACCTTGAATAACTAGGATGCTCCAGAACTGAGAATTCTTGTGAATTTTTCTGATTATTTGAAGGTGATCCTGAAACCCCCCTTTTTCCCTTTTCAAGCCTAGCCCAGCAGTGGTGAGTACGTGTGGTGGGGCATGGGGGTGGTCCCAGTGCCTTAGTGCGCAAGGGAGACTGAATAATTTGCTAAAGGTCATATAGTTCATAAATTGTGGGATTTGAACCCAGATCTTCCTGACTTCAAGTTTAGTGTGCTAGACACTACACAATAATGCTGCCTCTTCATAAGGAGTCAAAATCAGAGAAATGAAATGACTGTACAACATAGAAAGTAAATGTGTTAGGACTTTGCACAGCCTCTGCCTTACTCAAATCCAATTCACACACGTCAAGATAACAAGCTCATGATATCATCTTCAAGTGTTGATGTCTTCAAGAATGAAAGACAAGGGTTTTGCCAGAGATTGCAGAGAAAGCACTTCCGGAGCAGGTGATGTGAATTAAAGTTTGTCACATATTTCTTATGTGTGTGCCTCTTTACTGTTATGATCTGTGTTTAAGGCTGCTCCTCCCATGGATGCTATGTGTAGCTGTGGGAAGGAGCCAACCAGGGTCTTGGGAGAAGCTTTTATATTGTCTCTCCCATTGTATCACCAAGGCAATATTCACAGCACCTATGGTGACTATGAATATGCTGGCAGAGTTCTGAATTGCAAAATATAACAGACTCTCCTTATAGAAGACAGAAGCAAAACATTTATCCAGACACCAGAAAGCCGAATCCTAACACCAGAAACTGAAGCTATCATAGCAACAAAGAAGTTAATACACCATAACACAGCAGGGAGCCACACCATCCTGTAGGCTTTCCACAAACACAAATCTAGCTGCTTGCCTTTGACCTCTCCCACCAGTGCTAGCTGCTTTGACTCCCAGCTTCCTCTGGACTCTGCTCCACCCGTTCAGCAAACTCCTCCCACTACAAGTTCCATGTGATTACATTTGACCAATTAAGAGTAATTTGAAGATCTTCAAATTACCATTACCTTTACAATCCTGTTATCTGAGAGTAGTAGTAGCAACTGCCCTCTGGGGGCCCAACCACCATCCTTACCTCCCCCCCCTTCTACTTTCTCCAATATTTTTCCCCAAAAAAAATCTGGGATGATTTTCTTTTGTCCTTCTCAGTCTTCATTTTTTATTTCTTGAAACGTAGCTCTGAAAAACAGACTTTAGATGGCCGGTTGGATTGTAAGTGGAACTACTTGACTGTGCTTTTAAACACATCACTCTGGCTTTCACTTAATGGCCAACAATAGGCCCCGTTGAGTCTCTCTGGCTCATTGTTCAGGGATCGATGGCTTAGAATGATTGTAAATAGCAATTGTTTTCTGTTCTGGCAAGAAGCTCCGGGTTTCTTCCCTTTGCAGACTGATAGCTTCCGTGATATGAGCCATCTTTTGTCTTACTTCTTACCCAGCCCTTAGTCAGCAAGTGAGCATGACCTCAGACAAACTGAGATGGGAAAAGACTAATTGAGAAAAGCCAAGGCCGCCCCCTGCATCCTGGGCCATCACCAGTCATCTTGACCGGTGTCTTCCCACTGACTCCCAGTGACTGGGAGGAGAAAGTAAGGCTTACAACTTTCCTTTGCCCATTCACTTAATAGTCAAGATGTCATGCTTGATATGTCCTTGGTCCTCTTCAAGAACGAAGGGTGAACAACAAATGTGTTTGCAGTAGGACTCAAATAGGGGTCAGTCTGCATGACTCCCAAGTCCAGCAATAGCCACTATTTTCCTCTTGTGATAGATACCTAGAATTCCCATTGCCCTCCTCTGTGACCTGTCTTCTCCCCGGCTGCCAAAGTAATCAACCCTAAAGCACGTTTGATCATGTGACTGCTCAATTCTTATAACAATTTTTTTTTAGTAAGGTGAGCAAAACCAAGCTCATTGCATTAGATAGCGTATACAACACTTCAGATCCGCAGTCTGTCAGCCTCTGCATTTAACATCCTTAACAACCTGGCCCCAGGCTACCTTTCTATTTTGTACTACCTTATACCCCACTTTTCTATCTATACTATTTTATACCCGTTTATACATTCTATGTTGCATCTAATCTATGTTCAAAGAGTCGTTTGCATCTCCCAGTGCAAGAGAGTTCGCAAAAAGACAGCTGCCATTTGAGTGAGGGACGTATGGACAGTGAACTCCACTGAAAATCTGAAGATCTCAGAGCTGGGTGGGAGCTCAGGACATATCCAGTCTGATCTCCATCTGAGCAGGAGTCCACTTGAGGAAATCTTGGACAATTCCAGCCTTTGCTCACCGTGCTTTAATGTGACCCACTACCTCCTAAGACACACCCATTCTTAGAAAGCTGTAGTTGTCAGAAGATTCTCTTCGTGGAGGTGAGATGCCTCTGAATTCCTGCCTCTAGCCTCTCCCCACTGCAGTTCATTCTTCACTCAGCTGCCAAACTGACTTTCCTCAAGTGCACGCCTGATCATGTCACTTCCCTACTCAGTAAACTCCGGCAATTCTCCATCAGCTCCAGGATCAAATAGAAAATCATCTGTTTGGCTTTTAAAGCCCTTCATGATCTGTAAAGCAGTCCCCTTGACAGTTTTCTTACTTCAGGATCCAGTGAAACTCTTCCTTACTATTCTTAGCACAGACGCTCACATCTTCTAGTTCGGAGCATTTTCACGAGATGGGCCCTGGGACTAGAATGCCCTCCCTCCTTGTCTCTCTCTGCCTCCTGGCTTTTAAGCCCTGGCTAAAATCCCCTCTTCTACAGGAAGCTTTCCCCAGTGCCCTTTAATGCTCCCTTCCCTGAGAATATGTCTAGTTTATCCTGAATACATCTTGTTTCCAGGTTGTCTTCCCATTAGATTGCGCTCTTTCAAAGCAGGGATTGTTTTTGCCTTTCTTTGTATCCCTCAGCACTTACCATACAGTGCTTGGTATATAGTAGGTACTTAATAAATGCACGTTGATTGATCCACTGATGGGTAGAGCTGGACCTTGGGGAGAGACAGTATCCTGAAGATGGTCGATGGTAGTAAGAGATAGCAAGACCATCAAAGTAAATCTTGTACAACCTATCTCTTATAGTCAAGATTCAGAGTTCCAAATAGATCTTGTGTTCCTTTGCTTGATGCCTGCTGAGAACATGTTGGCAGGTAGAGAGTTAATTGAGATTGTGGGAGCACTTAGCATGCAGCTCCTGGGGGAGCTAGACTGGCCTTCCAAACAAATCAAGTTATTAAGGAAGAGTTCAGGGCAACAGCCAACGCGCCCGCCTGCCGCCGAGGTATTGTTGGGCCCAAGAAGAGGCACTGTCTGGATTGAAAGATATATTTATTCACTCTTCAGGCAGAAGGAGGCTTTAGTGACTGGGAAACAGAGCTGAATGTGGTCCTCTTGGCCACAGATCCTGTTTGTGCTGGGCACTTGGAATGTCAAGCGACTTTTGTGACCACAATGGATTGGGGCAAAGATATTGAGCATGTAGGGGAGCTATAAAACCAGGGATTGGCAAAGCTGCAGCACACAGAGGGAGATGGGAGACCTGGCCATGCCCCTTCAACTCTAAGCCACAGTTTTTTCATCTGTTAAGTGGGGATGGTAGTAATCATACCACTATCTCCTAAGGCTATTGTGGGGGAAGCATTTTGTAAACCTCCTAAGATGCTGTAGGAATGAGTGTTCATTTCTCTGGCTGTCCCCCATGCCTGGAATGCTCTCCCTCTTCCACTCTCACTGCTAACCTCCTTGGCTTCCTTTAAGACCCCACTAAAATCCCACCTATAAGAAGTCTTCTGCAACCCTTCTAAATTACATTCCCTTCCCTGTTGATTTTATCTCCTATTTATCCTGCCTATACCTCGCTTTGCATTCGTTTGTTTGCATGTTGTCTCCTCTATTAGACTAAATTCTTTGAGAGCAGGTTTTTGCCTCTCTTTGTACCCCTAGTGCTTAGCACAGTGCCTGACACACAATATACAATTAATAAATATTGATTAATTGGATTAGGCCAAGTCCCATCATCTTTTTTTTGTCTTTTTTTTTTTTAAGAGGGCAGTTGGGGTTGTGACTTGCCCAAGGTCACACGGCTAGTTTTGTGTTAAGTGTCTGAGGCCGCCTTTGAACTCCGGTCCTCCTGACTCCAGGGCCGGTGCTCTATTCACTGCGCCACCTAGTTGCCCCAGTCCCATCATCTTATAGATAAGAAAACTGAGACTCAGAAAGGTAAGACTTGTCCAAGGCTGCCTGTGTCCATGAGGTTTGAGTGTAAGCCAAGGAAGCAGAATCTGGGCTTTCCTAGACTTCTGATGCCTCCGCCTTGGCTGGTGAGGCCAGCTGGTTAGGACACAGTACTAGAAGTCAGCTGTGGACTAGATCTCCATATAGAGTTTATTATTAAATTATTGTTAGTCATAATTATTATTAGTAAACAACTAGTAAAAGTCATTATTATTAAACAATAGTTTATTGTGATCCATGACTACAGGACAAAAATCACAGTTTTTTCTGAATTGGGAGAGATTTCAATGACCATCTAGTCCAGCGGTTCTCAACCTGTGGGTTATGTTCAATTTGTAACAATGAAAATACATCCTGCATATCAGATAGATTCATAGCAGTAGCAAAATTACAGTTATGAAGTAGCAACGAAAATAATTTTATGGTTGGGGGTCACCACAACATGAGGAACTGTATTAAAGGGTCGCAGCATTAGGAAGGTTGAGAACCACTGATCTAGTCCAACCCATGTTCATATTACATCATAATAATGTTAGCCATTCTTTACAATGTTAGCTGACATTTATTTGGCATTTTAAGACTTGCAGAACACTTTGAATATATAGCCTTGGTTAATCATATCAGATAAGTGACCATCTAGCCAGTCTGGAGACTTAGAAATGAGATCAACCCCCTTCCCCAGTCCATTCCATTTTGGGTTAGTTCTAATTGTTATGAACATGATTTTCCGAATGTTACTGCCTGTCGTTCTGCCTTCTGGGGACAAGCAGAATGAAGTGAATCCTGTCCCAAGTAGCCCTCTTCAGGTCCTCCCCACCCCAAGTCTTCTCCAGCATAAGTATCCCTAGTTCTTTTATTGATCTTCAAATGGATGGACTTGAGGTTCTTCTGATCTGGGTCACTTCAATTATATCTAACTTTGTGACCCCATTTGATATTTTCTTGGCAAATACCAGAGTGGATTGCCATTTCCTTCTCCAGCTTATTTTACAGATGAAGAAACAGGTAAACCAGGTTCTGTGACATGCCCTGCCTGAGTCATGTAACTAGTAAGTGTCTGAGGCCAGATTTGAACTCATTAAGAGGAGTCTTCCTGACTCCAGGCCCAGCACTCTATCCACTGTCCCACCTAGTTACCCAATGAACAGAGACTTGAACCCTGGATCCTCAGATTAAAAGTGTGATGCTCTCCCAGCTAACCCAGCCTGGCATCCTTCTGCCACCTCATAGCCCTCGTGGGGTACTTGAAGACAATTATTGTGTTCCATTCCCCCAGCCTCCCACCTGCAGGCTTGTGCAGTGTAAGCATCTCTGCTTCCTTTGTGCTCCTCTGGACTTGAGGCTCTTCTGATCTTGGTCATTACTCTAGCTTATTAATGTCCTTCCCAAAGTGTGGCACATCAGACAGCACCCAGGCATCCAGGGATGCCATCCTCATGCCAGCCAGACCTCTTGCAGTTGCATTATGCTGGTCATAAAGGAGTCTTGGTGAGCAAGGAAGCCTTTCCTCATCTCTCTCAATGTTAGTGCCTTTCCTCTGTTGATTATCTCCAGTTTCTTTGCATCTTGTCTCCTCATTAGACCTGAGTGTCTTGTGAGCAGGGACTGTCTTTTGCCTTTAGGCTTAGCCGTGGCTCCTGTGCCACAGTGCCACGGGCCTGGTACTTGCATGCTTAATAAATGGGTGCACCTGTACCTGCAGAATGTGTTCTCTCTGGAAGCAGAAGTGGGGGAGGGTGGTGGTGCTAATGACAGCCATACAAGGCAGCATGTGACATCTCTGCTATGGGTTTTATTCATTCTGGATACTTTGGCTGCTTAGTTTCTCCAGCTGTTTTTGTTACTTAAGGTCATAGATTTAGAGCTGGGAAGGGCCTCAGAGCTCATCTAGTCTAACTTTTCTATTTTACGAATAAGGAAGCTGAGTCCCAGGGAGGAATAGTAACACCTTGCCCAAAGCCAGACAGTTAGTTAAGTGGTGGAGCCAGGATTGAGTCCCATGTCTTCCAATGGCCAGACCAGTGTCCTTCCCATTGAGCCACAATACTACTTTATGTTCAAGGTTATGTTACTGTGGCTCCCCAGAGGTGCTTGGTCTCTAGGCCGCTGTTGAGAGAGCTCAGGCAGAAGTTAGACACACATACATGAAGCAGAGAGTAAGACATTTGACTCTTTAATTTCATTAGTGGCAGACAGACAGCACTTAGAACAAGTGAGGCGAGTAGAGGGCTGTTAGAAAACAAGGTTGGATGGTGCTCTGACATCTGGTGCTGGACAACAGAGAGAATACCCAGCCCTTCCTTCACTCTCTTCCCTTCAGCTTGCACAGTTCACCCTACCTTATCATGTGAATGCGGGAGCCCAGCCAAGGATCATCTATAGGGAGGATCCTTTGCAAGATCTCTGCCCTGCTTCCTTTTTAATCTGCCAAATGATCAAAGGGAGCCACAATGACAGGTGATAGCGGTCACTTCATACAGCTGCAATTGGCAGTTCTCCCACAAAGGGGCTACTTGACTACTCTAAAAGAATCTCGGCCTTCTCTTGATGAAAGAGTGCTGTCCTTGGAATTAGAACAACTGGGACTGGGTTCCACCTGGATCCATACTAGCTATGTGACTGCTTGATCTCTCAGAGACACAGTTTCCCCATCTATAAAATGAAGATGGTAATATTCATACTGCCTGCTTCACAGACTGGTGGTGAACATGGAAGCATTCAGCAGACTTGAAGGCACTACGTACATCAAGGTGATCATACGATGTTAGAAGTGAAATGGGTTTCAAAATCACCTACTCCAGCCCCATTGTTTTAGAGATGTGGAAATAAAGAGAAATGACTTGTCTTTTGGAGGTGATACAGCTAATAAATGGAAGCGCCGCGACTCCAGTCCAGGTCTTCTGATTCCAAACCCAACATTCTTTCCATTCCCCTTTGCTTTATTTCCAGCCATAACCACTAGTCTTAGCTGGGCTCCCTTAGCATTTTAAAGTCATTGTGGCCTATTGGCCTGGGTTTTATATCCCATGACCCCAAACCTCTCTACCCTATCTGTGCTGCCTAAGTCAACATGCATTCACTGGGCAGACAGTCCAGGGAAACAGTGTTATTAAGAAAAAAAGCTTCCAACCTCATAAACATAGTGAGTCTATAAAGACATTTTTCTGCCGTGATGGGTGGAGATGATAGGTCTACACTAATACAGTTCTCAGGAACATATGACACAGATGGCTACCATGATCCCTTTCTTTTCAAAGACTGGAGCTCTCAGATTCAAGTTTAAGGAGGCATGGAATAGGCCCTGAAAAACCAAGGGTCTTGAAATTCAAGTCAACTCATTTATGTTCTAGTCACAGGAGAATTACTGGGGATACACAAAATAAATATCCCTTGGCCTCAGGGAGTTTACATTCTAATGGAATGGAAGTAGTTGTGGGTATACTGCCTCAGCCCAAGGAAGGTGTTGGTTTTAGCCCCAAACTCATGGAATAGAACAGAAGAACTGCAGGTTTGGCCTCAGTGTCGCCAACAACTATTCAAGAAACTGTTCGAAAAAGTTTTAGTAAAGGCCTGGGATTGTTCAGCAGTGAGAAAGGTTCTAAAGGATATTTTCTTGCTCCAGTTTTCTGGAGGTGATACCAACACAGACAAAACTTCTATTTTATTTTTGGCAAACAACTGTCTAAGCAGGCCGGTAAGGGTCCAGGGAGGACCTTTTTGCCTTATCCAGGTCTGTCATGTCCAGCTAGTGAATCCTAATTCTTAAAAATTAATGGTACTGGAGTGGCTAGAGAGTGAATAGAACACCAGCCCTGGAGTCAGGAGGACCTAAGTTCAAATCTGGCCTCAGACACTTAACACTTACTAGCTGTGTTACCTTGGGCAAGTCACTTAACCTCAATTGCCCTGCCTTCCCCCCTCCAAAAAGCAAAAAAAAAAAAAATCAATGGCACTATTCCAGGCCCATATGTAGCTTATTAGAAATGAACACTAGTTAACTAGGAATGTGAATTATGGATGTTTTACAAGGTTTCTGTCCTGCTTCAGATACTCTAGATGTACGAACTAGACATGTCAGTGGAAGATGAGCCAAATGGCTTGCCTTCCTTCTCTTTGGTAAGATGTTTGTTCCCAAAATATCCCTTAGGAAGTTCTTTCAACATGATTTTAACCAAGAAAAAAATTTGTGACAGGGAAGAAAAAGTCTATGACCTTTGGAGCTCAAGTCAGAACAACCAAAACACATAGTTTGGCTTGAATTGCAAATGACCATGGAAACCCTTGGCCTTTCCTCTTTAGAAAGAGAGTCTGGTGTCTTTCTCAGTGCTAATGACTTTATTCCAGTCCCTAGCAGATCAAACTGTGTTAGGACAAGGGCTGGTGATTGGAGAGAGCTCCCTGAATAAAGGATCCTATTCATAGAGAGTTTTACATACATTATCTCACTTGGCATACTTTATAGTTGCAAGGGATTGTTGTTATTTGTCCTTCCTCCTTAAAGAGGACCTTGACTTTAGGAAATTAAGAAAGTGATGCCATGACTTGCAAGTGAATCGGATTTAAGTGAAGGAGGACTGTGCAAAGTCACCAGCCTCAGTTTCTCCTCTGGAGCTATCTGGGTCCAATGGCAAAATATAGATTAGGATGATTAGAGATGTCTTGGATGCAGTGGGAGGCCTTGGCCTTTTTAAGCTCATGTCTTTCCTAAGTCTCAGTTTGACTGAGGTGATTAAGGCAAAGAATGGTTTTAGGGGAAAAAAAATAATCTGGGAGGGGAAGCCCCTCAGGGTTTCTGGCCAAAACAGAAACAATTGCTGTTTACACTCACTGAACCATGAAAACCCAAACGATGACAAAGTGAGGCTTGGGTTGGTACCCCTTGTTGGTCAATCAATGAGAGCCAGAGTGATTTCATTGGAAGGGAACATGAGAGATGGAGGCGGATGGTGTTTTGTTTGGTTGTTGTTTTTACAGACATTTAAAAAGGTATTTGTGCTACCTCCTTGCAAAAAAAAAAACAAAAACAAAAAACAACCTCGTTTTTTAATGGCAAAAAAAAAAGACTCTTCTTCCTAGCATTCCTGGAACTTAAGGCCTATTAGTTCATTGCATTGAAAATTGTAAACACGGAGCAGATGTTGACTCCCCACTTCATGCCCACACACTCTAGGGGAGTGTAGCCAGTGAGCACTCTCACTTTCTATTTCTTTCCAGCCCTATTCCCATCTCTGGCTTTCTCACAGGCCCTAATTCTATACATTCTGCTCCCAGAATGGCTGCTCCCTTGATCAGCCACCAACTTGCCCTAGAGTTGGTTGATAAATCTGGCAAGAAAGAGACAGTGTCAGTGTTTCTTTGTGTCTTGGTCAAGGTGGGTTCATCGCTCATACTGAAGGACATCCTGCTAGACATCAGATCAAACTTCTCTACACATTAGTTCTGGTCCTCCGTATGTCACCACAAAATGGTAGGTGTCTTTTATATCTGACAGTATTCTTTTCTGGTATTTCTTGGTATTTAACCAGATAATATCAAGTCCCTAGTTAAATGAGATGGTTAGTGCTCAAGGGCCATGCTGCTGTGAAAAGGCCCCTGTTTTGGAGGTTCTCTTTCACATAGAGCCTTATGGTTCATTAAGTCCCATTCTTTTTTTTCTGGATAGAATCTTCTTTTCACGCTCAGATGGGCTAAGGCATTCTGATCCCCTTTTGTTAGTTTTCTAGGATGGAAGGGCCTCACCCCAAACCCTACATTTTCCACAGTGTGACAAAGAAGAGAAAAGGGGTTAAATATAATAAGAATTCACAAATATATAGTGTTTTCCTCACAATAACCCTGTGAGGTAGGTTTTATATAGGTAGTGTAAATATTACCACCTCCATCATCTACCCAAGGTTCAGAAAGGTAAAGCCATTTGCCAATGGCCAGACTGTGTGCCAGTGCTGGATTTGGAACCCAGATCTTTCTTAGTCTAAGTCTTACGTTCTTTGCACTACACTAAAGCATAAACCTCCAACACTATTTAGAATCATAGACTACTAGAGCTAAAAGAGATCTGTAACAGATTTTCTCATTTTAAAGATGAGGGAAGCAGCCCCAGACAGGGGAGGCGATCTGCCTGAGTCACACAGGGTTGATTAGTGGCAGAATTGGGACTAGACCCCAGGTCTCCTGGCTTCTGGTCTAATTAATGCTCTACCTCAGCGAGCTTTGGGCATCTGTAAGTGGTGGTGGGGGCAGCTGAGAACTACTGTCTGAGCATTCTAAATGGAGGATTCGAAGCACACGGCTCAGTGCCCATGTGCAGAGCAGTCGATTAATGTTGTGGAAAGAGGATGGAGCAGATCTCACAGGTTGTTGTTCTGACCATCTTCTGGGTCTTTGGCTTGTGCCAGCTTCTCATTATGTTCCCTTCTTACCCTTCAGATAAAAAGAGAAAAAGGTTTAAGCCTTGAAAGGGAAAATGAGTGAAAAAAACAAATAAAACAACATTACTGATTTGAAAGATGAACTAATAATGTCTCTGCTTTCCCCACCAGTGGGTGGCAGAGGTGAGAAGCATCCACCTTCCTTAAAACTCTTCTTCTTCACACCAGTTGGTAAATTTAAAAATACTAGTTCTGCAAGAAGTTCTAGCTGAGACATTTATCAAATTTCCTAGACCATGCCTTTTTTAGGAGTGACTTACTTTTCTCTGTTGAAAATAATGAATTCCTTCTGGACTGATTCAAGGTGCTCCTGAAGAAGGCAAACCTGCCAAGTGGAAAGAAGAATAGAAAGGTTAGCAGACAGACTCCAAGATCAATCAACAGTTATTTCCCAAGTGCTTATAATGTACTCAGTAGGATCAGACAATCAGTCATAAGGCTTAGAGTTAGAAGGGCCCGTAGAGATCCTCTAATCCAATCCCCTTCTTTTGGAGAGGACGAAGCTGAAACCCAAAGAGGGTCAGTAACTTATCCAAGGTCATTCAGGTGGCAAACGTCAGCCTGAATTTGAATTCAAGACCTCTACTTTGGCCAAAGATGATACATTCAGAAAGTATTTATGTGGGAAGACAATGGATACTGACCTCTACAGCCTCTATGTCCTCACAAACACGAAGACCTGAGTTCGGGCATCACCTCTGACTTACTAGACAAATCACTGAAACTTTTAATGCTCTAAGCTACTCTCAGTAGTTGTAGAAAAGGCACCAGCCTGCCCTGGTAGAGGGAGCTTCCTCACCTGGGAGTTCTCTCTACCAATAAAGTCCTTATTTATATAAACAGAAAGGTGGAAGGAACCTTCAAGATCACCTTGCTAGAAACCTTCATTTGACAGAAGAGGAAACTGAAGTTCAGAGAGAAAACAGACTTACCCCTCAGTCATAAGTAATGAATAGGTGGCAGAGTGTAGGAATCACACTCAGGACCTCTGAGTGTTCTTTTCACTATTTTACACTGCCTTTTCCTTGGCCCTAACCTAAACTAGGACCACATTTACTTAAGTATTAAATTTCCAAGCAGAGCTTGAAGTATGTTCCCCACCCCCCCACCCCTTATCAAACTGAATGGCTGATTTGGGTAGGAAGGTCCAACTCTAGAAGATCCTGGCCCTACCCTTCCCCGTCCCCTCCATAGTTACCAAGAAAAAGGTTAGAGCAGGCAAGGCAGCTACATCAAAGAGAGATGACTGAGAACCTGGCAGAGGGCAGGATCAGTAAGAGAACCATATACATTCAGCATCATAGACACTCCTGAATCTGGCAAAGGAAAGGGGAGCAATACTCTTCAGGCCAGTAAAGAAACCACCACTTCTCTAGCCTGAGCTGGAAAGACTTGTTTAGGTAGCTGTTTAACCTGGACAGCAGTGAGTATCTGCTGAATGACCATCACCTGGTTTTCCCCCAAGATGAAGTCAGAAGTGATAACTGCCTGGGAGGAAAATGGGTCTGCAATGAGGCCACAAGAGGCAGCATGTGAGGGTCCCGCCTGCAGGTCACCTGCCCACCATGCATCTCCTATCCCATGGTGAAAGATTTGGATGTTCTATTGAGTGGCCCAGAATAATCTTTCTCCTCCAGGATCACATTTAATTCCATCTGACTGTTCACTCCAACCACTGTGACATTCACTCATCAGGGACTCTTAAATGTACTTTGGTTCAAGTGAACAGGCTATTACATATGTCCAACAGTGTTACTGTACAAAGTACCTGCTTGAAAGGACTTAACCTTGAGAAGTGGTCAACAAACATGGCGCCTGGGAAGAATTAGAGTCTCAGAGCAAAAATTTGAATGTTTACCAGAAAAGTTTTCCCCAAATTACTTTTGGGGACTTAAGTTATTTCTAAGAGAAAGTTTAATTGAGAAGTTATCTCTTGTCAACTTCTTATCCTTTATATATCTATATCTGTCTATATCTATATCAATATCTTTTGTTTTTATATCACTTTCTTTTTTTTTCTCTCCCCCACACAGGGGTTGTAAATGTAGTATCCTTTCTAGGAAGGAATAAAACTGAGAAAAAAAGCTGTTCAGCAAAACTAACCAAAATTCCAACTGAGTCTGATTATGAAATGTTACACACCCTTAGGCCTCCACCTCTGCAAAGGGAAGTCCATTCTCTCCCCTCTTTAAGTGGCTAGAACCTGACCACCCTAATTACACAACTCAACCTCTCATTTTATACCTAGTAACAAGTCCAAAAGGGAGATCTTAGAGTACACACTGACTTTCCCAACTCAGAACACAGTCAGAATGCAACTAAAAGAGAAATTCCAGAGACAAAAATGTTGCAATCACTAGGCTGTCAAATTGTGACTTAGTTAAAAGGGCAGTGGAAGCACTGAGGCACTGAGCAGAGAAGATGGTACAGAAGTAGGGCTCTCAGGAACTCTTGGCAGAGGCAGCAAAGAAAGATTCTTACAGTTATTGTAGGAGACTTCTGAAGGGTCAAAACAGAAATATGAGTATTTAGGAGAAAAAAGAGGAGGGAATGCAAGTATGAAAGAGGCAGACTTTACAAGAAAGGAGAAAGGGAGGAAAAATGGAAAACAGTATGATGCAGTAGAAATAGTACTAGACTTGGGTTCAAAACCTGTCTGCCACTTATTACTCATGTGATTTCGGGCAAATCACTTCTTTACTTCTCAGTTTCCTCATCTACGGACAGAGGCAGCCAATTGGCACAGTAAATGGAATAATGGGCCTGGAATCAGGAAAATCTGAGTTCAAATGTGACCTCAGACATTTCTTAGCCCTGGGCAAGTCACTTACTTTCTGTTTGTCACAGTTTCTTCAAACAAAATGGGGGATAATAATAGCAGTTACCTCCCAGATTTTTGTGTAGATCAAATAGATAATATTTGTAAAGTACTTAGTGCAGGAGCTAAGAAATGCTTGTTTCCCTCTTCCCTATAAAATAGAGAAGGGGTGAAGTAGGGGAGGAGAGTAGAAAGACTTCTAAGGTCCCTTAAAGTTCTAAATCTAGGATACTGTGAAAAAAGGAAATAAAAACTAAAAGCTCTAATGAGAGTAAAAGGAAGAATGTTGTTGAAGAAATTACTAAATTGTACTAACCAAGCCAGCGAATGATGATTTGGCACCTGGAAATGAAGAGGACCTGAGATACGTTAAATGAAGTTTCTTTCAATCTGGTGATATCTAGTTGGTCCAACTGGAAAGATCAATAGTTTTGGAGGCAGAAGACCCGGATTTAAATCCTACCTTTGCTGTTCACTACTTCTCTGACTCTCTGGGCCTCAGTTTCTTCATTTGTAAAATGAAGGGGTGTATTGTTGGATAAAATGGCTTCTGTGGTCCCTTCTAATTCTAAATCTATTATTGTGATCTGAGTTTCAGAGAGAAAGTATGTGGAGGTGAGGGAGAAGACAGATGATTTGGAACAGAGAGCAAAGGGTTTGAGCTGTGTTGTTCTCAATAGGCAGCAGGAGTTGAGTGGGATCCTATAACTTTTTAAAATATGAAATGAAAAAATAATCAAAGTCTAGAGAGAAACAAAGTATGGGAAATGTTCTAAATAAATAAATGTTCTTGCAAAGAAACAATAAAACCATCTGCAGAGGATGGGGCGGTGGAAGAGGAAGAAGGGGGAAAGATCCCTAGTAAAAAACAAAGTTTATTTTAAATTAAATTTTACTTTCTTATTTATTATGCCCTGAAGCCCTAAAGCCTAAAGAGACATAGTGGAAGAAATCCGCAGGGTTACAGGATAAGGATAGCAGTAATAATGCCTCACAGGAGTCCAGTTCTTTGTTAATGTAAAACAATATGTACATATGGGTTATTCAGTTACCAATCTCAGTCAGTGTGGTTTTAAACTTATTAAACTTTGGGGACCCCTTGTACTGGATTTGGGGGTCACTGATCATTTCTTTCAAATATCTTTTTCATGTAAAGTATAGGTTCTCCATTTCAGATTCAGATTTCACAGCAGACAGGGAGTCTCAGTGGAGGTAAGGGAGATGCTTCCAAGGCATCCACTTAACAAGTGGATGTTTGTCTAGCCTCTGCCAGACCCTGGGCACCTTGTGCTCAGCGAGGAATACAAAAATGGAGGAGAAGACAGAGTCTCTCTGCCATCAAGGAGCTTGGAGAGACAAACACAAACAAACAAAAGAGAGTTAAGTGACAGCAAGAGTCAGTTTGGGATTATGGGTCATGGGTATAGCAAGACCTTAAAATACATTTGCTAAAAAAACCACTTTGTGTGAATATTATAAAATATTCAGACTGCCCCAATAGCCCACAAAGGTGGCTAACCTTTAAAGATTTTCTTTTTTAAAAAAGAATAGAACAGTGTTCCTTTAATAAAGAGGGTTTTTTTTTCATACACTCACAAGAAGGGTACTTTTTTCCTTAATGAGGATACCTCTCGATTGAAAATCTCATTTTATTTTACTCTTTCTTAATGGAAGAATTTAGTCTAAGGCACTTCCTTAATGTACTAAAAAAAAAAAAAAAGCCTTTTGTGTATAACAGGGACCTTTGATGAATGGCAGCCTGATGCAGTGGAGAGACTATTTCCTATTTTTCCTGTATACAGCTTATTTGCACCTAGTTATTTGCATGTTCAGTTGTGAGCTCCTTGAGAATAGGAGCTGTCTTTTGCCCAGTGCATGGCACAGTACCCAGCACATAGTAGGTACTTAATAAATGCACTAAATGGTTGACCTAAATCAGAAAAGAACTGAATTTGATTTCTCTCTCTGAGATTACTAGCTTAGATAGCCTTGGGTTAGCCATCATCTCAGCCTCACCATCTCCATGGGAGGGAAGTGAGGTGGTACAGTAGGTAGAGCTCTGGGTTTGTGATCAGAAAGATTTATCTTGATGAGTTCAAATCCTGCCTCAGATACCTACTTACTAGCTGTGTGACCTTGGGCAAGTCACTTAACCCAGGTTGCCACAGGTTCCTCAGTTGTAAAATGAGCTGGAGAAGGAAATGGTAAACCACTCAAGTATCTTTGCCAAGAAAACCCCAAATGGTGTCAGGAAGTCAGAAACCACTGAAAAGACTCAACAACAAAAATCCCTAATGGAGAAATGAGGCTTAGGGTAACCTAAAGTATTTACCTTGGGGCGGGGAGTATTGTGAGAGTCAAATGAAGAATATATGTAAAGTGTTTTGTAAATCATAAACATTCTATATAAAATAAGCTATGTTATTATTATTATTATTATTATTATTATCATTGGAAAGAATATCAGGCTTGGAGTCAAGCATTTAAATTCTAGCTCTGCCACTTGCTAATTGAGTGATTTTAGGCGATCACTTTCCCTTTCTCACCTCCGTTTCTTCCTCTAAAATAAAGGTGCTGAAGGAGATGACCTGGGTCCCGCCTACCCTGACATTTTGTGATTCTGTGAAATTGTAAATGAAGCTTGTTTTCTTATGACTAATACCTCCCATTTCTAGAGCACTTTGAGGTTTGCAAAGCACTTCCCATACATTATCTTATTGTGGCAACCTTCTGAGATAGGTAGGTAGGTACTCCAGGTACCTCGATCTCCATTTTATAGACTAGGAAACTGAAGTTCAGAGAAGTTGTGAGACTTACCCAAGTAATTTGAATGAAAAAGAATCATGTTGAGAATGCCTATTGTAATTCTGTCGAGGGGGCCTGGAGGGAGCAGGGGAAGGTAAACTATTCTAGCTTGGTAAAAAGTTCCTTAGGCAGGGATTCTTTCCCCTGTAGCTGAGGACAAAGGTTCAAAGGTTGGGTATCAGGAGACAGCTGGATGCCACTAAAATATTCACGCTTGGGTTGCTGGCCTCCTTTCCACATTCATGGCTTATATCCAAACTTTCCTGTTAAGTGTTGTGGTTTTTTTGTTTTTTTTGTTTTTAAAGAAAATGTGATCCTATAGCAGTGGAGAATGAGGCCAGAGCTCAGCACAGGGAGTCTCAATCCTTCTCGTGTGAGGCTGGTGGCCAACGGCAAATCCTAAGTTTCTTGTTTCAAATGTTCGGTTCAGTTCTAGGAAAGTGGCCCCATTGACTGAAACCCAGTGGGGCACAGAAGATAGGGACTAGCACAGGACAGATCAAACCCTGGCATATGTGTATTTCCTATGGTTGTCCTTCATTCTCAGAGATGACCAAAATGACCTTACTATGTCAGAGTCAAGTTACAGTGTTATCTGACTGTGATGGATCCGATCAATATGAGCTGGGAATGCTCTGCCACAGGTTGGCATAAATAGTCCATGGGCACATTTGGGGTAGATTCTCTAAATTTGGGCATCTTCTCTTTATTTTGAGATGCTTCAATTCTCATAGAGCACTGAACTTTCTCTGATGAGGGCATGCCATCCTGGGCGGTCCTGTGCCAGTGTCTCCCATGTCACACAATCAATTCCAAAGTTCTTGAGAGAGACCTTGAGAGCTCTTTTTCTGACCATCCTGTAAGTACTTGCCTTGTGTGAGTTCTCCATAAAATAGTCTTTTAGGTAAGTGTATATTTACCAGAGCTGGTTCAGTGTTTGGGAGGCTCCAAGGGAAAGTACAAAGAGAAGAGATATCAGACTGATTACCAGACTGCAGGTCTACATGGCCATTGTACTGACTTCCTTGTTGTATGCCTGTGAAACGTGGACAGTCTACCAGTGCCAAGCCAGGAAAATAAATTACTTCCATTTGAATTGTTTTAGGAAGATTCTGACAATCACCTGGCAGGATAAGGTACCAGACACTGGTCCTTTCTCAAACTAAACTGCCAAGCTTTCAAACTCTGCTGTTTTCATATGTATGATAGTTGGTTACGTCTCATCACCCACCTATATTCATTTTTTCTTTGGAAAGTACAAAGGCTGCATCATCAAGATCTTTTTACACTCTTTAAAATTTGCTAAAGACCCAAAAAGTTTTCAGTGGGTTATATCTAGGGACGTGCTGCTAAATGTTTAATCATCAGCTCTCCAATAGAAAAAAAGTGTACATGACATACTTTTACACTTAATCTGCATCATTAACGTCTTCTTCATCACTTTCTTAAGTCTAATCAATCTAATCAGCCCTGATTTGTAGCATTTGCTGATTTCCAGGATGTAAATGCTCCCACTGAACATTTAACAACAAGCTCACCAGCCAGTTTGAGCTGGCTCTGGTAACACAGGGGTGTTCCTGTGTTATAGGAGGTGTTGTGAAGGTCAAATGAGACAGCAGAAATGAAGGCATTTTGAAAACTGTAAAGCACGATGCAATTTTATGGGGTTATTTCTAATTTATCCCCCTGTTCCTTCTGTTATTTCTTATTATGGAACTTTTGCAGGGCTTTGGTACCATTCAGAAGTTACTTTTTATATGTCTGCCTTTTTTCTTCCTTCCATGTGCTTTTCAAGGGTAGGCACTGTGTCATCTCAGCTGAACTACAGGAATGTTTATTTAAATGCCTTAGGCTCTATGGAAAGCATGGTGCTAGCCCCTGGGAATCCAAAGGCAAAAATAAAACTCCTTGTCTGCCCTTCAGGAGTTTATATTTTTCTGAGGAGAGTACGAATATGCATAGACAAGCAAATAAAAGTTAATTTGAGGCAGGAGATTGGGGTGAGATAAGACAAGCTCTGTCGAGGAGATGATATCTGAGCTGAGTCTTGAAGAAAGGTAAGAATTGGGGGAGGTGAAGATAGGGAGGGAGTCCGTGCCTGGTGTGGGGAACAGAAGTGGGGGATGGAATGACAAGTTCAGCTTAGCAGCTACTTTTGCTTAAGTGTAAAGGGAGTAATAGGAAATAAGTTGTAATGATAATGGAATTTGAAGATCTTCCATGCCCTTTGAACTTGCTGATGTAGCAGGAAGGGGTAGGACAACAGAAAGCCGTAGCATGGTGACTAGAAGCAGTGGCTGCAGTTGTGGTACGAACTCCTTTTTCTTTGAGCCTGCCAGAATCTCTGCTAAGGACTCCTGCTGAGCACTGCCAGGGACAGAACTGCGGTGGGGCTGGAGCTGCTGAGAGCAAGCTGCCTGGAACCTGAGCAGTTGTGTGAGTGAGGAGAGGAGGATCTTTGCCTGAGGTAGCCTGTCATGTTTTGAAGGCTTGAGAATGTGGGTGTTTACTCCATTAACTACATGTGCCAACTTCATAACTACTGTGTTGGCTTTGACTTTCTGGTTTTGGGACTCAGTTTTCTGGTATTTGAATAAATGCTCTAGCTATATTTCCCATGTAGAGAGCCTGTTACATTTTGTGGTTAATAACCATATCAGCATACTTATAGTTACTGGAGGCCTTGTGAATACTGCATTGTTGATACATTAGTCTGCAAAGGCATCCTGGAGTCAGATTGTAGAAGGTCTTAAAAGCCAGGCAACAGAACTTGCATTTTGACCTAGAAACAATATGGTGCCACTGCAGGTTTTTGAGAAGGGTAGTGATATGGTTAGACTAGTGCCTTAGGAAGGTAATGTATCTTGGCAGCTAGGTGGTGCAGTAGATAGAACACTGGAAGCTCTGAGTTCAAATCCAGCCTCAGACATCTACTAGTTGTCTGACCCTGGGCAAATCTCTTAACTTCTGTTTGCCTCAGTTTCCTCATCTCTAAAATGGGGAGAATAATAACACCTAGCTCTCAGAGTTGTTGTGAAGAGGAAATGAGATAATAATTGTAAAGTGCTTATAAGGCACACAGTAAGCATGAAACAAATGTCAATTGCTATTATTACATTGGCAGCCATGTGGAGCATGGGACCAATTCGAGGACCTCTGAAACAGACCAGGCAAAAAATGCTGAGGACCTGGGCTAGGAGAGTGAGCTGGTAGGAGGAAGTGGATGCAGGGGATTGGAGGGAAGGAGAATGGAAAATATTTGGCAACTATTCAGATATGGGGCGTGGGGGAGAGGGAAGAGTCAAAACTGAGGCTGAGGTTGTGAACCTTAGTGAATAGGAGGATGGTAGTAGGCTCAATAGAAACGGGGAGGTTTGCAAGAGTATCAGGTTTAGTGGGGGAAATTCCATTTTGGACATACTGAATTCAAAATGCCAATGGAAAATCTGAATGAATATGGCAAATATTCGGGGATTCAAGACTAGAATTCAACAGAGAGATAAGGACTGGACACATAGATTTAAGTATCTTGTAAAAAGATGGGAATAGATAAAATCATCAAGAAAGAAAGTATAGTGAGAGAAGAGGGCTCAGAACAGCCTTAGAAGACTTCCATTATGATGAGTTAGAATGGGAGGAGGAAAACAAAAAAAGAACAATATCACAGAAATGAGGGGAAGAGAAACTTTTGAGGAAAAGAAAATAGAAAGTCACAAAAATAATTATAGAGACATCAAATGGATTAAAAAAAAGACCACTGAATTTAGAATTGAAGAGTTAGTTGACTTCTCATACATACATCACGATAAACTCCAAATGGATACATAACCTAAACATAAAAGATCAAATCATAAACAAACTAGAAGAGAAAGAAAGGAGCTACATCTCATATCTATGGATGAGTGAGAATTCTTAACAAAACAAGGAATAGAGATTATCATAAAAGATAAAATGGACAATTTTGATTACATAAAATCAAAAAGCATTTCCACAAGTAACGTAAGTTAGAATTAGAAAGGAAGCAGATACATGGAGAAAAAAGCATTTGTAGGGATTGACTTTGGCACAGAGAGAAGGACCATATCTTACTTGGAGATTGGAGCAAAATGGGGAATGATGGGAGGGATGTAGAGCTGTGAAATAATAGAAAAGGACCTCACAATGAAGTACCCTGATTTTCCCAATAGGAGACAAAGTCTCTGCTGAGAAGGATGGGAGTGAGAATGGTGTAGGGGGTTTGAGGGGAGAAGAGCAGGGTTGGGACATGGGAGAGATTCAACAAAGAAAAAAAGGATTGTCATGCAGCAGGTAGGTCCAAGGTGAGATTAGATAGCACATAATTGTCATTTGTCATGCATCATGCTAGATGAGTTCCTCCAGGAATGTTCTTTTTTTTTTTTTTTAACAACCTCCCAGCCCAATTCTACGTACATTGGAAGTGCTTAATTAGTAATAATTGGATAAATGGACAAGATATTATTAAGTGCAGATGAATGTGCTGGAATTAGCTGGAACTGATCATTAAATTTTCAGTCAGAGTATTTACAGCTTGGAAATCCACAAATACTATAAATCAGGGCTCAGTTTATTGCTTTGTTGATTGTACTTAAGAAAGAGATGGAAAAAATATAAATAACCCAGATTAAAATTGTCATTTTGATTATTATTATAAATATCTAAATTAATTACAAAGGACATATGAAGGAAAACACTACATCCAGAGAAAGAACTGCCAAGTAGAAATATGTGTAGAATGATTTTATGTACAAATACACACACACACACACACACACACATTTGTGTCTAATGGTAGCTATCTCTAGGGTGGGGGGGGAAAGGAAAAAAATTACATGATAACTTTATTATATATTTAAAAGGAATAGCAAGTTATACATAATAGATTTGCAGTTTCATGAGCAATCTTTTTTTTTTTATTATTATTATACTGTGTTATGGAGAGGCTTGTTTTATTTCATCAATCAATCGATCAATTCTAAAGTGTATTGTGAGGCCATTTTTTCCCTGGAGGGCTAGTTGTTAAATATTTGCCAGAACATTCTTGGGCATGGGCTACCCCAACTTCATTCTTAGCAAAATACAACTCACGAAATAAAAGATTCATATAAGATTCATAAAAAGATTCAATAAAAGAATGGCACAAGCCATTCCCCTAGACAGGCGGGGTACTGAGTTGAAGAGCACACCAGCAAGTCTAAATGCCTGTCTAGGGCATCATGATTTTGCCTTTGTGCCCCAGGTAGCATCAGCTGAGGATATGTGGATTCTGTTGCTCACCTGGGAGGAGTCACATTTCCTGGTATCCTTCTCTTTCTTTGCCAGTCGTTTCTTTTTCTTGTGAAGAGGATTGGACTCTAAAATCATTTCTTCCAGTTCAAAGGTGGGATCACAGTTCAGTCTGCCTTTCTGTGGGGAACAAAAGAAAAGGTCACCTCAACCTTTTAGTTTGTTTTACAAATGGGTCAGATCTAGGGAAGGGACTGAACTAAGTCTCAATGAAATCAGCTCAAGACAATAGAGAAAGTCAAGCTCCCACTGTCTGCTTTACATAATTCATTGCCTCCTTCCCTGACATAGAATGCTCTTCATTCTTTATGCTTATATTTTATTCTCTCTGTCTTCTAACAAGCCCACCATGGGTAGAAAGGGAGACACACATCTTTTCTAAAGGACATTTTACCTTTCTTTTTTGTGGACTTTTTGGGTCACTGTGGGATCTCATTACTGGAAAAGTGCTATGACACTAATGAGACCACTCACACAAAGGGCTGGCCTGGGGTTTAATGGGAAGAGCAATGGATTTGTGAGCAGAAGGCCTGGAATCAGATTCTGGCTTTTGTACCGACTTTGTGAGAATAGGAACAAGTCATCTCACCTTAGCCTCAGTGTTTTCTGTTAAAAAATGAGAGGACTGAACTACATGATCTCTAAGGATCCTTTCAATTCTAAATTCTATGTTGTTATTTGGCTAAGTGTCACAGTGGCTGGAGCACCAGGGCCTGGAGTCAGGAGGACCTGAGTTCAAACTCAGCCTCAGATACTTCCTACCTGTGTGACCCTGGGCAAGTCACTTAATCTTTTTTGTCTTAGTTTCCTCATCTGTAAAATGATCTGGAGAAGGAAATGACAAACAACTCCAGTATCTTTGCCAAGAAAACCACAAATAGGGTCATGAAGCATCAGACACAACTGAAACAACTCAACAGCAACAAAATTAACTCACTAGGGAGAGAAGCCTATCTCTAGTCTCCACCATATTAAGGAAAATTTATTTGGTTGTTCTCCCCCCCCCCCCCCCGACTTTGTACAAAGGATTCATACAGCCCAGACCATGGGACACTCCCCAACTCTATGAGGCTTTATGGAAACAGTAATTTCTTCAGATATGCTGTCACACTAAAGTTTCCTTTTTTTTTTAAACTGCCAGAGTGATTCTTGCCTTTACCACTTGTATCTTGACATGTGATCAGAGACAGACCTATACTGCTATGCAATTACATGAAATATGTCTGGCCCTCCAAGTAAGCTGCAAGTTCCTTCAAGAACAACAGCGTCCCTTGGTTGTCCTGTTTTTTAATCCCTAAAAATTCTTGGCACAGAGCTGAGCCCAAAGTTGGTGCTCAGTGAACACTAGCAGAACAATGACTATGTGAATTTCTGTAGCTCTGAAACAAGGGCTCTATGTGGAGCTAAAGACCCCAAACTCTGAACTTTCACAAGATTAAGGGCCTTAAACACTGGCATAAAATGTATTGCCAATATGCTTCCAAACATGGTAATACTATTGATGGGTTAGCATTTTGCATGCATTTCATCCACACAGATAAATTTATAGAAGCAACATCAGTATAGTGGATAGGGTACTAAGCTTGGACTTAAGACAAAGGTTCAAAATCTGCCTCTGACAAATATTAGTATGTGACACCAAGCCTCTTCCTCTATCATATAACCTCTCTGTCCCTCATATATCTCTCTTGTCCCTAGGACTTGGTAAAGTACAAATGTAGAGCTCCCTATACTAAGATGCTTCCTGTATTGAATCATTCTGAATTCCCTCCTAGTAAGACAATTTCTTGGCGTGGGATGGCCTGAGGCAAAGGCTATAAACACCTACATAGCAACACAACATTTGAGTTTTGCCCTATAGAGCCCCAGTGGGTTGGAATTTATAGACCCTTCAAAAGCAGGAAGAAACACACTCTAAACTTGGAACAGGTGTTGAAATGAAGAGGGGGAGAGGAAGTGGGAGGTTGGACTTCTTTCAGTTGACTTACATTAGGAATAAAAGTTGGAATCAGCCTCTTCTGTAGAACTGCATCCCAATTCACATCAGTCATGTAGGAACAGTCTTGGACATCTGATAGCTGAGAAAACCTGTGGTCAGGATTGTGTTCAAGCAACTGCCAAGAAAACACAAGAGTTCAGATGATGAGGTATGGAAAGGCCCAGTGAGGCCAATTTTTATGGGCAGTTCCATTGCTAATGTTTTCAGATATCTGTCCCCACTTTCTCATACCACCTGTAGGTAGTACAGCTACCTACTGCCACGGCACAGAATCAAAGGTTTAGAATGGAAAGGAATATGAAAAGTCATGCAGAGCAGAGGTTTCATACATACCACTGAGCCCACAACACTGCCAGGTGCAGCCTGAAGCAGATTCAAATGCAACTGGGAAATACTGAACAAAATAAATAAAAACACAACAGAACCTAGATAGTAATACTAGATGGCTTTCTAAGTCAGTAAGTACCCCTACAGGGATCCTCGCATTTGGCTTAGCGACTTCTGTTTCTATTTGAGTTGGACACCACTGATCTAGACCTCCCTCATCTTACAGAAAAGGTAACTGACTCTCACAAGAGGTCTTGCCCATGGTCATTCAACTAGTAAGCAGACTGGTCGATTCTACTTCCACATCTCTTGTATCAATCCCCCTCCCTCCAATGAATCAGGCCCCAGCCTCAGGAACTCGTTACCCCTCACAGGTCCCCATACTTGGGCAAGCCCAAACCAGGACTCCCTCTTCCCCTCATCCTCCTTCTAGGATCAGCTCAGGGGCTGCCTTCGGTAAATGGGAAGCTTTTCTTGAGCCTCCTCGTTGCACTACTCTTTCCTGCCTCAGATTGCTGTCTATTTATTCAACTGTTTACAGAGTATAAACTCCAGTAAGATTCAGCCTCCTTGAAAGCAAGGACAATTTTTAATTTTTTAAAGGTTTTAAATTTTTGTCTTTGTGTTCCTAATGCCTAGAAGCCTGTGCTTTGCACAGAGTTTTATTGTCGTTCAGTTATTTCAGTCACGTCTGACTTTCATGACTCTATTTGGGGTTCTCTTGGCAAGGATACTGAAGTGGTTTGCCATTTTCTTCTCAAATTCATTTTATAGATGAGGAAAATGAGGCAAATAGGGTTAAGTGATTTGCCCAGAATCATACAGCTAGTAAGTGCCTGAAGCCAGATTTGAACTCAAGAAAATAAGTCTTCCTGATTTCAGGCCCGGCACTCTGTCTACTGCACCAGCAGCTGCCCCTTTTCACAGAGTAGGCACTTAAATAATGCTTGGTGCATTAAATAAGCTGTTAAAGTGAAAGAGATAGCATAGCAATTGCCAGGATATGGAAATAAGAGAATAAATGACCTTGTGCACATATTTGGCTTTTGCCTGCACCAAAGTCTCTTGCAAACACCTCACTGAAGTGTGGAGGGGGACAATGACTTCTCAAAGGTGATGTCAATTCTGGCAGATCCTACAAAATTGAGATGGCTTTGAGTATGAGCTAAAGAACAGACTGTCTCTGTCATCTGATGACCAGCCTCCTTCAGTCAGATGAGGCCCATCACTAGAGAAGTGGACATGAGGTGATGAATTATTCTGACCATAGCAATTCACTCAACCATCAACAGAGGCGGAGGGACTGTGAAATGCCTTGCTAGAAGCAACATCCAAACAGAAGAAAGTGTGGGCTCTTAAAGTGCTGAAAATAAAGTTGCATTTTTGAGATTTTTCTTATGTTCTTGATGGTGTAACTTTTGGAGATTAATAAATGTTTATTGACTGCGTGATTCCACTCGATGTCTGACTTTCTTCGAGAAAGGTCACTTGGTATATTAGCTGTGTAGAGATAATGCTTACTTTGACTTGGAGCTTAGATTGGAGACTTGGTGTGTGATAAACACTCTCTGTTCTGGAAATGGTCTAATGGGGAAGGGTGAGGTTCTAACTAGGAACATGCCAGCCATTCTGAGAACAGAATGGAGAAGCCTGCCACTTAGCATCCATGTCTTTGTCTGAGATTGGGAAGTAAATAGTATGATTTTACCCATACATGAAGGACACGTGGGTGAGTAAGACAAGGGGGAGTGGAAAGTGTATAGGATTTGAAGTAAGAAGACCTGAGTTTGAATCCTAGCTCTGCCACTTACAACCTGTATGACGGGAAATTCACTTAAACCACCCTGGCACTCGGTTTCCTCATCTGAAAATGAGATGATTGAGTTAGATGGCTTCTGAGGTTGCTAGAACTCTAGAGTTGTGATTTTATGAGTCCTGAAATTTAACTTGGTCCCAACTTGACCCTGTTGTAAACTATATATTACCTCACTTCAAAGACAACAGAAGTGGCTTTTCCCCACAAGGACTGGCAATCTTTGAAAAACTGTACAAATTGTCAAGAAAAAATATTCAGTGAGAAGCTCTTTTTTTTACTGGGGATTACCTGTTGCAACTTCTCTTCTTCCCTAAGGTATACCCATTCTCTTCTGCCCACACCAGAGCCCTAATTAGAAATGTTTGTACCCAGGACAAGTGACATAAAGTATTCCTGGGGAAAGCAACATAAACATTAATGAATAAGCCATTTCCATGAGAAATGGTGGAACAGGGGTAGGCCAGACATGCAATGTCACCACTGGCCTACCATCTAACAGTTTCCTAATTTTCTATTTTAACTATTTCCTATTTTAACTAATTATTCTTACTCATTGGGTGCTAAGTTCAATTTTTTTTTATGCTGCTAAAGGACTGTAAGTACTAGCAGTATTTTCTAAATTTGGGGCCCCTGGTTGCCCACTTAAATTGCTTCTCTCCTGTAATCTTTGCTCAAAGGTTTGCCTTAAAAAGAACAACCACCACAAAAGAAAAACAAATCCCCAGTTGAATGGGAATCAAGTTCTACTGGTCAACTCCTGTTTATCACTTTTATGTTAAGCTATTAAAAATTCACCTCCACCTCCTCTCTAGGAAAGGGTACAGTGATCACTTCAAAGCACAACTTCCATAGCAGTGAGTTCAGGGGAAATGAGCAGGATGCAGCTGAAGTGACAACAGTTTCATAAAGTGAAGCTATTAACCAAGGGTGATCATTCTCATTATGTGGGAAAAGTTCCGCTAAGATGAGTGTTATCTGGTGACTTGTGATTGTAGTTTTATCCTGAAGGATCTGGAGCTGGCCTGTGCCTCAGACTATCTCCACAGACCACATATTGACTCAGAAATCTACAAACTAATATCATCCATGTTGTATTGTATTTTATTGATTTTTTTGTTAAACATTTCCCAGTTACATTTTGATCTGGTTCCCGCAGCACTAGGAAACGTCCCCAGCCTCTTAGGGCCCACAGACAGGGAGTCTGGACACGTCCGGGGTAGTGGATAGAGGCTAAGCTGAGTCATAAAGACCTGAGTTTGAAGTCTTCCTCAGACCACCACTAGTTAGGTGACACTATTCAAATCACTAATTTTTCTCAGCCTCATTTTCCTTTTGGGGAATGGGGATAATAATGACCCTTACCTCACAGGGTTAATGTGATAACTTTAAAGAAATTTGCAAATTTTAAATCACTATATAAACTCTTATTCTTTAAAAAAAATTTTCATCTGGGAACATAGAGTCTCATGATATGCTAAACTTTAAAGGAATAAAAAAACCAAGAGAACAACCATAGCAACTTTGGGAAGTTGTCTCGGTGCTGCAGTGGTCACAGCTCTGGGGCAGTCCAGTGATGACCACAGCCAGCCATCAGGCCTGAGAGCTGGACCTGCTGCCTCTGTCTTCTTGGGCACTGCTGCCAGTATTACCTAAAAGCCATCACTTCATGACCTCAAAAATCTGTGATTTCATCAATGAGGATATTCTCTTGTGTAATGCAGATCATAACTTCCCAGCACCTTAGTGGATAGTTTCATGAGTCGCTGTTGCCAAAAATGTGAATCATTTTGGAGGCCAGCCTTTGCATGATGAGCTTCTCCATGGTTTTGCAAGGCTGGTCCTCAGTTTAACATGTGATAATTAAATTCACACAATGCACCAGGTACTTGTAAAGGACTTGGGATAAAACAAAACAAAACAGTCCCTGTCCTCAAAGGGGTTACACTCTGCTGGGGGGCTGCAACTTGTTGCTGCTCAGTCAGAACTTGGATGGATTGGAGAAAGGAGAAACTTGAGTCCAGATTTGTTGTTGTTGTTGAGTTATTTCAGTCATGTCCAAGTCTTCATGACCCCATTTGGAGGTTTTTTTGGCAAAGATACTGGAGTGATTTGCGATTTCCTTCTCTCGCTCATTTTACAGATGAGGAAACTGAGGAAAACAGGGTTTAGTGACAGGGTCACACGGCTAGTAAATGTCTGAGGCTGGATTTGAACTCAGGAGGATGAGTTCTTGATTTCCAGTCTAGCACTTTATCCACTGTGCCACCTAGCTGCCCCAGTTACAGCATGTACAACAAGTAAATAAATACAAAATACATTTCAAGAGGGAGAGTGCTTATGTTTGGGGGAGAAGAGAGGGTGTCACAGAAAAATTCTCTTGTGGGAGATAGCATTTTTGAAGGAGACTAAGAATTCTACGTGATGGAGGTAAAAAAAAAAAGCATAATAATAATAATGCATAGCATTTATACAGTGCTCTAAGGTTTGCAAATCATTTTACTTATGTTAATTCATTTCATCCTAGCAAACAACTCTGGGAGAGAAGTACGATTATTAACCCCATTTTACAGATGAGGAAACTGAAGCTGAGAGAGGTTGTGACTTGCCCTAGGTCACATAGCCAGTAAGGTCCTGAGGCAGAACTAGAACTCAGGCCTTCGGGAGTGTAAATCCTGTTCTCTCTCCACTGAGTCACCTAGTTGAACAGAAATGGGGGATGGAATATCATATGTGACAAGTCTAACTAGGATGGAGAATACATGAAAAAGAGAAATGTGGAATATGAATGGATGGGAGTTAGATGGTGAAGTCATGTCAAGCTGAGGATTTTATAGTTTAGCCAAGTGGCAACTGACAGCCATTGAAAGTTTTTGAGTCAGTCCCAGGGAAGTCCAAATCTGGCCCATTGTCCAATTTTTTTATAGCCCCACAAACCAAGATTAGTTTTTTTGTAAGATTATATTTTAATATAATTTTAATATAGTATAACTATTTTCATATAACACAATAATATTAAAATAATATAAGTTTATATTTTCAATATAATAAGACTTTAAGTAAAAATATAAGATCATTCTAGGTTGTCACATTTGGCCCATGATGTGTATTTTGCCTACCCTTGGCACTTTAATGGCTACAAAATGCTTTCTTCACAATCCTAGGAGGTAGGTGTTGTAAACATTATGATGACCATTTTATGGATGAGGAAAAGTGAGATTCAGTGACCCCATACTAAGTACTAAAGTTAGGATTTGATCCCAGGACCCCTGACTTTGGTGCCATAGCTCCTTCCACTATTCTACGTTTTACTAACAAAGGTACCTCACCGAGTTGACTTGCATACAATAAATTCAGCTACCAAATATCCATGGCAGGAATGGATGAAAATGTAAATTTGTTTATAACACATTATCCATTCAAGAAGGGAGGACCTATGTGAAGAAAGAAACTTGGAGAACTGTTAAAAGAGATGTGAACTGTCACAGCTGCCTAACATCTGTAAGGTTCTTGCAGACTAATTTCTGACACTTGGGAATCTGTTTTGAAAATATGCTTTCACTCACAGATTCAGCCTGAAAAATAAATGCTTTGGTTGCAATAGCACTGAGGGAAGATATATATGCTTCCTTCCCCTCCTCCATACTGCCATCAGGGCCAGAAAACTGTCACAGACAAGGTTAGGGAATGTTCTGTAGACCAGACAATAGAGAGCTTGAGTCTTGTTACTTATTTCTCACTGAGACTGAAATACTGTTCTTTCTGAATTAAAAAAAAAAAGAAAATTGATTTCCTTTTTGGGGGTAGCCTGATTCTACCAATTTCTTTTAAAAATTCTTCTTATGGTTTCAATCATATAAATTATCTTCTATTTTCCATAGATTACATGCAGATGCTGGTAAACAGCTATAAATTATCTTCTATTTTCCATAGATTACATGCAGATGCTGGTAAACAGCTATTATGTTTACCCTACCCCACCCTTCCCATTTCAGAATTTGGAAGGTGGGGTTGCTTGGGAATGACATCTCTAGATGAAAGTTTTTCTACCCTTTCAGACAGTAGCTGAACTTAGAAGGATCACTAAAAATTACTGTATCAGGGACAAATTCAGTTGGAAGAGGGGGACGGAGGACAATCTATCCAAGGGGGCTTCTATACCATGAGAGACAGTGGTCTATTTCCCAGAGTCTAAACTGAACTCCCATAACACAGTAAATGGTCCCTGATAAAGACAGCAGGTAGGGGTGCAGTGATGGGAAAAGGTGGGCCCTGAGAAAGGGGCTCTGGAAATGGCGACCTGGGGTCATAGCACAAAGACAAAATAAAACGGCAACAAGTCAGGGAACCACAGGGAGTCTGAGGAACGACAACCCCCATAAGTCAGCTCCCTGATAACAAAGTCCAGAGAGCCCAATGCTAGTCATAGGCCTGGTTGTACAAGTTTTACAGATATAATTTGCTCCCTAATCAAAATGGAATGACTTCATAAACCAAAGAGAAAGTTAAATTCTGTGACCTTTGAGAAAAAAGAATCCTCCATGCTAGCTGGAATGGAGGCATTTTCATGATGTGCTGTCAAAGGAAGCAGTGCAGAAAGACTGGAGAAGGCACTGATTTTGGATTCAGGGACTTGGCTTAAAAAATTCCTCTGACACGACCTATATAACCTTGGCAAGACGTTGAACTTGCGCCTTAGTTTTAGGAGCAACTAGGTGGTACAGTTGATAAAGCAGGAAGTCGAAAAGACCCGAGTTCAAATCCTGCTTCTGCACATGTCTCCATGACCCTCAGCAAATCACTTAATGTCCATTTGCCTCAGTTTCCTCATCTACAAAACAGAGATGGTAATAGCATCTACCCCTCAGTATCAAATGACATCATATTTGCACAGTATTTTACAAAACTTGAAGGCCCATATGAATGCGAGCTCTTATTTTTATTAATTATTATTATTTGTTCTTTGCTCATCATCACAATGAAAGGCTTGGATTAGCTGGCCTCAGAAGTCCCTCTAGCTCTAGAGCTATGATTTTAAGAGTATTTTCAGGATTGTATCAGTAGAAATTAGACTGAAGCCAAAAGATTTATTTCAGCAGAACCACCAGAGGGTAGTATCCAACCTCGTCAGATGGAAATGTTATTGTGAGCAATTGTTCTACACATCTCAGTTATCTTTTCTTCTAAATTCATTCCTGTGGCATCCCCTCTCTCTGCTCCATGGTTGGCATCTTTCTTACGCTATGTATTGCTAATCATCTGTCTATGTGTTCATCTCTTAAGAGGTCTTACCAGCTGGTAAGCTCCTAAAAGGAATGTAGTTCTTGGTGACGTTAACAGTGTTTAGCCCAGTTCTGTGAATACAGCAGGTGCCCACAAAATATTTCTCCATGAACACATTCTCTTCTTAATAAGACTCTAAGCATCTTTCAGGTAAGGATCATATGTTATGTTTCTTTTTATCTCCCACAGTGCCCAGTAGGTGCTCAGTAAATACCTGTTGAATCCAGTTTGACATATGTTCAATTCAACGAATATTTATTATGTCTACCGTGTCAAGATACTAAAGTTGAAAAGAGACAAAATGGTGTAATGTCTGCCCTGGAGGATCTCAGAGCCTACGCTTGCGCTGGTGTACATGCTGCTCTTAGAATCAGGTCGTCTGGTTTTGAATCTCAAATCTGCCAATTTTTATTACACATGTGACCTTAGGCAAAACACTTTTCTGCTCCAGACCTGTTTCCTCATCTGTATGTCATGGAGAACTAACCACTGGGAAATTCATCAATGGCCTTCCATGCATGTTCATGAGAACTGGGCTCAATGACCTAGTTACACGAAAGTGATGAAGTTGAACTACATGGAATCTCTTCCAGCATAGGATCTCAGATCCTTTGTATAACAGGTTCTCCTAGGTGGCACAGTGAATAGAGTGCCAGACCTTGAGTCAGGAGGACCTAAATTCAAATCTGACTTTAGATACTTATTAACTGAGTGACCCTGGGCAAGTCACTTAACCATGTTTGCCTCAGTTTCCTCATCTATAAAATTAGCTGGAGAAAGAAATGGCACACCACTCCAACATCCTCACTAAGAAAACCCTAAATGGGGTCATGGAGAATTTGACATGATTGAAACAGCTGCCCAACAAATGACAGGTACACTGATAAGCAAGATATAAAATACGGTGTATACAAAGTACTCTAGGAAAATTTGAGGAAGGGGAGAATGTTTTATTCTAGTAAATTAAATTAGATAATATATGGGGAAGCACTTTATAAAATATGAAAGAACTACACAAGTATAAGGGCTTATTATTTTTTGAATCATGGAAATGGTTCTGACAATGGAATCTGAGGATTTGAGTTTGAGTCCTGGCTCTGACACTAAATGGGGAGCATCTGGCAAGTTGCTTCCTTTTCTTGGACCCCAGTTTCCTTTCTGTAAAATGGGGAATGTAATACTTGAATTATTTAGCAACCAGAGCTATTGTGAGGAGCAAATGGGATGACGTTTGTAAGTTTAAGATCTTAAGATCATAGGAGTATAGGTAGAAAGGACCTTAGAGGCTAAAGAGGACAACCCCTTTGCTTTTAGAATATATATATTAATATATCATATATATCATATAATATTATATATATATAATTTATTGTTAACATTCATTTAAAAAATATTTCTCTCCCTCCAGTCTCTCCCCCACCCATTGAGACGGCAAGCAAAATGATATCAATTATACATGTGAAATGTCGACTATATTTCCATATTAGTCATCCAATACCTTTATTTTGCAGTTGAGGAAACTGAGGTAGAGAGGTCAAGTGATTTACCCAAGGGCACATAACTAGTAAGTAGCTGAGGCAGGATCTGAACCCAGAACTTCCTGACTGCAAGTCCAGTGGCCTGAAAGCATATACTGCTACATTAACACAGGCAATTATTCATAATACCCCCACAGTCATGGGGACCGTGCTGTCCCTTCTCTTACCTTTTTCAACAGCGTCACCATTCCCACTGACCACGAAGCTGGGTAGGTCACAACTACTGTCTTAAACATGTGAGCAATGTCATTAGTGGATGCACCGGAGCGAATTTGATACGGCCTCTGCAAAAATACAACAAGGAAATTATTTCTTTTTTGTCTGGCGGAGGGAGAGGAGAGAGGAAGGCAGAAAAACACTTCCCTTGGAAATTTTTCCAGGTCAGGCATTTAGGAACTAAAGATGTTTTTGTGTAGTTTCTAAATACTCCCCCTCCCCCCATTGCTATCCTCAATAGAGCCGCTGAAAATCATTTCTGGGCCTGGCCTCGCCTGGCCGAAGTAAATAGATTAACAGTGGGTTGTAAACACAATGGGAAATGACAATAAACTCAACTGAAATGAGGTAACTCACAAAGCAAAGGGACCTGGGAAAAAAATGGAAAAAAAAAACCAACCCAAAACAATGCACCACCAACAAAGAGCCACCACCTAGCTGGGTTGTGGCCAGTATAGCTGGCACTTTCAAAACAGAGGTAGCAAGTCCAGGCAAGGAGAATTCACTGATTGGACGAACCAAGCTGCAATAGTGTTTGGATATGGCTGGAGGCCTGGGTAAAGCAGGTCAAGTATGGGAGGTCTCAGGTGGGCTCCCCTCCTTCCCTCTGTTTGGGCAAAGTGAAAAGAAAATATGGAAGCAGAAAATTTGGTTCTGCTACCATTGCGACATTGGGTCAGTCAGCTCCTTTCTGGGTCTCTGTTTCCTCTTTTATGAAATGTGGAGTTTGGTCAAGATGATCTATACTCTAAAATCTCTTTCCACTTCAAATCCCATAATGCTATAATAAGTGGTGATAAAACCAGAAAGCTAGCATAAGAAATAAAATTTTTGCTACTGTCCTGGGGTCCCTAATTGGATGGATGTCCTAGGGAAGAATATTTCTTTGGGTGAGACCACTTTCTGGGTGAAAATTTACAGTTAGAGAGTTTCTGCTCTCCAATTATAGTCTTTTGTTTTTTTGAGGGGATTGATGGAGAGGACTCATTTTATTTCGCTCTGAAAAAATAAATGAATTCTCATGAGGTTCACAGTTGTCCATTTAAAGATAATTCCAGAGGATACCATTCACGTAAGAGTTGGCATGGTGCAAGAAAAAGATTGCTAGAGCCACAGAGATTTGGGTTTGAATCCCAGTTCAGACACTTGCTGCCTCTGCAAGCTTGGGCAAGTTCTTTAAGCTGTCTGGTAAGCTGAGCCTGGACCAAATGACCTTTGAGGTCTGTGGGCCTCTGCAAGTGCTGCCGAGGCTTAGGTTTCATTTCTGTCTTTGGAAGATTTCAATTTAATATTTAAATATTTTCATTTAATATTTCATTTAATACATACTAACTAAATATGTCTTTCCACAAGCAACTTATAAATGAACAATAGCTCACATTTACATAGCACTGCTACATGTCCAGGGCAGCACCATGGATAGAGGGCTGGGTAGAGTCAGGGAAACTCATCTCCCTGAGTTCAAATCCGGCCTCAGACACTTACTGGCTGTGTGACCCTGGGCAAGTCATCTAAACTTTTGCCTCAGTTCCCTCATCTGTAAAATGAGCTAGAGAAGGAAATGGCAAATTCCTCCAGTATTTTTGCCAAGAGAATCCCAAATGAGATCATGAAGAGTCAGACATGACTGAAATGACTGAACAATAAGTATCATGTGTCAGATCTTCCTTCCTTCCTTCCCTCCCTCCTCTCCCTCTGTGCACATAGGGAATCATACTCTTACCTGCAGGTGTTCTTCCCAAAGGAATATCAGTTTTGACTGTTAAAATCTCACAAGATATCTGGGGGTTTATGAGCTAGATTTCTTTTTTTAAGGACCATACCTTAAGCCAAATCACTCTGGTTCTCCCTGATTGGCCAACAGGTCCCAGCCCAAGCCTCACTTGGTTATTGTTTGGGTTTTGATAGCTCAGAATGAGCGTAAATAGCAATTGTTTCTGTTTTGGCCAGAAACCCTGAAGGTCTTCCTCTCCTACATGGATTTTTTTTTTGACTAGGTAAAAGAGGATATTCTTGCCTCATTTCTTACCTAGTCTTAATCACAGAATGGGCATTGCTTCAGTCAAAGTGAGACCTGGGAAAGACTTTAGCTTAAAAGGCCAAGGTCCCCCACTGCTTCTGGTGCCATCTCCAGTCATCCTGATCTGTCTCATCCCACTGGATGTAGATGTGAGGTAGGTGACTTTGCATAGCCCAGCCTCACTTAAATCCAATTCACTTGCAAGCATGACGTCCATCACCTTCCTGATGTCGTGGGTCCTCTTTGAGAATGGACAAATAGCAGTGCGCTAGATACTGTGTTAAGTAAGCACTTCACCATTATCATCTCCTCTGATCTTCACAACAACTCTGGGAGGTAGGTGCTGTTATTATCCCCCTTTTACAGATAAGGAAACTGAGGCAAATAGCGGGTAAGGGATTTGCATAGGGGCACAGAGACATGAAGTGTCTGAAGCAAGGATTTGAATACAGGTTTTCCTGACTCTGGGCCGCTAGGTGGCACAGTGGATAGAGTGCTGGGCCTGGAGTCAGGAAGACTCCTCTTCTGAGTTCAAATCCAGCCTCAGACACTGACTAGCTGTGTGATTCTAGACAATTCACTTAACCCTCGTTGCTTCAGTTTCTTCATCTGTAAAAAGCCTGTAGAAAACCCCAAATGGGGTCATGAAGAGAGACGTGACTGAAATGACCGAACAACAACTTCCTGACTCCAGGCCCCCTGAGCCTATCCAGCGAGCCAGCCGATTAGGAATCACTGCATAGATAAGAAGTTATCTTTGTTCAGATGTGTCTGACTTCTTACGACCATGTGGTCACAAAGCTTGCCAATACTGTCCATGGAGTTTTCTCAGCAAAGACATGGGAGTGGCTCCTTATTTCTTTCACCAGTGTACAAAGGCAAATAGAGGTTAAGTGGCTTGCCTGGGGTCAGACAGTTTGTCAGGGTCTGAGGCCACATTTGAACTCAGGTCTTCTTGACCCCAGGTCCAGTGCTCTATCTGCTGAGCTGCCGAGCTGCCTCCACAGATGAGAGGCACCATGACTTCATAACTAGAATGAGGAGTTTAGAATCAGTCCTGTGAATTGCACAACTTCCTCAGTAAGTGCTCCATACATCTATCTCTAAGACTATAATTTATAGTCTTATAAGATGTTGTGATGTACATTGAAGTAAAGATTTTCCATGCAGGAAATTCTCTACACTAACGAAATCACAAGCTGAAATTCCCCCATTTCCTCTACCAAACAAACAAACAAAACAGAAGTCTCAATAGGATAGAAATGTTCATATAATCATGCACTGTATCGTAGGGTTGGAAAGAAGCTTAGAGGTCCTCTAGCTAGCTGCCTCATTTCTTTCCTTTTTTGCAAAATGCTTTATTGTTGTCTTTTGTTTTTACACCATTGCAATGCTCTTACACTGCCCCCTCCCCACTGAACCCTTTCTTGCCACCGAGACAAATTAAGTGACATAGGAACCAGTCTGCCATGTGCATGTACCACATTCCAGTTGTGGTTCCCACTGCCCTGCTGAGAGGAGGAAGCTGTATTTTCTCATCAGCTCTCTAGGACTGACGTTATTCATTACAGTTCATCAAAGTTGAATGTCTTTTGAGTATTGTTGTCATTTATATTACTGTGGGTATATTGCTGTCTTGGATCTGCTTTCTTCATTCTATATCATCTCATACCTTCCCATTTTCAATGGCCCAAGATGAAGAGCCATTCCCCAATATCATAGACAAAGAACAGTTTTCAGGAGAAGAAATGCAAATGGTCAACAACCACATAAAAGACAGATTATTAATAACAAGATGAATACAAATTAAAGTAATGCTATTTCACCTCTCACCCAACAGATTATCAAGGATAATTAAAAATGGAAATATTCAATGATTGAGGGGATAAGGAAAATCAGGGATACCCCCATTAGAGCTCCTTGGGATCAGGAATTATCTTTTACCTTTCTTTATAATATCTGCTTTTAGCACAGTGTGTGTGGTACATAGTAGGGGCTTAATAAATATCTACTGAATGATTTTGCAGAGGTACACAATTATGGGTAAGGTCTACTATGAGACTTCATTCTTGTGTTGGTCACTTTTATGGAACTGCTTTTCCCCCCTCTATTTTTATTTCTTTTTTTCTAAGAGATGGCTCCTTTGAAGAAGGAAGGAAGGAAAGACATTTAGAAATCAAAGAGATATAAAAACAAAAATATACATAAAATTTTTAAAAATTAAAGTTGATTATAGCAAATACCTTCATCTATTCACTATTCATTATCTCCTCAATCACTTGCAATCGAGCTTCCTCCCTGACCCTCTCCTGAAAGTGTTCTTTTTAAGACCACTAATGCTGACCTAATTGCTCCATCCAATGGTCTTATTTTTGTCCTCCTCTTTGACGTCTCTTCAGTTTTTGGCATTGTTGCCCACTCACTCCTATTGGCTACTCTCCCCTCCCATAGTTTCAGGTGTCAGGTGGTAGCAATTTTTAGGTGTTAAACTGGGAGCAACTTACTTGGATGGGGTCCTATGTCATGTTCATAAACAAACAAAGAAATGTGAAGAGCACAAAATGGAAGAGGAATGTGGTTGGAAATGAATCAATTTATGAGAAATTGACAGCTATGGTAGGGTTACCTTGGAGAGAGGGGGCAGTGACATTGAGTCTAGAAAAGCCAAAGGGTTATATTTGTCAACAGCCATGATTAAGGTCAGGACCAAAGGGAACATTTTCAAGTTCATTCCCTCTTTGAAAGCTGTGTTTCTCTCTAAATAATAACTTGTAAATGTCGAAGGAATTATTTTACACTCTCTGAGATTGGACAGTGTTGATAATTGTGCATAAATGGTTGATACTTTGTTCTTTCTTGTCTCAGCATACTTTTCAAAATACCATTTCATGGCTTACTTTGTGACTCATAGAACTGCAAAATCCTAGATTTGGAAGAGAGCTCAGAGGTCACCAAGTCCAACCTCCTTCTTTATTCCCATGCAAGAGGCTTTTCTAAAGACATTCCTGACAGGTGGCCATTTGCCCTGGGAACTCACTACTTCATAGGACACATCATTCCATTTTTAGATGACTCTCATTATTAGAGTTCTCTCTTAAGCTGGAGCTGAAATGTGCCTCCCTGTAACTGGCTTTCTTCTCATGCCAACCCTCCTGGTCCTAGTTCTATACTAGGAAGAAGTAGAGGAAATGAAAACCTTCTTCCAAACAGCAGTCCTTGAGCTATTTGAAGGCAACTATCATGTCTTGATTGTCTTCTAGAATTTATCTAAAGAAGCCTACTAATATAATTTGTTTCTATTCTATTATTATATTCTATTGATTTTGATGATTGAAGTAATTTCTTTTCCCCATTAAAATCTCAATCATAGTAATTTTTAATTACTCTAAGTGACCTCCAGAAGAAATTCTTAACCTTTTTTTTTTGTGGGATAGACCCCTCTGGCAGTATAATGAAGCCTACGGACCCCTTCTCAGAATTAAATTTAAAAACTGCGCAAAATAGAATACCTAGAACTATAAAGGGTATCAATTATATTGAAATATATTTATCAAAAAATCTTTTAAAATGAGTTCATTGATCCCAGGTTAAGAACCCTTGAACTAGAGCACCCTTTTGTCAAAGCCCAGATAAGGCATAATTCCTAACAATGAGGTGATAGAGGGGTTTAATGCTAGACATCAGGTGTCTGTATGAAATTCATGCCAAATATATGTAATTTGGGATTATCTGTTCTGCATTAGCTTTACCTTTTCTCTTTTCTATTAGTATGTATAATTAATCAGCAAATATCAGAACTAAGCACATCTCAAAAAAAGTTGAAAGATGTATTTGGGGGTCTTTAATATAAAAATGGGTATAGAATAATTTTATAAAATTTGTTCAAAGTTGTTTTAATAATTACTATAGTTGTTTTTTTATATTATTGCATGAGACTTCAGCAAACTGGCCAATACAACCACGTTTTGAACTGTTTTCTGGCTTGCATTAATGTTTTCTGAGTGTGTGATTTTTAATGTAGGCCACATAATAGAAACCTAATAAATAAATAATTGTTTATTGAGTTCACGTAAACTTAAGAAATTATTGAAAGACACCTCAAAGAGTATGACTCTACTTGTAAATTCTGAGGAGCTGACAGACACAGGTCATGGATTTGGCCACTGAGATAGACACACTGGGATATTCTCTACCTGGTGTGGAGAGGTCAGGATATTGTCATCAAATTGTCCCCAGAATCTTAACTTCCAGTTCTGGGCCACCACATGGAATACGTTACTCTAAGGGCTGGTTCTACTGAAGTTAAGGTAAAGAGGACAAAAAAGTCCAAAGCCTAGGAATGACTACCAAAATTTTGTTACTCTCCCAGAGAGATGTTTATAATATTAGATGAACCCACTTAAATGTTTATAGCTGTCCTTTAATTGGGAAGGTTAAGATACACTCTCCTCTTTTTTTCTATTTATTAAAAATGATTCAAATTTATTTTCACCAGTGTAGTGTTCCAAGTCCAATAACTATCAACACCCAATTGCCCATGGTGACCATGGTAGATTCCACAGTATCACCATGCAAAGAGGAGTCTGGGGCCAGATACCAAGTGTGACAATCAGGTCAAGTCTGCAAGCATTTATGAAGTACCTAGCAATGAGGCACTGTGATTAGTACTGGGAATTTTTGGAAAAAAAAAAAGACAAAAAAAAAATTCCTTTCCCTTAAGGAGCTTACAATCTAGTGGGGAGAAAATATGTCAAAAACTCTGTACATACAATTTTTTATAGAGTATATACAGAAAATCACATAGTTTTCAGACTTTATTAAATTAAGTGTTGGTACTCTAAATAGATGATCTTTACCCGACAAGTTGATGCTCTACTGGAGGACCTGGTTAGAGTAAAAGTCAAAATTAATGTAAAAGAAAAAAAAAAGGAAAAAATGAGGCAAAAATATTGGATGCACTTTCAACACTCCCTGTTGACCTATTTAAATAAACTGTGGACTCTGAAAAATAACAAATGATTAAAAGCAAAGACATGTACTCCAATTGTTGTTAATTCTTAAGATTATCTATTTAGAGCTGGAAGGAGCCTTTGAGGTCATCCAGCACAATCCCCTAATTTTACAAATGAAGAAAGTAAGGCCAAGAAAGGCTAAATAATTTGCCCAGGGTTAAACAGGTGATAAGTGGCAGTGCTAGGATTAAAATCCAGTGATCAATCAATAAAAACCAATTAAAATAATAACCACAATAAGAAGGTAAAAAAAATCCCTAGGAACCACCTTGGTCACTAAATATAATTCCTTTCAACCGAGGCAACCTGGTAGCAAAGAGCTATAAAATGATTTATAATATAAGCTCATAGTCAAAACATCGCAGAGGAGGCCAATGGAAAATTATAAGCAGTATTGCTGGGCAAAGCATTAAAGAAGCAGAAGAAAAATGTCTGCAAAAAGTTTAGCGTGTGATCCAACCAAGTGAAATCAGATGAAGAGCAGTCATCAGTGTAGCCATAAGAGGGACAATAAATCCATGTGAAATGAAAAGACTTTCCAGTGTTTTTATAATAATCTTTTCTCATCCTAGATTAATAGGTGCTATTAATGTATCAAGAGCCAATGAATTATCTTAAAAAGCAGAAATGGCACTCAAGGTGATATGGTTAAAAAGTAGGTTACCTGGAAAAAAGACCTAGGGATGTTAGTGGACAGTAGGCTCAACTGGGCAGCTAGGTGGTATGGTGGATAGAGTGCTGGACCTGGAGTCAGAAAGACCTGAGTTCCAGTGTTATTTCAGACATAAATTAGCTGTGTGGCCCTGGGCAAGTCACTTAACGCTAACCCTATTGGCTTCAGTTTCCTCATTTATAAAATGATCTGGAGAAGGAAAGGGTAAACCACATCTTTGCCATAAAAACCCCAAATGGAGTGACAGAGTGGCAGACATGACTGAAATGATAAACAACACAAAGTCTCAATATGAATCAATAGCATAATATGGTCCTCAAAACAGTGAACAAAATCATAGGTTCCATTAAGAAAGATGTAATTACCAGGACTATGGAGATGACAGGCCTGTTGTTCACTACCCTGGTAAGAAGATATCTGGAGAAATGTGTTCACTTCTAGGGAGCACATTTTAGAAAGAGCATTGATAAGCAGGCGCTCATCCAGAGGAGAGGCTAATATACAGGGCCTGATAGCATGGTACACATGTAGATCACAGGAGTGAGAAATTCCACAAACTATATACTTGGGCCTTTCTTGTGAAGAGAGCCGTCTAACCTGGGCCAAGTCTTAATTCTTTAATCTCTGCTAATGTGCCATGCTATCCAGGGGTCTAATCCTGTTCCTCAATTCTGCTACTTCCTGTCCAGAATTTCACTCTCCTGACTCCCCTCCCCTCATCTCCTTCCAGTCTCCTTTCTTCCTACTAGGATGGCACGGAATCCTAAAAATTAGATGCCCAAAACTACACTAAGAACTTTTGATCAGTGTTTCCCAGATGATGTCCTCCAATCACCAGGGGATCACAGGACCAGAGGTGCTCTCATTCATCTGGCTGCTTTCTTTCTTGTTGGTAGCCCCTCTACTTTTTTCTCTTCATGCACTCTTTGGCAATGGTCATCAAGAGGAGTGCTAGAAAATGTTTGGAAGCACTCCTCTGAATGAAATGAATTATTAGTGGAAAATCAATAGTCAAATTTAATTTGGCTCCAAAATAAGAAAGAAAGGAAGAAAGAAAAAAGGAAGGAAGGAAGAAAGGAAAGAGGGGAGGGAGGAAGGAAGGAAGGAAGAAAGGAAGGAAGGAAGGAAGGAAGAAAGGAAGGAAGGAAGGAAAGAAAGAAGGAAGGAAAGAAGGAAGGAAGGAGGGAGGAAGGAAAGAAGGAAGGAAGGAAGGAAGAAAAGAAAAGACTCTTTCCATTAGTGCAAAAATTTTTTTAAATGTTTTAATGGAGATAACTCTATTTTGCCCCTGAACCCAGAACTTCAGAATCGAGGACCAGTAAGGAATTCAACATGATAGGACATGAAGGGTGTTGTATTAATAATTCACACCTGCTGTAGCGGGTAGTTTCTCAACAAGTATGTCATGTTGTGATTGCAAAATGACTTTCTTCAAACATACAAATATATTTACATGAGTTACTTAATGAATAGTACTGCAGTCACCACTTGGGAGATTTCTATTATTCAAATTGCTCCTTCAATTTCTGGTGCTTAATTTAATATTAACCAACATTCTGAGCCCCATGCTGAGTGACAGGGAACTGATCTGCACTGAAATTACACGGATTCTTGCTAGCTCTTCGTTGGGCTACCAGGACTGATATTTTGCTGTCAATTCAAAAAAGGGATATGGAGGAGGCAGAACTTGGAAATATACTGAGGTATTGCAGGCTGATCCATTTTTTCTAATAAAATACATCCTATTGTGGCATGAAACAAACTGGAATAGAATTTGTTCATACCCGGCCTCTCAGCAGCTCATAAGCAGTCACTCCCAGGGACCACCAGTCAACAGCAAAGGAGTATCCTGTTTGTCTTCTTGAGTTGAACATCTCAGGGGCTGGAAGATACAGAAAAGTGGGGTTAATGATTACTTCCAGGTCCCTGAGAAATGAATCCATCCATTGATACTGCTGTGTGCATCAAGTTTACTTTCATAGAAAGAGAATGTCCTTAGATATAAGCAAGATTCCGTCCTTAGAAGTACCATCATTTCCCCCTGCCCAAATTTCTTTTGCTGCTCCTCCTCCCAAATATGAAAAAAGCTTTTTTCTGGCTATAGGCTGGCATTGTCCCCAACATCAATGTGTGGGAACAGCCAAGAGGAACACAGATTACCATCATCTCCTAAGTCCCCAATTTTATTGCTTTCTGTCAATGCAATCTGTGATTTCATGAATTGCAGTGACTAAAACCCCCAAATATCACTGAATCACACAAGAAAAATTTCTAGGTTGGTAGGACCAGCTAGAGTTTGTGCTCCAGTGGCATAGTCCTTAAGAACCCATGACACTTTGCTGAAGCACCAGGAGACTTTAGTGGAGAAATAATAGGGAAAATAGCTCACATTTATGTAGCTTTCTTTGAAACAACACTGTACGGTAGGGAGTCAAGTATCACTGTCTCCATTCTAGAGATAAGAATATTGGGACTCTAAGGGACTGGGTGAATGGAAGAGAGCTGAGAACAGGAAATCAGCCCTGGATATGGGTGTACTCTTCAATGTCTTATTCTGTGCCAGGCAAATGGAGCCTTTGGGGGGCTGTTTTGATCATGCTTGATCACATTAAGGATCTGATTTTTCTAAGTGACTGATTTTTTTAGATTTCATTTTTACTTTGTGGAATAAAACAAGCACTTCCATAACATAATACAATAAAAAGATGACTGTACATGAAACTGCAAACATACTATGCACAATTTGCCATTCCTTTCAAGTATACTACAAAATTATCATGTAAATTTTCTTTTTTTCCTCTCCCCACTCCACCTAGAGATGACTATCACTAGACATAAATAGGTATATGTATATGTGTGTTTACACACCCACACACATAATCATTCTATACATTTATTGATCAGTTCTTTCACTGGATGCAGTGGTCCTTTGTAGTTAATTTGGGTATTTATTTCACTGGATACAGAGGTCCTTTGTAGTTAATTTGGGTATTTATAATAGACAAAATAACTTATTTACTAATCATAAAACAATATTGCTGTTACTGTATACAATGTTCACTAGAAGTGACTGATTTTTATATACATTCCTCATTCAGCACTTATAACTGAGTTTGTTCAGACTTATTTTGTTTTCTGGAGAAGTTTTTCTTTTCTCAAGTTTACAAAGCACTTCATTTAGGTTCAGTATTTAACTTGATCCCCTAGCAACCCTGCAAGATAGGTACTTTAATAACTCTTATATTGCAAGTGGTTTTTGAAGACAATGTTCTAGACAGTTTCTAAATAACTGTTACTTCCATCATGATGAAGGGTTTGATTGATGATGGGGATTATCCAAACTTTTCTGCTCTAAATTGCAAAAGTAAAAATGCAAAGCAAAAAGCTATGATGCCTTCCACCAAGGCCATGATTTTAAAAACTCCTTATCTAGTTTCAAAAGCAAGGAGCAATTTCTGCACAAGATGGGGAAAATGGGGCTAATGAGGAATTTCTCTTGAAAGAAAAGTACCTGGTAGCTTGGCCTACCTAACCATTTTCCCCCCATTCTCACTGGTGATTCCATTGATTAGGGATCTAACAGGAGGAAAACTCCCCTCTACCAATGTAGATCAATCATTGTTCTTTACTGACCTCAGCCACTGACAGGTTGAGTAATTTGTCCAGTGTTAGAGGAGAGACTTGAATTCTGGTTTACTAATTTAGAGACCAGTCCTCTCTGTGCTCTACCACACTACCATAAATAACCCAGGCCAAAACAAGGAGTCCAAAGAGTGGACTCTTGTTCAAGAAATATGGGTGTGGCACTGGGATTATGTTTTCATTGAAGTATTAACTAAGATTCCTTCTCCAGCTTCAACCCTGTAGAAGAAACATTACCTTTTTTTTTTTTTTGCAAAAATAAGTTAGACAGTTGTTGCATTTAAACTAAGCAACAAGAAAAAAAAGACTGTTCCTCTTCAACCTTCTCACCATGGAAACCAGACCCAGACCTTAGAATTATGAAAACCTTAGAGACACATGTCACTCCTGAAAATAGCAGTTTGAAATGTAGCAAACATGAGCAAATGGGCTTACCAGACCTCTTTATTCCTTTTATTATTATTATTATTTAAGCACTAGTCTAGGACAGAAATGGGTTGAATTAACATATATTCACTTGTTTCAACTATGCCAGAAAGGATTTATTTCATCACCTGGTATTTGGAAGCTGTAATTTTGTGAGTTCTGAAGTTCTATAAAATGAAGCTTATTCTTTTACTTCTGTAAAATTATCTTTCTAGGTGTTCTGGGGAATGGGACTATTTCTTAGTTCTCTTTCCCTCTCTTTCTCTCCCCCTCTTTACCTCCCACTCTCTCTTTTTCTCCCTCTCTCTCCCCCTTTCTCACCTCTCTCTCCCCTCCTCTGTCTCCTCTTCTTCTCCTTCCTCTTCTCTTTCTCCCTCTATCTCCTCCTCTTTCTCTCCCTCTCTCCCCCTCCTTCTCTTCTTCCCTCCCTCCTTCCTTCCATCGCTCTCCTTCTCCTTCCCTCTCTCCTTTTCTCTCTCCCCTCCCATAGTTAAATAAAGAAGTGAATGAAATACTAAAGGAAATAAATGAAATATCACTAGGAAAGCATGCTTCTTGAGTCAACACTAAAATATTTTCCCTATGACTGGCTTTGCAATCCACTCTTCTTCACTCGTCCCCCATGCAAGGCCTCTGCCCCCCTTCCCAGTCCCCAACTCCCTGCCCACAGGTTTTTTTGTTTTTGTTCAGTTATGGTCAATTCTTTGTGACTCCATTGGGGTTTTCTTGGCAAAGATACTGGAGTGGTTTGCCATTTCCTTTTCCTAATCATTTTACAGATGAGGAAACTGAGGCAAACAGGGTTGTGTGACTTGCCTATGGTTACACAGTCACTAAGGGCCTGAGATCGAATGTGAACTCCTGACTCCAGGCCCAGAGCTCTGTCCACTGTACCACATAGCTGCCTGCTCACAGGTTTATCTAGGACATACTATCTATTGCTGGATTATTTTTGCAACTGTAATTATTTGTTGTTGAGATGAATTGTTTAGAGATCCTACAATAAAACTGCATCATGGATGCTGGGGAGGTTTCAGACTGGGCGTATTTTACATAAATGTGAAAAATGACAAAGTCAGGAGGAGACAAAGCTCTTGACACTGGAATATAAGAGAAAAGGCCACAAGAGATGTCCCCAAGAGTGGAGACTTGCTCTGCCTAAGACTGTTTCTGGTGAAGATAAGCCAACCAAACAAAGTAGGAGGCCCTTATTTCATTCTTCGAGGGTCTGCTAATTATGACAGCATGTTTACTCCCTCTGCCAACGCAGATCACAGCCCAGCTGTAATTTGGTAAAGAGTTTTTGTGGAGAAAAAATTCGTCACCCAGAGAACAACCTGGTGATGAACTTTTAAAGCTCAGCTTGGCCAATCCTCAGTTAACAGACACATGCGTCATCATTAAGAGGTGAAGCAGAATAAGAAGCATATCAAAATGCAATAAACTCAAGTCAGAAAACGTGGATTCAGATCCTGGCTCTGCCCACTCATGTACTGCCTGTGTGAACTTGGCACCTTCTCTGGGCCTTAGTTTCCTCATTTGTAAAAGAAGGAGGTTGAAAAATACAGATGACCACTAATGTCCCTCCCAGCTCGAAGTCTCTGATCCCATTAAACCCTTACTGTCTGAGTATAATCATGAAAAGAAGTTGCTTAAGTTGCACAGAATTACTCCCGGCAACCATCCTAATTCCTCATAGCATGGCGCCGTAGCAGGTAAAATGCTGGTATGTGAGTCAGAAAGACTTAGGTTAGACTCCTAACTCAGATACTTATTTACTTTGGGACCCCGGGAAAGTCACTTGCTCCCACTCAACCTCTGTTTCCTCATTTGTGAAATAAGAATAATCATACCATGTACTTCATGGGGTTGTTGTGAGGATCTCATCCGAGGCCTGGTTGACTCCATGCAGCCTTTAAAGTGCTTATATAAATGTGAACTACTGTTGTTATCATGTTTTCATTTTTCTTTTCCATGGAGTTCACATAGAAGTGGTGCTTGGACAGTCGAAATGCTGTTATTACTCTTTTGTATTCTATAGACCAGTGGTTCTCAACCTTCCTAATGCTGCGACCCTTTAATATAGTTCCTCATGTTGTGATGACCTCCAACCACCAAATTATTTTCGTTGCTACTTTATAACTGTAATTTTGCTACTGTTACAAATTGTAATGTAAATATCTGATATGCAGGATGTATTTAAATTGAACATAACCCACAGGTTGAGAACCGCAGACTATTGCACATGTAAATAGTAGTTGTAGTCAAAGAAAAGTACTAGGATTTAAACTCATCCTCTGCAGTCTCATAGAAAGCATCTTCAGTATGTCTCCAGAAGCAGAACGACCATCAGGATGATAAGTACCTTGTTCTGTTTCCACGTGGCTTTAATTTATTCTACTAGGTCTCTGTATTTTAAGGCCTTTTACTCCATGAAGCTTGGAAACTATGAATATTCAACATGGTGACATCTATTAACAATATGGTTCTTGAGTTTTTATGGGTCCATGCTATGTTTAGGTAACGATGATGACTATGGTAATTTTCTTCATCATCACCATCCTCATTATCAGAGGCAGAATGTCATGGTAGATATAGAGATCTGACCTTGGAATGAGGAAGTCCTGCATTCAAGTCCTTCCTTTGAAAAATATTAGCTGTGTGACTGGGACAAATCACTTAATCTCTAAGACTATCATTGCAGAACAATTGCTATTCTGAAAGAGCAGAGGGAGTTTCCTCATTAAGAGTGACCTGTGCCAATAGAATCTCAGTCCAAGTAAAAAAAAAAATTATTTCAGTCTTACCAGACATATTCCAAATTAATTCCTTGCCTTGATAAGATAGTATAATGACACCATCCAGTACCCTGCAGACTCTTGGTGCTCCAGGGTTAGACAGGCACAGGTCCTGCCATCATTTACTAACCTGACATTCAATTGAACAAATAATCTTCCCTGAATTTGGCTGCTATGAGCTTCTCTGCCAAGGCCTAATCACAGCTTGTGTGACTGACAACCAAATTCCCAGAGGAGAAAAAGAAAATGATGAAGAACAGAGGTGACAATCCTTTGGGGGAAGCAGCAGCACACATGCAAATCATCCCTGCCTGGTGCCAACAGTGATACTCATGATTTGTATAAGCTGGGGACTAACTTCATTGTAAGGCACCCACGTGATTTCTACACAAAGTGGCTGCCTTGGCTTCTCCTGGTGCACTGGGAGTGTCCACTGGAAAGTTACACTAGTGTTTCTCAAGACTCTTCAGATGGTCTCTGTAAACCAAAACAACAACTTATTCAATCAGGACTCAGGGACCACTGGCAGCCCAGGCCATTTCATTAGAGAGGTTGGCCCCAAACCACCACTCAGCTTTTACCACTGACCCTGTTACCCACAGGTCCCAACTACCTGTTTTCTAACTCAATTACTGCCAGGACTTTCTGCATCAAAAATATCTGGCTTGATGTGCTTGCCAAGATAATAAAAAAAAATGGTCATAATAAGGATGACTGGTGTTTATGCAAAACTTTGCCATTTATAAAATATGCTTTATGGACATGATCTCATCTGAACCCAGGTTCACATTTGTTTTTCCCCTACTCTTTTCTGTTTATTAGACTCCCAGGATTTTTAGCTATTTTTTTTGAATCAAAGGATAAGGATCATAATTGTAACAGCCAATGTTCATATACCACTTTAAGGTTTTTAAATGCACTATCTTCTTCTCCAGAAATCTCCAAGAGTTAGCTACTACAAGAATTGTTAGTGTTGTCAGAAAGGTTAAGTAATTTGTTCAGCTTTCCAGAGCTACTAATTCTGTCTCTAGAGAGGCAGAATTCAGCTCCAAGTCTCTCCTGACTCCAGGACTGCATTGTTTCCACTATATGACATAAAATCAAGAACATTTAAAGAAGTTTTCTTGTTGACTATAATCCAGTAATTGAGAAATAATACTGTGACTATTTTTAAAAGGGAGGGGAGGGAGGAGGGAGAAAGTTTTTTAAAGGGCGAATTTGCCCATGTTGCCGGCATGTAAGCCCTTTACAATCTGGTTCTAACCTCACTACCTTTCCAACCTGGTACATTATATGCCTTCACATACTCTACAAGCTAAGTAAACTGAGTTTCCTGCTGTTCCCCACACCTCTCACTCCATTTTCCATTTCTGTGCCTTTGCATTGGCTTTGCCCCATGCCTACTATGCATTCCCTCCTTTCTTCCATCTTTTGCAATCTCTAATATCCTTCAAAGCTCAGCTCAAATATAATCTTCTACAAGGAGCTTGTCTTGATCTGTCCAGCTGCTTGTGTTTTCTCCTCACAAATTACTTTGTACTTATTTGCATCTATTTGCATCTACTTAAATGTAATTTCCTCCAGTGGAATCTAAGCTCCTTGAGGACACAGACTATTTAATTTTTGTCTTTGTATTTTTCAGTATCTAGCACAGATCTGGGCATACAATAAGTCCTTAGTAAATGTTATTAATTGACAGGATTCCTGAACCAATTATCACCTGAATAGTTAGGTACACAATACACTGTGGTAAATGACCATAGTAATCTAATGTTTGTTAAACCCCAAAATACAGGCTTTGGAGGTAAGAACTCATCATTTGACAAAAATTGCTGGGAAAACTGGAAAACCGTTTGGCAGAAACTAGGCACAGACCAACATCTAACACTGTATACCAGGACATGGTCAAAAGGATAAATGATTTAGACATAAAGGGAGATATCATAAGTAAATTAGGGGAGCATGGAAAATGTTACCTGTCAATTCTATGAATTAGGGAAGAGTTTATGACCAAACAAGAGATAGAGAGGATCATGGGAGGTAAAATGGATAGTTTTAATTACATGAAATTTTTAAAAATTGCACAAAGAAAACAAATGAAGTCAAAATTAGAAAGAAAACAGGAAACTGGGAAACATATTTACAAGTTTCTCTGGTAAAGACTTTGTTTCTTAAATATATAGGGAATTGAACCAAATTTATAAAAATACAATCCTATGGATACATGGTTAAAGGATGTAACAAGCAGTTTTCAGAAGAAGAAATTAAAGCTATCAGTAGTCAAATTAAAAATGCTCTAAATCACTACTGATTAAGGAAATGCAAATGAAGACAATTCTGAGATACCACCTCATAGCTCTCACAATCACTGACATGACAGAAAGGGAAAATAACAAATGCTAGAGGAGATGTGGAAAAATTGCAACATAAAATGCACTGGTGGTGGAGTTTTGAACTAGTCCTACCATTCTGGAGAAAAATTTGGAACTATGCTCAAATGGTTATAAAAGTGTACCTCCCTCTGACTCAGCAATACCACCACCTGGTCTGTACCCCAGAGATCAAAGAAAAGGGTAAAGGACCTATTTGTACAAAAATTTGTATTCCAGCTTTTTTTTATGTGGTAGCAAATTAATTAGGAAATGACTGAACAAGTTGTGGTATGATTGTGATGAAATACTATTGTGCTATAAGAAATAATGAGCAGGATGATTTCAGAAAAACTTGGGAAGATTTATATGAACTGATGCAAAGTGAAGTGAACAGAACCAGGATTACATTTAGCTACTTTGATCAAGACATTTCCAAAGGACCTATGGTAAAAAATGCTATCCATCTCCAGAGAGAGAATTAATAAACTCTGAACACAGATTGAAACATACTTTTTAAACTTTATTTTTTGGCTTGTTTGTGTTTTCTTTTGCAACATAGCTAATAAGGAAATGTGCTTTTCATGACTTCACATGTATAACTGATACATTGCTTGCCTGCTCAAGGGGGAGGGGCAGGAAAGAGGGAGATAATGTAGAACTCAGAATTTTTAAAGTTAAAAAAAATATTTTAACATGTAATTGGGAAATAGCTAACAAAAATAAAAATATATACATACATATTTTTAAAAAGAAGGTAACAATATTCACAGATTAGCTTGTAAAAGGATTCATAGTCTATAGCTTGCTGGTGTTAGAAGGAATTTTAATTGAACAAAGAGCTATATATAGGGGGTAGTCAAGGGATACCTATTTAAATAATCAAAGAAATTCCTACCCATATAAGGTTTGGTGCCAGCCACTGTGGTGATTTTCGTTTCCTTTGTCAGTATGGTGGCAATGTTGAAGTCTGTAATGTGCACGTGTCCTAAGGGAAAAAAAAAAGAGCCAAGGTCAGAGGTTTCAGCCCCTGTGATGATGTGAATGAATTTTTATTTTAAAACAGTTGCTGCCTAGTCTTCTTAACTACTGCTTCCAACTCAATCGTTCTACACATCCATGAAAATCCCAGTGATCCAGTGTACCTGGAAGCAAAAGGTCAAAGTCTCCTGAAGCATCTCTGTCTTGAGGGCCTAGAACCATGTGTAGCACATAGTAGGCATTGAATAAGCTAGAAAATGTGAAATTATTAGACTTGTAGTGTTTTCATTTTTTTATGTAATTGTTTGACTACAAGCATACATATTTAATTTTGCCTAAACCATATAATTTGATAGTCTAAGTGAAGTGCTTTGATGCTGTAGGAAGAATGCTATAGAAAGGAGTGCTTTGATGTTAAAGGGTTAAGGAACCTGAAATAGTCCTTTTAAAATTCACTTTTGTTGACAGCACTATGCAACTCAGTACTTAAGAAATGAAGAAGTTTATTGCTATAATCAATTTTTAAAGCATTGAAGGCAATTATTTAAGACATTATATATTTATATATATATTTATCTTAAATATATATATATATATTTATAGATACATATAAAAATATATATGAGATATATATATATCTTACTTCCGTAATTGAGTCCTATATTTGGCATGTTATATTTATTTTGAATGTGAAGATGTGAGATCACGTTTTTATATGGTATTTAGCTCCTCCCTGTTCTGCCCACTTCTTATGTCCTTCTTGTTCCTGTCTTTGGCAAGTGGGATTCACAGGTTCTGTTTCTTAACAAAGACTTGATATAATCACTGGCAAGGTTTAAAGACACTTGAACTGAAACAAGGTGCTGATTGACTGAATGATGAAGTTGTTCTACTGGTTATGTGGATGACTAGAAGGCCAAAGGTCAAAAAAGGGGAACCAACCCTTTTCTATGAAAATATCGTAACTTTGTCCAAGATTTGGCTGCAAATTTGTATTTACATGTGATGGGGAATGCATGAGATGGGAAACCAGCTCCCTAATTTTCAACTACAATTGAAGCCCAGGTATTACCAAGTCTCTAAGGTAGCAGCCAATCAAAACTCAAAAGAAGAAGTGGCCAAAAATTTCATAGTAATCATATGTACTTTGTACTTTATCTATGAGAATATGCAAGGGTATACTGGAATCAGCTCACTTATGGAAGCCAATTGTTAAATTTTCCATCTGAACTTTTACGCCTTGGAAATTGGCAAATGCTACACAAATCAAGACTCGATTTGTTATTTTGTTGGATGCCGGCTTAAGAACATGATGGAGAAAATATTAGTAATGGAGATTAAATTTAAAGTGCCATAAAAATTTAATGCCATAAAATTTAATAAATTTATAAATAAATATAATAAAATTTAATATGCCATGCCTATAATTTTTCCCAGACATCTGATTCTTAAACATTTACCAATACTTCTTTGAATATGCTTTTGTAATATTGGGGGAATGAGAAAAAATTTTTCTAGCATAGACTTGTGACTAGTAGTAAAAGGCTCACTTATGAACATCTATTCTCTTTTAAAGAAGGAGATCATAGGATAATGGATTTAGAGCTAGAAGAGGCCTGAGAGATTATCTACTCCAATCTCAGGCCCCTCTTCATTTTGCAGATGAGGAACTGAGGCCTAGAGAAGCTAGGTGACTTGCCCAAGGTCACAAAATGAAGTAACAGACTTGAACTCAGAACCTCTGACTCCAAATTCAGCACTCTTTTCACTGTACCAGGCTGCCTTGTAAGAGTGATGAGTTTTAAAAAATAATTTGATATCACATTGTGAGGGATAATTTGCAGTGAAGTTTCCCCATTCTGAAAAATCAAATCTAGAATGTCTTCAGTATTCACTAGGCCTATGTTTAGAGGTCACCTGACCTTCCTGGAATCTGGGCCTTAGAGCAATGGAGACCTGCCCTAGTATCACTTCAACACACGATATGCCAAATAAGGTTAAGACTGCTTTCCTGGCCTTTCCTTGGACACCCACATGTTTCCAGGTCCTTTGTCTCAGAGACAGATTTCCGCCCTTAGGTTGTGGCCCAGCCTCCCTACCAATGAGAGTGAAGACCAGTTGGGGGGTGGGTTTCTGCATTAGAAGGTTATATAACCATGGGCTTGCTTTTATCTGTTGCTCTCTCCCTGGCAGACGCCATGTGGGCGACAGGTGCAGAGTCCTTTCTCATGACAAAGGATAAAAACCTTTTCTGAACTCAGATTCAGACTCTTAACTCTTTCATCTTGCACAACATTATGATTATTCTAATGCCTAGATTAGAATAATACCCCCTTCTCAGTCTGTCTCTCACATCTGCCTATCTTCCTTTAAGGCTTAGTTCTGGTGCTACCTCCTCTGGGAAGCCTTACTTGGTACTGCTTCCTCCTTTCTCAAACTACCTTTCATTTTATTTACTTTTATCAATGTTATATATCTCTAACAAAGTATAGGTTCTTTGGGCCAGTGGCTGTTTCGGATCATTCCCTAACAAAATGCCTTGTACACAGTAGGTACCTAATAATTGTTTGCTGAATCAAATAGAATTGAATATGCTAATAACTCTCCCTTTGTGTGTGGAGGGTAAAAGGGGAGTTCCAATAGAACCAGAGAATTTAAAAAGGACTTTAAAGATCATCTAGTCCAATCCCTATCTGATCAGAAGTTTCCTCTTCATCCTCATTGACAAGATTTGGGCCCTCATCAACCCATGCCTTGATTATACAGTGGCCTCCTAATTGGTTTCCCTGTCTCAGGTCACTGGTTTCCAATCCTTTCTCTACACAGCTGCCAAAATGCTATTCCTAATGATGAGATCTGACCTCGTCACTTCTCTACTCAACAGGCTCCAGTGTTTGCTAACATACCTCTAAGATTAAATACAAATTCTTCTTCTTGGCATTTAAAGCCTTTCACACCTTAACCCAAGTCCATCTTCCCAGGCATATTGAATATCATTCCTCTATGCATTCTACAGCCCAGCCAAACTGAACTCCCTGCTCTTCCTCACATACTAATCCTGCTGCTGGCACTGCCTTCATAGAGGCTGAACCCTGTTCCTGGAATGCTCTCCCTCCTCAGCTCTGTCTCTCAGAATCCAGAGCTTCCTTCAAAGTTCAACCAAATGCTACCTCCTAAATGAGACCAGATGTAAGGGCCTTCTCCCCCTGAAATTAGTCTGTATGTACTTTGCATGCATTTTGTGTATATTTATGTAGCATGAGGTAAGGAGACTTCCTCCCTCCCCAGCACTCCCCATACATGTAGTAAGGTTAAATGGGGTCTTGGGGATCTGATCCTACTCAACCGTAAGTCACCCAAGCTAGCCTGACACTTGATTCATCCCTTTATTTCACTCTTTTTCTCCCTAACTCTTGTTATCCAAGAGTATGTTTAGATAATATATTTCTCATAATAAATTTTATTCTTATAATTAGTTATTTAGCTCACATTTCCAGTGTATTTAAGCTCACATTAGCAATTCCTCTTGTTTCTTTTTAATTATAGCTTTAAATCACCAACTATGGATAATTTATTATCAAATGAAAACAATAATAAAACAAAGACATAAGTAACAATTTATAATAATTTGGCTATGACTAATGTCACACCCAGAGTCACTTTTCTCAATGTAACAGTAGATGACTTCACTTCTCTGGAAACAACCTCACCTCATTCAGTTCATTCCAGATACTGATCACAGTCTCCTAAGGAATCTTTATAATTCTCCTGATAATGGTTAAATTCAGTGCCTCCGAAAATAAGCTGAATTGGTCCCTTATCTTTCTGTTGTCTTTAGTAATCATAGGAAATGATCTTTTCAAAATGCATTGTCATTGGTCATCTATTCAAATTCTTCATAGAATTATCTCTATAGGGTTTCTTTATGACTTAAGACAGTTCTAAAGGGAAATTTCATATCACCTCCTTCCTAAATGTTTTCCCCATAGATCCTTCAAAAATCCTTACAGATCTCAACCTAACACACATACCTTCTCCAAAGAAGAAAGAAAGAAAGACTTCATCATTAGATATTTCTTAGCTGTCTTTCAGATGTCTAACACGCTGTTTTTCTTACCAGACTACTGGGGTTTCAAAGCTACAATACCTGTATCTTTACAATATTTGCAGTTTCCGTGAGAAATGCTTCAAAATAGGGTTAGACTGATATGCGTGCGTATGCTTTCACCTGATAGAACGGAAACTCCTTGAGGTCAGGCCTTTTAGTTTCATATCTGTATCCCATGGTGCTTAACAGAATGCCCAGCACAAATCAGTTAGTAAATAGTTATTGTCATCCAGCCTTTGATTGAAACTTCCATTTAGAAGAAACAACCTTCTGAGGTAATCTATCACATTGTGGAAGGTTTACTTGTTAGAAATATACATACACACATATATAGGTATGTATATATGTATATATGTGTGTATGTGTGCTTTTATATATATGTATATGTACATGTGTGCATGTGTGTGTGTGTGTGTGTGTGTGTGTTGGGCTGAAATCTGCCTCCTAGTGACTTCTACTCATTGACCTTAATTCTGCCTTCTTGCTAAGAAATAGTGCTTTTGTTTTTCTCTGTTTTCGTAGCTTCATTGTAGCTTTCCTAGTCAAGTTTTGAAGGAATATTTTGGACATGGAGGCATTGTGGCACAGAAGAACAGAAAGGAATCAGGAAGAACTGAGTTTAAGTCCTGTTTCTGACATATTGACTGTGTGACACCAGGCAAGTCACTTAACCTCCCGGTGCCCCCAGATTATTCTCTAAGCCTATAAACTGGTAATCTTCATTGGGAGAATTTCCTCTCCTAGACTTCCCTGTATTGGTTTAATAAATCACAGATCTGTATCCAAAAAATCCCAAATGAGAAATTATGCTGTCAAAGCTGGGCCCCCTTCTATAATGTCTTGGGTCTTCTATGGCCCCATTGTTCTAACAGCTACAGTATTAAACTTGTAACAACCATAAAGTGAAAAGGTGATGTTCAGCTAGAAATTGAGACAGATAAATCTTAGACTCTGTTAGCTTCATGTCAGGAAATGGCAGCTTATCTGGGAGACCTCAACTCAATATTTTTATTTGTCTATATTAGTGACGTTTCAAGGCTTTGTCCTCAACGGGGGAAAAACAATTGTTTTCCTTTCTGGCAGTTTAAATTGCACGTGTCAAACATCCTCATCTTCTCTCCTTGAGGGCTCTGAAGACTCTATTCCAGGTAAATCTCATTGCTTCTCCCAATTTGGCATTCATTATTGATTTTATTTGTGAAGACAACAACAGATAGAACACATGGCTATATTTCTGAAGGGAATAAGAATAAAACTGAGTTGTGGCCAACATCTGAAGTGTCCTTGTCTGGACTGTCGGTTAGATAACGTGATCTCTAGGCAGAGGTGTGCTAGTAAATGTTTAACAACTGGATCTCAAAAAAAAAGTACTCATGACATACTTTTAGGTTTAATTGGAATCATTAACATTCCTTCCATTATTTTCTTAAGTTTAGATGGTCGATAAAACAATAAAGTACTGATTTGTAGCTTTTGCTGACTTTCAAGGTGTAAATACTCCCACTGGAAATTTAACAGTGGGCTTCCAGGGCCCTGCTCAAATTTTAAGACTTATAATTACATGCTGTAATTTCGTTGTTCAGTCATTTTTCACTTGTGTCCAACTCTTGGGGACCTTGTTTTGGGGTTTTCTTGTCAAAGATACTGGAATGCTTTGCTACTTCCTTCTCCAGCTCATTTTACAGATGAGGAAACTGAGGCAAACAGGGTTAAGTGACTTGCCCAGGGTCTGGGGCCAGATTTGATCTCAGGAAGATGACTCTTCCTGACTCTAGGCCCAGCACTCTATCCGCTGCACCACCTACCTGTCTCTGTGCAATAATAATAAATAGCAATTTAAATAAATCAACAAGTTTTCAGTTATTATCACGGTGCAGTGGAAGGAGTGCTGCATTTATAGTCAGACCTGTGTTTAAAACTTGGTTTGGCCACCTATAACTTGTATGATCTTGGGCAAATCACTGACCCAGCACGCTGGCTCTCCCTTTGCCCAGCTAAAAGTTAGAGGAGTAGAATACAGCAAGAGGGGCAGTGTGGCATCACAACTAAGACAACAGACTTTGGAGTTAGGAAGACTTGAATTCACATTCCATCTCAGGCACTTACTAGCAGAGAGAGACCCTGAGCAAGTCACTTATTTTCTCTAGGCCCCAGTTTCCTCTCCTGTTAAAGAAAGAGGTTGGACTATCTTTTGCCTTTGTATTCCCAGTACTTAGCACAGTTCCTGACCCATGGTAAATGCTTAATAAATGCTTATGACTTACTGACCAACTGGTCTTTAAGGTCCCTTCTAGGCCTAGATCTTTGAACCTATGAATTGATGACCTTGAAGGTCCCTTGTATCTCTAAATCTTTTCCTCTAGGATTATTACGACAATATAAGTTGTTCTCTGATACCTCATTGTGGTAGAAACAATGCTGGTTCTCAAAGGTTATGACAATGGAGCACAGTCAGACTTTTCTAGAAAACTCTGGAGTCTGGGCCTTGGGTCAGGCAGATGCTTTGTTATCTGAGGACCTGCCTCGCTAAATTCCGAGTGGTGCATCACCAGAGGATTAATTACCAGGCAATGGATTGTTTTTGTATCACTAAATAATACTGTCCATGAGGGTGTGAAAGAAATACTTTATGTATTGGTGGAAGGGATACAAGGCCAATTTTATAACAAATATTCTGAAGTATGAACTAGGGTAAAATATTATTTTGTAGTCAATTCTTGTAGTCTCATTCAAAATGTTTTACAGACCCAATGGCCTTCCCAACATGCTTTAGAGGGGAGAAGAGACACAGGAGTCAGATAGTGGGCCTATTCCACAGGTAAATGGGGCCTAGAAGAGTTAAGGGACTTAGCTAAGATCCCATCCATTGAGAAAGAGGATGAAATGGGATTGTAGAATTATAGTATCACAGAACCTTAGAGCCGAAGGGATCATTTTACAGAATGAGAAACGTGAGGAACAGAAAAAAGCATTGATTTGGCCCAGCTCACATAGCTAGTAAGTGGAACAAATAAGGGTTCAATCCAGGTTTTCTGAATCTAAACCTGTTCCTCTTTCCAGTCCATCATACAGAACTGACATCTTTCATCTGGGACATTGCACTGGTTCTCAAAGTGAGAGTCATCAGGAATCCCTAGACATCTCCACTAGACCCATAGCCCAATACAAGTCATGGTCAAATGAGCCATTTTAAAAACGAAATTTTCTACTGCAGGTTGGAATATACATTTGAAAATTAGAAAAAGGACCACTCTAAAAGTACCCTAGAGAGTGGTATCTGGCATAGAGTAGGTGCTTAATAAATGTTTATTTATTTATTGGAAAAAAAAGTAGTCGCCATATTGGTTCTTTAAAGATTTTTAGATTATATTATTTAGGCACCAATTGTGGATAATGTTTTGCTAATTTGCACCAAGCCCCCCTGAACAACAGAGAGCCATGATTTTTGCATTGTCTTTGATTGGACCTACGCTTTTAATAGATTAGGAACTCTGGGTAAAGATGCCTTCATTCAAGGCTGATACATACCTGCTCTGCAACTTATAGTCTTCGAAAGTTGTGTGGGGTCACTGAAAGGTTAAGTGATTTGGTCAGAACCACACATCTATGCATCAGACACAGAACTTGAACTCAGGTCTTTTTGACTCTGAAGTGAACTCTCTAACCCCTATGCCACAAGTGCCTCTGATCCATAACTCAAAAGAAATCATTCTAAAGGCAAAACCAAATGGATGCAAAGTGTCTATTGTTCAGACTACCACGTGCAGGCTACTATGTTAGAACAACACTACTTACATCTGGGACAGGCAATGAAGAGGGACAATGAACTGGGCCCAAAACTGAATAGGAGGAAGAGGTCAAGCTGTATTTTACTGGGGAAACTACATCATGTTTTTAATACTTCCAAGCAACTTCCTGATGTAAAACTCCTCTCTTCCAATGATGCCACATGGGGACAAATGCTGAAGCAATGCAATCTCCTAAGGATCAAATTGTTGGTGACCCAAAGGGCAATGTATAATAGGGATGCACAGGGGACACCACATGTAAGCTGTAGCACATTTCCAATGGGACTTAGATGCAAGAAAGGATGTCATTAAGGAAATATATGGTTGGAAAGGCCTGCTTAAGTAGCAAGAGTGAAGAATAACAGAGCCTGAAGTGTCTGCACTGGTGTTCACAAAGCAGAAAGGCATTGAGGAAGGGTTCCATTCACTGGGTAGATTCCATAAAGGATCTATGGGGGGGACATAAATACAACTTGCACGGGACTGAGGAGGTGGGTAAGGGCTGTGATGTAAGCTCATGGCAGCTTCATCCACATCAGTGCAGATTCAGAGCTGGAAGGGACCTTAGGAGTTATCTAGCTCAGGCCCTTCATTTTATAGATGAGGACATTGAAGGCTAGAGAGGTGAAGTGATTTTTCCCCAATTAACACAGCTAGATCATGGTGGACTGGGTCCCTGATTCCCAATCCAGCGCTCATCTTACTGCGCTATGTTGCTCTTCAATGAAACACACTCATAAGCTATAAATTGGCCAAAACTCTAAAAGGTCTGTTTTCCTGTTGGGTAGTAAATAAGCAGGGTAATTAGCCCCTCTGCACTATTATTTTGATGCAATTATTTGAAGACTAATCTAGAGTGAATACTTCTCTGACTTCCTCCAGCTCATTCAGGTGAATTCAATTAGAAGCCACTGAATTCAATACCTTCACTTTTACAAATGAGGAAACCGAAACAGAAAGACTAGTCCAGGGACCTATAGTAATTATAGGAGGGTGGATTTGAACCTAGGTGTTCCTGATTTGAAGTCTAGTGCCCTCCCCATTCTATCATGCTTCTCCCTGCCTTTATATTAGAGGTAAAATCTTCAACATTTCAAAATGTGTGTTGTGTTTAAACAAAAGCCTGATTAGGTAATGTAGAAAAGAGAGCATAGGACTTGGAGTCAAGAACATAGAGTTCAAATCCTTGGCTCAGACACTTTCCAGCTGTGTGATTCTGCGCAAGTCTTTATTTTTCTCATCTGTAAAATGGGGATAATATAGCATCTACCTTACAGAGTTGTTGTGAAGAGCAAATGAGATAATGCATGTAAAGTGCTTTGCAAACCTTAAAGCACTATAAATGATAGCTGCTACTATTATTTGAAGCAATCCAGATAGAGTCTATGTCTTTTTAAAAACTGATCCTATTTACAGTTAATTGATTTTGTCCTGTAACTGCCTACGTCATGATTCTTTGTCTCTGAACTTAGGTCAGATATTCAGCTGTCCTGTAAGGAGTTAAATTGAGAAATTCAGTTCTCCTGTTCTCTTCTTATGTCAAGGAAATCTGTTACCTTTGAAGAATGCAAGTAGACACCAGGGAGTCTGGTCTAGTATCTTTATGTCACCAAACTGTCCTTCAAGGATGTCTAATTTCTTAACCAAAGAAGTGTGGTCCACTATCTCTAACCTTGTAGGTGGCCTCAAACAATGAATATTTCTTAGCCACAGGAGGGAAGGAGAGGGTTGTTATTAGCCCTTCATTACCAATTTCCAACCAATCATGTTGTCCCAACTCCCATGATGCTGTCTACCCTATAACCAATTGCATTGTCTTCCCTACCTACCCAACTCTGTTCTTTGTTCTCTTGTTTTTCCCAAAACTATGGGAAGGCTAGTTATTGAGAGGCCAAAGATCAAATTTGTTGATTACTGTTAGCCTAACTAATAAATTAATCATGCTTAAACCATTGTTTCTCAGTTCTCAGTTTAATTTTCAAATGTAACATACTATTATTATTTTTAAAACAAGATCTTATATCTTATAGAGTGCTGTACAGATTTCAAAAATGCTTTCAAATACAGCTTCATATTTCATCTTCAAAAACAAACAAAACCCTATAAGGTAAGCTCTGCACTATTATTGTCATTTTGTGGATGAAGAAGTTGATACTCAAAGCATTTTGGAGCTGAAAAGGTCTTTAATGTTCATTTGATACAACTCCAAGATGAGAGAGGAAATGATTTGCCCAAAGTGATTTTCTTATTGGGCGACAGAGATAGGACAGATCTGAGAACACTTGGGTCTTCTAATTCTCTCACCTGCGCCCCCTCACTTGCAGATGGTCAGGGACCCAACGCAGCTCCTGAAAACACTGACTCACTGAGCCAGAAACCCCACTTTCCTGGGCCTGCATATAAGCATGGATTCTATTCTGAGCTGCAGTCTTGTTTTCAGGCCTAATGTCAGGTATGATTTAACAGAAAATGTTTAAGGTCTCCCATTCTATTGGCCTGCCATCTGCACTGTTAGAACAGCATGAAAGACGTAACAGGACATATTTATCAGCTGCCTACTGAGGGGCCATCAAGTGTGTGGCAGTGTGAGGCAAAGGGATGTAGTGGGAAAAGCAGTGAGTGGAGAGGTGAAGGCTAAGTTTTTGTACTGACTGCCATTTAATACTTATGTAGTTATGAACAAAACACCTCATCCCTCCGAGCCCCAGTTTCTTCCTCTTTAAAATGAGAGGACTGTACTTGATGGTCTTTATGCTTCCTCCCAGCTTTGAAATTCCAGAATTCTATAGAATACTGGACTTACAGTCTCGTATATGTTGGGCCAATCACTTTATCTGCCTGGGCTTCAGTTTTCTCATCTATAAATTGGGACTAGAAATCCCTGCATACCTTGTAAGGTTGTGATGTGGATCAAATGAGGCAATATATCTCATTTGTGAAGATACTTAAAAAAGGATAAAGGGATATGCAAATAAAGGATATGTTAGGATTATTTGTGCATTTTTATCTGGCTATGAATTTGCTTTGAGTTTCCAGGGTTCAGTGGGAAAAGCATTGCCAGGAGACCCAAGATTTAGTCCTGACTTTGCTGTGTGACCTACGAAATCACTTCTCTTTTCTGGGCATCAGTCTCCTCATCTTTAAAATGTGGGGGCCAGAATAGACCAATCAATTAATCACCATCCCATTCACTAATCCCCATATGCCAGGCACTCTGCTAGGGACTGGCAATTCAGTGATAAAAATAAAATAGCCCATGCCCCCGGGGAGCTTCCATTATGAGGGGGAAAGACAACAATAACTATATAAAATGTATTTACAAAATACAAAAATAAATACAATATAACTTGGGAAAGGAAGGGTGAGCATCTGGAGATACCTGAGGACAACCACTTGGGTCCCTTCTGCTCTAAATCCATGATCCTCTGATAAGTTATTGACTTAATAGCTGTGGAAAGTAGAGGGAAAAGGAATTAATCTACACTGATTCTGATCCACCCCTCTCCCCTGTCCTGCCAAATATGAATATAAAACACATATATATAGTATAATATATATATTTTTTATACATAATATATATTTTCCTATCACATGCTTTTATAATAAAAATGCCATTTATGAGAGTGTGTTCTTGTCATCTGTATTTTTCCTATAAAAGCAAAGCTCAGAATGTATAAGAATATAACCTCTTATAAGGACAGGGCAGGGCTACTTCTCTGAAAACAAAGTGTATTTAGATTCTTTCTCAGTTGGTTGCTTGGCTCATGTCTCAAACCTTTTCTCGCTCAGTAGGACCTGCTAGAATTGTTTCCCCCAGCCTCAAGAACAATATCCAGTAGAAAGGGACTTTGGCCTTCCAGTGCACTAGGAGGAAAAGGCAGATTAAAAATGTATTTTCCAAAGGTAAGTAGGCTGATTGGAACTGAATGGGTTCCACAGTCTAGACAGATAGCAGACAGAAGTCTTTAGAATCACACTTTGGCCATCTGCAAGAAGTAAACAAATAATTCATGGGGAAGACAGTGTACAGTCTTCATGGGTCTATCTTTATGTGAGACTAGCTTGGATACAGCCAAAGAATGTAAGAAAAATCAGAGGTTTGAAGGTTTCTTCCCAAGAGGAGAGGACCACCATGCATAATTCAGTTCCCTCAGAATAGACATTGATGTGCTACTGTTGGTGTTTGGGGAAGAAGGAGATAGCTGAACTTATAAAAGGTGTTTAGCTTGTCCCAACAGCCTTTCTCTTACTAACCCATCACAAAAGCAGTCAAGAAGCCTACAGAGTGAGACAAAATAGAACAATCGAAAGATTCATGGTAAGAAAAAAAAAAATCAACCAGGACATGGATCTCAAAACTGTGTCAACATTTGGCATGATCCTGAGTAAAAAAATAAATTGATGCTAAGGTTTTTGCAAATGAAGACTGAATGGCCACTATTTGAGGAGGTAGTAGAGTACAGTGACAAAACAAGTGAACTGGGAATTAGGACCCACGGGTTCTAGTCCCAGCTCTGCCATTTTTTTAGCTGTGTGACCTTGATAGGTCACTCAACATCTCTGAGTCTCAGTTTCCATATCTGTAGAGTAGGTTGATAACCTATCTCATTTATGAAGTTACCTTCAAAAGGGATATAAAGGGACAAGGTATATTATGGCTCCTCCGCCACCATCTACCTTGACAGCTCAAGTCCAAGAGCCATAGGAACGGCAATGCCATTTCCTCCTCTCTGCCATACATCAGTATCCCTACTTCCACTCTGGCTCCACAGCCACCATCCAGGTAAGCAACTCTTGGGGAGATGAGACTTGGCAACTGCCTCTTTAGGTGCTGCAGCTCTCACCAACTCAGCGGCCACAGCTACTGATGACCCAGAAAAGGAAGTTCTTGATACCAACCCCCTGGTCCCATATCAAAAACAGGAAGAAAGGAAACGAGCATTTATAAAGTACCCAATAATATACCAGACACTGTGCTGAGAGCTTTACAAATACCATTTGATCCTCACAACAACCCTGGGAGGTAGACACTATTCTTATCCCCACTTTACAGCAGAGGAAACTGAGGCAAGCAGGTTGAGTGACTTGCCCAAGAATACATAGCTAGTGAGTGTTGGAGGCTGGATTTGAACTCGCTGTACCATCAAACTGCATGATGTGGGTTTTAATCAATGGAAATTAAATAAAAAAGATAATTGCCCTTTGCCTTGCCCCTTACATCCTAAGAATCCATCTACCCAAGCTGAAACTGCCTCTACGCATTGTCTCCCTCTTTCAGAACGTAAGCTTCTTGAAGGTAGAGGATGTATCCCCAGTGCTTAGCACATAGTAATCAATTAATAGATGCTTTTTCATTTCTTCTTTAATTATGATTAGTGGGTGCGTTTCTATGTGGCTGTGAAGTTGCACAGGATTAAAAGCAACACAGTTTGGTAGACAGAGTGCTGAGCTTGAAGTCAAGAAGAGCTGGGTTCAGAACCCGCGTCAGATATTTACCAGTTGTGTCTCTGGGCAAGTCACTTCAATTTTTCTGAGTTTCAATTTTCTTATTCGTAAAATGAAGGGATTGGACTTGGTGACCTTTGAGGTCTCTCCCAGCTCTAAATCTATGCTCTTGTGGTTCATTTGTCCCAGAATTAAAGGGAATCCTCTTGTCTCGGTCCAAGGGTATGAATAAGAAATCTATAAGGTTTTTTTTTTCAGTTAAAACACCTGTATGTTAATCATACCCATTGCCCAGAAGCATATATTTCATAATTTATTAGCATTAGAAGTAGGGGGGTGGAGAGAGAGAAAGAGGAGGGAGAGTAAATCACTTTGGAAGTGGGAAAAAATACCCAACCCTTTTCAAACAGGCCATAAATAAATGATTACCCTGTGCTTTGAAATTAGAAGTCATATTAAAAACTGATGCTTAGCTCTCTAGGCTCAGGTGTTATTTGGAAAATCCAGTTTAAAACTCAGATAAATAAATAAAAGAACAATATATCTCCCTTTGGAGTTTCATCCCTATTACCAAATCCCGCCACAAGTTTTAAATGATTAAGGAAATCTGGAGCACCCTTGTGATTCTAGTGACCTTGTAATTATTGCCAGAATCTTTTATTGTACATATAGCCACAGAAGAATGCACACACAGGTGGGCTCTGGGCCACAAAACACCCAAATTTGAAAAACTGATTGATTAGGGATTATCATAAAGGATCCAAGAGAAATGTTATGAAGGCATCTAACCACAATTTTATCAGTTGTTAAATTACTGACGTGACAAATGTATTTAAGATCAAAGTTCATCACCAGGCTTTTGCGAAGCATCCTATCAAGAGGCAGCATGATGCTTTGGGGAGAGGATTACTGCTTGAAGCAGATCTCCCTGGTTATAAATCCCAGTTCTTCTGGGTTACCTGTGTGCTTTTGGACAAGTCACTTAACCTCTTTGGACTTTGGCTTCCTCATCTGTAGAATGAGGGAATGGACTGGATCAACATTGAGATCCTTGCCAGCTATAAGTCTAATGAGCAAAATAAGTCACTTTATATGTGTAAGTTCCTTTATATGTATAAGATCTTTCCATTAATTAAAAAAAAAAATCATTCTTTCCTGTCTAGTCTACTTACACGTGCGCAGGATACTACTCACCATGCTCATCAAGTAAAATGTTGTCAGGCTTCATGTCCCTAGAAACAGAAAAGAGAAAGGTTCATTAAAAAAAAAACAAAGATAAACATTAGGAACTAAGGTTTCCCACTGATATGGATACAAAAGTCCCCTAAGGTTTGAGTTGCCCTTTCACTGGTTTATCCTCGGAGGCATCCTAAAATGCAGAGGGGTGCCCTAAAGGTTGTGTTGCTCATTACCTGGCATTCTAAAGTCTCCCCTTATCTTGAAATACCACAAAACTTCACCTTATCCTAAAATTCCTTGTCTCCTCCCATCCTGTCATAAAGATTCCTTTGCCCCCCTTATCTTGAGTCCTTATCTTGCAAGATTTATCTTGTCCCTAAATCTCCAAACCCCTTTAGAAACTCTAAAACTTATATCACCATTCTATAGATTGTATAGCTTTCTGGCTATATAAGTCTAGTCCTTGTCCTATATCATTGCCTTTGTTTAGCTCCTTGCTAAGTCTCAGACCTGCATGATTTTGCGTTAATAAAGCTCCCTTTGGCTAAAGAGAAGGTCTGATTGAATTCTTTCAAAAATCTGAACCAGCTCTCCCAGCCCTGAACCCCAACACCACAATGCATCTTACAGACAAGAACATAAAGGTTCATGGGAGCATTACTGTGTTCTGGAGGAGAAATGGTGACAATGAATTCTCATCACTGTCCCCCCCTCCCTACACCCTCCACGTCCGTCATTCAGTAATCCTCAAAAAAAGGCAAAAACAAACAAACAAAAACCCAACTTAGTCAACTTTATTTGGATTTCAGCAGCTTGAGGCCACAGAGGAAGAGTATTTATTTAATTTGCCTTTCTGTGTCCCCACAGAATGCCAATGTACCAGTGGCTGCTTAATAAATACCATTCCACTTAAGGTTGAAAATGAGGTTTGGAGCTGTTTATTTCAGCCAGTATCTTAGTCTAAGCACCTCTGTGAGGTTTCAGTCCACAGAACGGAACCATATCTATGAAGAAAATGATTTGTCCAAAGGGGAAAAAATAAAAATTTCATCAGCTTCAAGGTTCTCATGAAATTTGTGATTAAAAACAACAACAACCCTCAATCAGCAAATAGAATTGCCTCTCTCCACCAGCCTCTACTTCTACACCCTCAGACTTTTCCCCCCCCAACCCAAATGCACAGAAGCCATTTTGAAATAAGGTACACTAAAGTTGTCTTTATATTGCTGGAATAAAGCTGCTTTGTGCTACCCGAGCAATCACAGAACAAGGCATTTGGGGCTTTCTTTTTCCAGAATAAGTAGATTACAACACATATCCTTGTCCTTACATAAAATGTACTCCGGAAAAAGAAAACCCCAAGGAGCTAACATTCCACTTAGGGCAGTGCTATACTAGGTACCTAAATAAATGTAGATGATATTTCTGCAGTTATTTCACCTCTAAGGGAGTGCCAAGGGACCTTGAAAATCCCCATAGGGAGAAATCGAAAAACAAGACACCAGGAAGTAAAATTACCCTAATCCTGTTCAAGATAGAAGATGTGATAAGATTTGCATGGGCACATAAATCTAGGGTTCTTTTTTCCTTCTCTTGCCCTTGAAAGATTTCCTGGCTGTCATGTTGAGAACAGGTAGCTGGCTGCCTCTGCAATTGGGCTGAATTGTAAGATTCATGACTCTTGTGCTTCAGGGAAGGGAGGTGACTTCCTGGGCTGGAAGGTCAAGAAGAGTGCCATCTGATGTACAACTCAGATATTACTGCCCCTCACTGGATATTTAATAAAGTGACATACTGCCTTTCTGCAGGCTTAAGGAAGGTGGTGCATGAACCATATTGGATTTCTTCTATTTCAGTGTCCCCAGTATCTCATGGTATGCACACAAAGTGGTCCATGTACACTATAGGTATAACGTAAGTAAATGTGTAATACATGCAAAAGAGACATAAAGTCAATTTTGGTGTGTGTGAGCACTAAGAACTGGGACAATCAAGAAAACTTGTTGAGGGAGGTGACACAAGCTGAACCTTGGAGGGAGCTAACAGTTCTAAGAGGCAGAGGTGAGGGAGTGGGGTGAGCATTCCAGGCATGAGGCACAAGCAAAGGAGATGGAATATCCTGTACAGTGAAAGCAAGTATACTTCTTATGGAAAAGCTTTGTTTTATTTGGTGGGAATTCTGAATTGTCAAACAGATGTATTCCTAGCTGGATTGTGAACCTCATTTTTGCAAGGCAAATTAACTCTTTTGGGACTCCAAGAGGGATCATTTTATGGTGTAAAACTGTGAGGAATACTAGTATAACTTCATTATTATTTGAGTCTTGACTATCTGTGGGTTCAAAGCCGACTCCCACTGCTTACTACCTATGTAACCTTGGGCAACTCACTTAACTAAGCTCCTTGGGCCTCAATCTCTTCATTTATAAAATGAGTAGATGGAATTTGAGGGCCTTTGAGATTCCTTGCAGTTCTGGACCAACGATTTTAAATTCACAACCCAAAGACACTATCTGTGAGAGCCTGGGCAAATAACTTCTCTGGGATTCAGTTTCTTCATTTGTAAAATATGGGAGTTGGACTAGAAGGTCTCCTGAGGTCCATTCCAGATCTTATCAGTCATTTATTCTTTACTTAATAGGATGAGAAAAAGATGTGTATTCCGGGGGATAGCAAGAAATAATGATTTGGCTAGAGAATGAAGTTGGAACTAAATTATAAAGGACCTTGCATGCTAGGTTAGGTAGGTAACTTGATGTAGAAGGTGGTTGGGGAACCATGGAAAACCTTTTATTGGGAAAGTAACATGACTGTCTGACAGGGTTACAAAGTCTGGATTCATGCTGGGAAAGACTGGAGGCAAAGAGATCAGTTAGGAGGCCATTGTGGGAGTTCAGACAATTTAGAAATAATAAAACCCTGAAGTAGAGTGAGGGAAATAGGAATGGAGAGAGGAGAATGGATTTGGAAGTGATTTGTCCCTTCTTTCTCAGTAAAATGCCCTTGGTAAAGTAGGAAGTAAGGTTATTCAGCAAGAGTGAAGGGGTACAAGAAAGGGGTTTGAGAATTGAAGAAAATTGAAAAAGTTTTGCATTGACTCATGTTGGTACACGTGTTAAGGTAAAGTACATCAGGTAAAGAGTGGCTTTGCTTTGAGACTACAGACATTTTGATAAAGGGCTCTGATAAGTAAAAATGAACAATATCAGTAACAATATCCCTTATTCACATTGAATGTGAACAGATAAGAATTGTAATATAAACAGGGAATTATTTTTCAAGCTATACTAAAATGATCAAAGACTAAGATCTAACCCTGCAGGAATAAAACTGAAGGGAGCATAGCAGTTTTATTTATCTACTAAAGCACCTTGGGAGAAAATAAATGAAAAAGAGTTTTGATGATTGAAATTCCTGCTGGAACAAGTTGAGGCCTTTGATTTTTCGACACTGATCTCCTTTTTCCTCTCTTTGTAACTCATTCAGATATAAAAAACTGAACAAATTGCAAAGAAAGGAATGTTTGTTTTAAGTCTAAATGATAAGATTGTTGGGGAAAATGCAACATGAACCCCTTAATGAATTGGCAAGTTAGCTGAGGCAAGAGTAGATTGAACAGAAAAGAAGAATGAATCATTCAAATAATTTGTTGCACCCCTGCTATGTGGAAGTAGAAATACAGTAATACGGTAGTATTAGGGACCATGGACGAAACTACAGCTTATTAAGATTGTATATAACATATGACAATAAATAGTCTCAGGAATAGAAAATGTCTGCTTTCTGCGGATCAACTTAGCCAAGTTCATCAAGGCTCATTGCCAAGAGCTAATCACTTAGTGGTGATTTTTTTTTTTTACTTTTGGTGACTCATAAAAAAGAAGTAAAATAGAAAATAGTTCTCAGTCAGTCTATTACATTGTCCTACCCCTTTCTACATTGATGGTTGCAAAATGTTAGGAAAATAACCAATTAATTGAAAAACATTTATTAAGTGCCTACCATGTATCAAGTACTGTGCTAAGTGCTAGGGGTACAAAAGAAGGCTCCTCAATTCTTAAGGATCTCATAGTCTAACAGCCTTTCACTAGTCAGACCTAATCCAGCCATGTAGGAAGTTTGCTTTAGCACTCTATTACCACCAAGCTGAGTCTGCAGCAGTTGAGTAACATGGTTAGCATACTTCCTCTTCATCTTTGAAATCCTGTGATTCAGAGTTGCAGGTTTTGTGGGCAACCCTTAATACTACTTATTACATATATATAATATATATGTGTGTTATATATTATATATATGTTATATTATATGTAATATGTATATTATATATAATATATGTGTATATATATACATATATACACACAATATATACAATTATATTTATTATCTATCATATATTATTATGTATATTATGTTTATTATGTATGTATCATATTATTAGATTTATGATATGTAATTTTTATATATGATATATAATATATATTATATAATAAACACTTATTCCTCTCCACTTCAGCCCTACCCCTCATGAGAATGTTTCCAATCTTCCCCTCCCCTTCCATTGTGCCCTACAAAACTCAGTTCTATTGAAAAAACTTCCCTTCCTATTAGACCTCTTCTTTTCATACTGCTTCCATTTTCTTGCACTAAATGGACACGGGGCTCCCCCAGAAGATATTGTATCTCCTGGTCAATCTCTCCATTATTGGATGGATCTTTTCTTGTTTTCCCTAACACACTGGCCAAGAGCAGAAATAGGCAAATTCCTTGTTCCTCTTTCTAGACTCTCCCTCTCTGCTGCTATCACTCAGTACTCAGATCTTGCTATCTACCAATCAGTTCCCAGGTTCCTCTCTCCTTAAAAAAAATTTTTTTGTTGTTTTTTTCTTTCTCTTTACATTGCTGTTGTAACACTATATATTGATTTCCTGTTTCTCTTTACTTCATTCTGTATCAATTCACATGTCTTCTCATGCTTATCAGCATTCTCCATATTCATCTTTGCTAGGAGTGCAGTAACATTCCATTACATTCATATGACACAATTTGTTTTGCCATTCCCCAAGAGATGAACATTAACCTTATTTCCAGTTCTTTACAATTACAAAAGGGCTGCTACAAATATTTTAGTGTATATAGGTACTTTTCTGTCTGTCTTTGACCTTCTTGGGGGTATATCCAGAATAGTGTCTCTCTCCTTTCTCAAGTTAAGCATCTGACTTAGTCTTCTTCTCCATCCTCACCCCTGCTCAATTTGGGGGGGCCTCTGATATATTTATTAATATCTTCTCAAAAGCTTTGGACTCCAAGTTAATTAATTTCTTCAGTTCATATGTGTAAACAGGGAGAATTCCTTTCAAATGTTCCACTTTCTATTCAGGGCACCACTATCCTTCTAGTCATCCAGTTTTACAACCTCAGAATCACCTTTGACCCTTCTCTCTCCCTTAAGGCTAAGGTTTCTTACTGCATGTTGGGCTATCTCCAGGTGTCCTGATCTGTATTTTGCCACTGAACCCAGATGGCTCTGGTGGATAGAGAGAGAATCTGGTGACTTGGCACAGCCCTGCCTCACCTAAATCCAATTCACTTGTAGGTCATGACATCACCACCCTCGATGTGATGGTCCTCAACAACAACACCCTATATCCAGTCAATTGCCAACCATTCTCTTTCCTTCCATATCTACTTACAACACCCAAGCGCAGTGTTCTAAACAGAGCTGATCCTATATAGGCATGGTCAGCTAACAGAAGCAGAATGGTAGGGTGGAAAGAGCCCTGGATATTGGGTTAGATGGAATCTGGACTTGGCCACTGCTAGCTTATGGCTTAGGCAAGCCTCAAAATGAATGGGGGTAAATCTGCACAACTCTTTAAGTTCTCTTATAATTCTAACATTTTGTTTTTCTATATCTATGAATCTTGTTAGGGATCATGGAGATGGAAACACATACACTTCTCTGCTTGCAAAACCCCTTACTCACATTTCTCTGTTTACAAGCTATGAAAGAGCCAGTTCCCTCTGATTTGGCTGATTCTCTCTAAGGGAAGTTTAACTACCATGGAAAGGTAACACTCTCTGAGGCAGGGAAGGAGATGTAACTGATATATCTACTGGACCCACTCGAATGACTTTACAAGACATTAGCTGAGCTTAATAGGCTAATTACATGACTTTTCTGCATGCTCTCTGGAACCGAGTTCCCCAGCAATCTGATACAGGACATGAAAACTGTGAAACAGAAGATTAATGTGACTGTCCTGAAATCTACCTTTCTAGTGTTTCTCCCTGCTCTCTGTGAGATATAAAGAGGAACATTTAGGATTTCTCATCTTCAATTCAATACACATTTATTAAGTACCTACTATGAGCTAGCCACTGTGCTAAGTACTTTAAAAATTTTACCTCATTTGATCCTTACAACAACCCTGCGAGAGTTGCTATTATTATCATACCCATTTTACAGTTGAGAAAATTGAGGCAAATAGAGGTAAAATTACTTACCCCAGGACATGCAGCTATTAAGTACCAGGTCCTCCTGACACTTAGCCCAACACTCTATCCACTGAGCCAGTAAGGTATGATAGAAGAAATAAGCATTGTGGTATAGTGAACAGAATGCTGGATTTATACTCAGACCACCTGAATTCACATAAAATCATACTCCTTCCTCCCCCATAAGACAGTACAGAAGCTTACAGAATAGTAATGCCTTGAAAAGGGAAGTTTAGCTGAGCTGTTTGTTCTCTACAGACTCAGAAAAGCTTTTGAGTTCACAATTCTAAGCTTGAATTACAATATTAGATATTTATTATATAAGCACCTACATGATTGCCTTGTGTTCTGTTTCACAGAGCTGGCAAGGCCACTAAAGGCATGTCTATGGACTGTATCATTCTTAGTGGGGAACAACATAGAAGCAATGAGTTAGGCAGGGAAACAGTTCCCTTACATTGTAGGCACATTGTGGTAAGGAAAAATTAGCAGCCCGAGGTTTGTTTGTTTTTTTTTTTCCATTTCTTTAATTAAATCTATTCATGTCTTTTGTTTCTATAGCCCCTTCATTTCCAAATTTCCCTTCTAATACCCACTGAATCATCCCCTATGTTAAAGAATAAAAACAAGTTCGGCAAACCTAGCCAACTGTTGACATTGTCTGTCTGTCAGTGAGATCTTAGAAGTGAAGCTGATGATGACATAGGCCTCCTCTAGTGTTTTTAACACTTCGAAAAGTTCTTTCCCACTTCTCAGTCCTCTTGGTCCTCGGGCAGAGTAGAAAATACATTAGATTGGAGGTCAAAGATCTCTGCTTGAGCACTTCACTCAGCCACTGACATTCGTGTGACCCTGGACCTCCCACGCCACCTTCCTGAGCCCTAGTTTCTTCTACCACAAAATAGGAATAATAAATAATATTTATACTATTTACTTCATAGAGTTATTAAGTTGGAAGCACTGGGCAAACTGTAAGGTACTTTGGAAATGTAAGCTCTGATCATTATTTTCAACAAGACAGAGTAGATCTTATAACACCCATTTTATAAATAAAGAAATGAAAATCCTCATAAAGTCATACTAGGAATTAGTAGAAGAGTTAGAAGCAGAACTCTGGTGTCTTGACTCCAAGCCCCAAGTCTTTTCCATTGGTATTACAGGCACTGTCTTTCCTTTTCTTAATTGTATTCCCAATGCATAATACAATGCCTGGCACACAGTAGATGCTTAATAAATATTTATTGAATTGAATATACTATTGAAATAGATGTCTTCTTGGTTATGGAAGTACAAGTGTGCCAATGTAATCAATCAGTCGATCAATCAACTTTTGTTAACCTCCTATGTGCCAGACACTGTTATGCCTATCATTATGGTTTTTATCACTATCAATGAATCAATATAAGTATCAATACATTTTTTTAACTTAAAAGTTATCCTCCATGCCCCTTTGCAATCCTGATCAATAACCCCGAAGAACAAAGCTTAAGAATGAATCTGATTGGTTTATCATGAGCTTCAACAGAATTGTTATCTGAAGGCAAGCCAATTATTTTATAAGCAGAGGACAGGATGGGATGATTAGGTACAAAGTATTTTGCTCTATTACTGCTGCAGAACAGAATGTACTGGCCTGGACACATGAAAAATAAACTCTCCACTTGAAAATGAAACAAATTTACACTCCATGTCACAGAGAGAATAAAAATGAAACCAGTGGTACATTGCCATATTCCTTTCCAGGCAGTTTCAAATCCAGCTTTACTTTGAAATCTCAGTGGCGGAAGCAATTTATAAATCATGCTCATAACTGCTAGTCTGATCAGTGTAGGGCAAAATTTTACTAAGTCAATCTTCTGCATGTTTTTTTTTTAACTTTCCTATCGTGTTAAAAAAAAAAAGTTCCAAGCTTCAGAAAGTTAGGATGCCTTAGGGATGGCTTGAAAGACCTTTGGGGACCACGCCCCTCCTTCCAGGCTTCCAGACTTAAAGCAGAAGCCCTGGCTCCACCAGCTTGGGTGTCTGTGGGCAAATTACTTTCTTTCTCTTTGGGCCTCAGTTTCTTTTTGTAAGAAATAAGGGAACTGGACTAGATAATATCTAAGGTCAGTTCTAGTTTTGATATTCTCTCTTGTGAATCTATTACAAGTATCAGGGAAAATGCTCTCTAACAGGGCGCTAAGATCAGCTAATTGTGGCCACCCTTGGCGTTCCCTTCAACATGCTTCATCACTTCCCAGTTTGAGAAAGGCCTAATTATTGAATTCTTCTGAGTGATCTGGATTTCACAAAAGCCAAGAGAGTGCTGTACTCTACAAGTTCATTAGCCTGAGAATCAAGAGCCCAAGGTTCTAGTCCGAGCTGTGCCACTGACTTGAGTGATACTGGGCACGTCACTTCTCCCTGAGGGTCTTTATTTCCCTCATTTGTAAAATGAGGAGGTTGTACTACTAGGTGATTATAGACTGGCTGACATATACTCAGGAGTACTTTACCACTTGCTATTAACTACTAACTTACTAACCCAAACTCCTGGTCAAATGATTTCTCCCTGAGCACTTTATTATCCCCTTTTTACAGCTAAGGAAACTAAGGCAGACGGAAGTTAAGTGATTTGTATAGGATCACACAACTAGGAAAGTCTAAGGCTAAATTTCAACTCAGATCTTCCTAACTCCAGGTACAGGGCTATATCCACTGCATCATCCAGTGGACTCCAGATTTAAAGTCAGGTTTTTCTGACTCCAAGTCCAATCCACTATCCCAGACGGCCTGTCCAACATGCTTTTTATTCTCTCTCCCCTACTTCACTCAGCTTTCACTTATTCAAAACTCCCCCATGTTATTTCACACATACGCCCAAGTGCTGGATCTGATATCATCCTTTCAAACAAAGACCTCCAGCCTCAAAAATGTGTCTTGAACTCTTATAAAACGTGACAGTAATTTGTGATTGTAAACAGCTATGTAGTCAGGGGTATGCCAGAACCAGTTCAAACCTGCTCCCGAAAACCAATTATATTTTCAGAGTGAGAATTTATACCCCAGAAATCAGCAAATTCTACAAATCAGGGCTTCATTTATTGTTTTGTTGATTGTCTAGACTTAAGAAAATGATACAGAAAATATTAATGATGCAGACTAAACTATAAAGTCTGTTCTGCATAATTTTTTTCTGAGTAGTTAAGTATTTACCAGCAAATTCCTGGGTGAATTTTCACTGTGCTATTATCTGCCTCCTTCCTGGATCTTTAACCTAACAGAGGGGTACCTCTAGCTCTAACATTCTCTAAGCCCATGAAACAAACACAAAAAGATCCAGCTAATTTGTTTATTTGCTGAAGATAATAGAGTTCAAGCTTCCTTACAAAATGAATAGAATCATAGATTTAGAACTCTAAGGGATGTTTTGCATCATCCAATCTAATCCTTTCATTTTACAAGTGAAGAAACCAAGGCTCAGAAAAGCTAATTGTTTTCCTCAAGATCACGCAGGTAAGATGTACAGAGCCAAGATTTAAACCACATCCACCTGTCTTCACCAAGTCGTGTAGCCTCCTAATAGTAGGTGGGGCTTTATTTGAAATGGCCAAAGTCCTTACATCCACCAAACCTCCCATTCCTACTAAAATTATTTAAAGAACAGGATGACCTAATTAAGTTAACCTGCACTGACTCCTGGGCCTAAAAATGCAGGTAGCCTTGGGTGAAAATGGATGTTTCAACCCTCATTAAAAAAAAAAAAGACCTGATGCACAATACAAAGAAGATCGATTTTTCTTTTCAGAAGTGTAATTTATACTCATTTGTTATTTAGTAGTTCAAGAACAGGTGCAGAATGAGAATGCATCAACCTAATGCCCTCATTATTACCTACCATTTTGTCTCCTAGTGTAACATAGGCCCTTTTGGGTAGAGAAATTGGAGAGAGAAAATTTACCAGGTTCTGTATTCGACTTATAAAAAGGAAGATTTACCAAAACAAAAAGAAAAGACACAAACACTTTTAAAAAACTAACAGAAGAAGATGTTTTCCTGGAAGAATTAACAGGAAGGGTTATTTGCACAATTGGTTTTTCAAAGGGAAAACATACAACTCAACAGGACAGTAGATCAAACATAGTTTATGCAATCAGATAAAAGCTCAACATTTTTGAACTTTTCATTTACACGCACCACACATGCAATAATCACACTCTTAGTGCTGTAAGGATTTTTGGAGGAGCACACACAGCCAATAGCTAACAGTAGAACATTCCACAACAGTGTTAATACATGGTCATCCAGTCTCTGTACTTAGCAGAGTACCTGGTAGTAGCCTCATATAAATGCAAGCTGACTTACTCTTTTTGTAGATCTCTACTTATGGGGAACTCATTATCTCTCTAGACATCTGCTTCTACTGTTGGATAGATCTGATTGCTAAGAACTTTTCCTTAAGATGAGCCTAAATCTTTATCTTTGTGGCTCTTAGCCATTGTTCCCGGTTCCTTCTGAGGAAGGAGGGAAGCAAGGCAAAGATAATCCCTCTTCCATGTGGGAACCCTTGAAATACTCAAAGGTGCTACCATAACCCTCCATAAGTCATTTAGGAAGGTGAGGAGTCTGAAGGTCATGCTTCTCCAGGATCAATTAAAGTCATTCACACCTTCTTATTTCTGATTAGGGGATCATTTTTGTTCCTGCCACTAAGGTCTGCGATCTTTGATTCATTCTTGACTCTTCCTTTTTCTTTACTCCCAATCCCACTGAGGAGGTGCAGGCTCCGGGAGCTCCCCTCGAGCCCTCCTTGAATCTTTGAGGTACAAGCTCTGGGACCCCCTCCCCCTCCTTGAATCTTCACACGGAAGGCATTTGCCTGAGGTCGTGGGCCTTAATTTGTGGCTCAGCCCAAGTCTTTAGCCCTCCTTTGTTCCAACAGTTTCCCCACCCTTGAATGCCTGGCCCACTATTGTCTGTGGTCTCCAGGTAGCCTCCAGCAACTTCCCACCCTTAATCACTCATTACTGGAGTCTGACCTCACCTGACTCCTGAAGACCCTCCCCAAACTTATTACTAGAGTCTGACCTCAAGTGACTCTTCCTGAAGACCCTCCCAAACTCCTCCTCTAGACCATCCCTAGATTCCCCCCACAACCTTTCTGTATATAGGATCCCATCTTCCCTCTATGTAGTGTGAGAGTGCTATAGAATGACCTAGCACAGATTTGCTCTGGCCCGCATGCCCAATGCAAGGGTCGCAGATACCTAGGCTCCTTAAGAGTCTACCCAATATGGTGAACTTTTAATGAACTTTTAAATAACTTTACTTTTCCTTGGGTGAGAGGAAACTTGAGTCGAATTCATTCGGCAGGACACGGTGTGTTGGTATTTTGGGGTCCAGAGCAACCCCTAACCCCAATCACGTCATTTTTATGCTTCCCTGATACCAGCAACACTGCTAATCTCAAGCTCTTCTCCAGTGGGGCTGGAAGGTATGTAAGCCTCTCTCTTTGTATCTCATTGGTTAAAATTTCAATTAAAAAATGCAAATGGAAAACTTATGACTAGAAAGACTATTTTTCCAAGATTAGCAAATTAATTAACTGGGATCTAATTTGTTATTTTATGATGATGGATGGTTATTTGTTTAAGATATAAGCTTACATAAGATATAAGCAATTTGCATAGGCACTGTATATCCTCCCTCTTCCCACTTTGGAGATTGGGTCTCCTTAATTTGCTCAGGCGGGAAACAGTAACCATTCTCAGGACCAACTCCACTGCTGATTGGCACAGAAGCTTTGGCGGTCTGCTGTCTCTCTGCTCATGGGGGCTGACTATGTTGGTGTCAGAACTAGTGAAAATCTGACTTTGGTACTACTGAAATTCAGAACCCTAGAGCTCAAGCAATCCACCAAGACAGCCTTTTCAGTAACAGGGATTAGAGGCACTGGGCATTCTCAAGAACTGTTAATTTGTTATTTTAAAAAAAGATGTATGGTTAGAAATTAAAGAACATAGAATTTGTTCATAGATCTGCCTGGTGAAGCTTTAGCAAAGAAATTTTCACTGACAGGTAAAAATGACTAACAAAAAAAAGGGACCTCAGTTGAATGGGAAGAAGATTCTGAGTTGACAAAAAAGTCTAAATGTGATCCTGACTAATGAATTTGTGAATGGTTGTTCAGCAGATGACATCATCTCATTTCTGCTTATCCTTTTGCTGTATATAACCAGTACAGCAGGCAGATGTTTTGGGGAAAGGGCCACAAACAGTAAAAACATGGGGAAAATGATGGCACTTATGTTCTTCTATGCTAGAAGTCATCCACTTTATTCTCTACCAGGGCTAGCCTCATGTGTACAAAGAATAGGAAGAATAAAACTATGCCACAGAAAGGGCAGCTAAAAACAAAATGGCCCTGCTTAGTATTTAGAAGTGAAAATGAGACCAGATGTTAAATCAGATGACCTTCCAACTGTTAAGATTTAATGTCATAGAAATGCTGGCCTGACACTGGGCTTGAAATACATTTTTCCCCAAGGCAACTTCGTTGGGGGAAGTCATTAAAGGCTATTTTCAAATACAACCCACCAATTTCAAATGTCAAATCCCAAATCAATTTCAAATGCAAAACAGTGGGGTAGTGGGACAGATATGCTGGGTTTTACTGGTGTGAATTGGAAAAGGTCTAGACAAGCCTAGTGTGCTTTAGGTGGTACTCCAGGAAGGGGCCAGCAAGAGGAACCTGGCATCAGGGAAGGTGGAAGGTGACCAAATGGTGATAGAAAGTAGAACATTCAAAATAACACATTTCACTGGCTTGACAATTTTGCCTACTCTCCACTGCCAAGGCAGCATGTCATACTAGAGAAAGCACTGTACTTTAAGCCAAGAAGACCTGAGTTCATGTGACCCTAGGAACAGGGCCACCAGGTTGCCAAAGCTTCTGTGCCAGTCAGTAGTAGGGCTAGGCCTAGGACTGGCTGTTGCACTTCCAGCCCAGGCAAAATAAGGGAATCCAATATCCAAAGGGGGAAGGGACAGAATATGGAGCTCCTTATCTTAAGATAACAAATAATAACCCATCATCATAAAATGATAAATCAGATCCCAGTTAATGAATTTGCCAATCCTGCAACAATAGTTTTTCTAGACAAGCAAGTCCACACACTCAACCTCTCAGTGCTCTAAGCAATTTTCTAAGACTCTTAAATTCCAGAGAAGATGCCAATTTGCACTGGCAGCAGTAAGTTGTAGAGAAAGTGCTGATGTGCATTTTTGGAGAGCAAATTTTCCAACCTGGGAGTTCTCTATAACCAAAGGAATCGCTGGTTTGGTCACTATCCTTTATCTTCTCCCACAGCTAAAGTTCAAACATTGAAATGCATTATTTCAAGGTTCTGGGGTCCCTATGGAAAGTTCCTCTGGGATATCATGGAACTGGAACATGGAGAGCAGGTTTAATGGTCAAATAACTTTCCAGTAGCTCTCCGTGTCAGAATTCTTCCAAGAGCCTCACAGGAAAGAGGATGGAGGTCTATTCATTTCTCTTCAGAAGGAGGCATTGTTTGTGTTATTCAGAAAACCTAGCCAGTTAATGTGACAACACCAAGAGCACAATCTTATTGCTGCAGGGAAGAATAAGGGTGATATAAAAGGCAGAAAACGATCTCTTTTCTTCAAACTTTCTAGTTCTATTTTTTTTGGTTTCCATTTCAAGTGAACATTATATAGTGTTGCTACCTGTTACAATTATTTGCATAAATTGCCTAATAAAATTTTATTGTTCATACAAGAATTGCAAAAACAAAAAGTTAAAACTTTAGTGTCTAGGGCTTCTTGGAGAGGAAGAAAGTATCAAACATTCATTGAGATGAGACTTTTGATACAAGGTGACTCATCACTTAACAGTGTTTGACAATTCATCCCATATACCCAAATTACTCAATTACTCGTCGAATTTCCTCAAAATTGGACACGAAGACATTAATAGAAATTTGTCCATTAATTTTTAACCGTGGCAATTAGTTTTCCCCAAAATCATTCTTCAGAGAGATCACTGTGATCCACATATCAGGCAGGAGTACTGTCAAGGGAGTGATTGTAATTAGTTTTGTTATGCTTAAGGTTTTTTATTTATTTTTAATTTTTTGCTTTTTGGATGGCAATTGGGGTTAAGTGACTTGCCCAAGATCACATGGCTAGTTTTTGTGTTAAGTGTCTGGCTAGATTTGAACTCCCGGTCCTCCTGACTCCAGGGCCAGTGCTCTCTATTATTCACTGCCCCACCTAGCTGCCCCTCTTAAGTTTTTTTTGTGAAAACAAACACTTTTAAAAAAAAGTTAAATTTAATCTTCATTAGTTGAATTAAAGTAAAAAGTGAAAGTCCAAGTGGAAACACTGGAAATTCATGTTGTCCTTCAAGAGCAACCTTGAAATGTTTTGACTTAAGGAACATCTTGAAGCAAGAAACAAGAACAAGAATTTCACAAGAATATATAGCTGAGAAAAAATTCGGGATTTATTGGTTATCGCCCTTCACCATGACCCCCCAAAAAGACTAAAGAAAGGAAAGATCTGGATTTAAGGAATGCTTTTCTATTGAGTGTGGCCTTACATAAAATAAAGGATATTAAAGCTTGAAGGGACTTTAGAGAGCATCTGTTCCTACTTTGCCACTTTATGAGATGAGGAAACCGAGTTCCAAAGATAGGAAATTATTGAACCAGGATCATACAGCCAATAAGAGGCAGAAGTGGTATGAGATCCCAACCTTCTGGTGCCCAAACCTCTTTCTATGATGACATGCCACGTTTACTATTCCTTTCATCCTAATCTCTTTCTTTTCAGAATCCCTATAGCAGAGTAGGCAAAAAGGTGGGCTACAAGACTTGGGAGTACAGCCAGAAGCAGAGTAAAACATCGTTCCTATCTGGTTTTAATAGGCAGATTTATTAATTAAAAATATATGTGTGGTTTTTCTAAGTCAGTATGTAACCCACAGGCATCCTTATGTACAGTTAGTGGGCCCCACATTCCTTTTAATCCATTTAACTTTTCTTCCACATACAACTGATAGAATTTAGGACTAGATGAGGACTTTGAGGGGATAAACCTCAAAAAAAAAA
>CM053585.1:294462203-294476685 GCA_028646515.1 Pseudochirops corinnae
ATAGAGAGACCCCCTTCTTCATACCTACCCCATAGTTCCTAGCAGAAAGGTCTGCTCATACAAGCCAGCTTCATGAAGTATTTCATTAGAAGGAAGGTGAACACAAACGGTTTGGAAATTAGAAACAATTTTGACAGAACGAAGAACAGAAAAGGATTAAAGATTTAAAAGACCAAATATATTCACTCTTTTGTTCCTGCACTCAACAAATATTTATCGTCAGGCACTTTGATATGAGCCATACATAGTAAGAAAGGCAAAAAGTTTCTTCCCTCAAAAAGCTTACATTGTAATGGGGGAGAGAAGTGAATAACTAGATATGTACAAGATACATACAAGGTAGATGAAGGTAAGGCACTAGGAATGTCCTGCAGAAAGTGGGACTTAAGCTGAGACTTAAAGGAAGGTATTGAAACTGGGAGACAAAGATTTGGAAGTGAGTTCTCATTCTGACCCATTAACATCCTGGGTTAAAGGATCACAGGTATATGAGGGATGGGAGATAAAAAGGACAGAATGAAACCAAGTCAGGGACATACATACATAATTTATATATGTGTATATATGTACATACATTTATATATATATACATACGGAGAAAGAGAGAATGTGTACAGAACCTAAATGAAAATAGATTCTGTGTTATAAAGAAAAGAAAAAGATTTAAAAGGTGTTTTGAAGCATTGCCAGCATCACATAATGACTTGTCCTTCCTGATTTCTACATTGTCAGCAACCAAAACTCCAGAAGGTAGCTGGCAATTTTCTTGGGATGATAAATGAGAGAAAAGACAGTGGGGGCACACTCTATGAGATTAAAAGGACCTTCCTGATGAAAAGAATGTTTTTCAGCCAGCTGCTGGTATTCAGAAGAAACAATCAGAACCAGGGGCCAGGTTTAAGGTGCTGTTAGGGGGCTTATCTAGCCATTGTGACAATAACTAGGTGTATAAAAGTTCCTGTTCCCCAAGGTAAAAAGTAATGAAGACTAGTGGGAAGGGCTTAGAGAGTCAGGAGCCCTGGGTTTGAGAACTGCCTCAGCCACTGTGTGATTTCGGGCAAGTTATTTAATTTCCTGTCTGCCTCAGTTTCCTCCATCTACATTGAGTATTGTAACACAGCAACTACTTCACAGAGTTGTTGTGAGAAATATCAGTGTTGCCTTTTCTCAGTCCTATTTTGCTACTGACTAACTTAGCAAATGTACAAGTCTCCCTTTCTAAGGGCTGGGGCTTTCTATCACTGGTATGGAAATGATAATATGTACTCATTTAAGAATTCTGAGCCCGTCACTGACTTTATTTAAGTAGTCAAGTCACAGCTTTACAATTATCTAAAAGGAAGAATGGTGGTCACAAGAGATAAAGAAACTGGTACTTAAATGCTCTTCAACCAAATGCTAGGTGTCATTTTGTGCACTTCCCTTAATTATGTAGCTACTAATGCTTTCCAACAGAATGCTCATTTCAGTATTTTTAGGAGAAGCAGTGTGTGGTACTGGTTTCCTGGTCAGGCTGAGAGGTGAGTGTGAATGCCACTTTAGAATTAAGTAGCTGTGAGATAATGGATATGTTTCTTAGGCTCTCAGGTCTCCAGGTTCCTCATTTGCAAAATGGGGGATGATAATAATTGTATTCCTTACGCCATAAGCCTGTAGCAAGGGTCAAATGAGAATGTAGGTAAAGCACTAGTTATGTAAACTAGTTATGTAAAGCACTGTTAATGTTATTAGATCCTTAGTTAACTGTGCTTCCTAGTCTCTTATCTACACTGGTTTGTGATCTTCACTGGTGTAAGAATATGTGGCCAGCCTGGCCTGTGTTTATTTGTATAGCATAAAGCAGAGTAATTTACTTCAGTAGCTACTTCAAATCACTGATAACCCTCCTTGACTTAGAAACCTCTTTATTTTTCTTTCCTCCTTTGTCCTCTCTCTCTACCCCTTTCCATCTATCAATATGAAATACAGATTAAACTCTTCTGCTTTAGAATAACTCGCAAATGGTATCTTTAAAGCTTAAAATTTTCTTTTCTCTCCCTTTGTCCCTTTCCTCTATTTTTTTTCTTCATCAAAATGAAATACAGATTAATCTTTGTTTTCCAAAAACTTGAAAATATAATTTGTAAAACTTTATAAATCTCTCTCTCCTCCCTCGGTCTCCCCCCTCCTCCCATTTCTCTTTCTCTGTCTTTTTTAGAAAAATGAAATACTGACTATATTTTAATTTTAGACTAACTTTCAATCACTGTTCTTTTTTTAATGCCCTTTCTTTTTTCTACTCTATATTTTCTTTGCCTTTTAGGCCTACCAGTGGCATTCACTGACATTGCTAAGCCCCAGTAGAAAGCCATCTAGGATGATAAGATTGCTGAGCTCAGTGTAGTATCTCACCAACATCAGATATCCTGTGACCTCTTAATAGATGTTCAGATTGAATACTCAGATACTCCTAACTCTGAATATTCAGTCATATTCCTGAAATAAGCCCTCAAACCCATGCCCACAACTGACCTATGGATGATGCGTTGATTCTGGAGGTAGTCCAATGCCATGGAGAGCTCACAGATGAAGAGCTTCACCGTGTCTTCTTGGAAGCGGACATTCTGCTGCAGGTGATAACGCAGATCTCCACCCAGCAGGAGATCTACCACCATAAACATGTCCTCCTCATCCTGGAAGGAATACCTAGAACAACACATACCCCAAAGACATAAGTTAAATGACTTCACAAACCACCAAGTAAGCTGATTGTTCAATGCAAGAGAGTACCTAGGTCATTAGTAATGTGATTCTAAACATATCCTGGAAGGATTAGAACTGTTTGGATGGAAAGTTTTCACCACAGACTATGTAGCACCATATACATTTTATTCTGTTAGGGTTATGCAAGGTAAGGAGACATCCAGCTTCCATTCCTATTTTTTTGTCACCAGCTATGTGACTGCAAGTCATTTAACCTCTTTGGGCATCAGTTTCCTCACCTGTAAAAGAGTGAGATTAAGGAGACCTGAGCTCTTAGTCCCAGGTCAGTCACTAATTTATTCCTAAAACCTTTAGCAAATTGTCTTGCTCTTTTTTAGACTTCAGTTTCCTGAACCACAAAATGATAGTGTTAAACTCAGAGAGTCTCTTCTATCCTAAAATGCCATAATCAGATATATCTGTATGGGGGCAGGAGTTACATGCCTTGGCAAAGAGGGAGGGACAATAAAGGGAGATAAAGAGGCCAAACTACTTGCCAGTGACCTACACTATCTTACTTTGTTGTTGCAAAAACTTCTAAGACTTGTAACAAGTCGGTCTTTAAAATGAGGACAATCATATTTGTACTACCTGTCTCATGAGGCTGTTGTGGGGATCAGATGATATCATGCACATAAAATGCCAGGAAATCTATAAAGTGGTACATGATCATTACTACTATTACCGTTATTAGAAACCGGTTCCGTCAGTGCCTGAGAATTGTGTCTTAAGCAGGCTTGGACCCACCCCACCATCTGCATTTTAGCTCAGTTGGAACCCGGGCAAGGATCAACAGGGGCAAAAGGCAAGCAGGCATTGGCTGGTCTCTACCCAGCCTTTTCTTCTCACATTGTTCCTCTTAATCTAGGAAGGGAAAGTCTATGAATGTAGGCAGCAGTTCTCTATGACAAAGAATAAGAGACCTAGCAGAGGATTAGGGTAGGGAGAGGAAGTCAAGGCTGAAGTACTTTTGTCTAGACTTGAAAATAAGTTAATAAAATCTCTTATGAAGTACGCAGGCCTACAGAGGATGACCATGTAAGTCAGTGGTTCTCAAACTTGGGTTTCAGGATTCCTTTATACTCCTAACAATGACTGAGGAACTTTTGTTTATAAGGGTTATATAAATAACATCTTAATATTATTATGGGAACAAATTTGACCTTTCAGACCTCTTTAAAGAGTCCTGAGTGCCCCAAGGGGTCTGCAAACCACCCTTTGTGAAATGCTGATGTAGAGGAAGAAGGTAAGTCCTAGGTAAAAAGAAATGGACTCCTGGTTTATAGCATGAGTAAAAATTTACTTATTCATGAATCCAGTTGTCATCTCTGTTCTTCTGAAGTGCTTGCATATATCAGGACTGAAATCACTGGTCTCATTCTCAACCCCTAGAAGGTAAGGATAGTGAGACAGGGAGGGGGGGTGTATGAGGATGCGGAGTGGTGTGGGGGGTGGCAGTTGATATTGTGTATATTGAGATAATTCTCAGCCAAACATTCGCACATAATGCAACCTCATTAAAATCTGTCCATTTTCCAGGCTCATATTCTTTATCCATTATGCCCCTTAGTAACTAAAAAAGATCTCTTTGTCTTCTATTTAACCATTTTTGCAGACCTGCTGATTCCCTCATTTCTGTAACTATGTAAGTTAAGGAAACTATCTTGCTTTATTTCTTGTTGGGGTCTCTAACATCATGGATTCTGGATGCAATATATATAGGGTGATATAGGATGAAGAATAGTGAAATTCAAAAGATAGGTACATTGTTTTAAGATACATGGAAGGTACAGGTTGTATAGTAAATTATCAATGATTATTTATATGGGAGAATTATTAAAGTCTGGTAAATGATGGGAAAAGGTGGTGGAATGGTTGTATAGAGAGAAGGAAAAATAGATGAACAGCCTGAGTTGTTATACTAGTGTCCATAAAACACTAACAACAATAGTAGCATTTATATAATACTTTAAGATTTGTAAAATACTTTACAAATATTAATTCATCCAAAGAACTCCACCAAGGCCTTCAAAATCCTGGGGAGATCTATTCTGCAGAAAGACGAGAAATGGAATTAAACAGGATGAGAAGGCATAGGTGAGATAGGGTCCAAACAGTTAATTAGGTCACAGATACATAGGGTAGTGGAGTAGAGCACTGGATTTGGAGTCAGGAAAAACCGAGTTCAAATCTAGTATAGACACTAGCATTGTGACCCCAAGCAAGCTACTTAATTTCTCTCTGCCTCAACTTCCTCTTCTTTGAAATGGGAATAATAGCATCTATCTCCTAGGATTCTTGTGAGGATAAATTGAGATTACTAATAATGGTTAACATTTATATCGTGCTTACTATGTGCCAGGCACTGAGCTGAGCCCTTTACAATTATTATCTAATTTTATCCTCACAGCAAAACATATATATATATCACATATAAATGGTGTAATTATCATTAATAATAACATCATCCTTAAAGAAGGCTACTACACTACGCTGATATAACAGTCATGTTATATGCGGAAGTTAGCTCTGAATCCAAAAATCTTAAAATTGGAAGGGCCCTTGGAAGTTATCCAATAGAGAGATTCTTAACCTGGGGTTCATGGACTCCCCAAGGGATCAATAGGTAGATTTCAGTGGGGTCCATGAACTTGGATGAGAAAATATTTGCTTCTTTTTTTTTTAAACATTTCCTTTGTAATCCAATACATTTAATGAGTACTCTGTAGACTTCTCCAGATTGCCAAGGGATATGTGACAAAAAAGGTCAAGAACCCCTGAATTGCAGCCCAGACTATCCCTACTCTTAGAATGTTGGCATTCCCTGTGGAAGGATACTTGAACATTGATTGGTTTCAGCTTCTTCCTGCAATATTAAGTAAGATGCATTATTGTTGTTCACTTGCACCTAACTCTTTGTGACCCCATTTGTGGTTTTCTTGGCAAAGAACTGGGATGATTTGCCATTTTCTTCTCCAGTTCAATTTACAGATGAGGAAATGGAGGCATACAGGGTTAAGTGACTAATCCAGGGTAACACAACTAGTAATCTGAGGTCAAAAGAGTCAGACACAACTGAAAATGACTCAACAACAATGAACTAGAGATGACATGAGTGAAAAAGGCAACATACACAGTGGTGTTATTTTCCTAAAGTGGAGTATCAAAGTATAAAACCATATTATTTAAGCAGATCAGCTTCCTTGTAAGAAAGCATTGCTATTTTGCAGTATCTCAAACCTTCTGAAGATAATTACAATAATTAAATGATCAGTGTGGTTTACATGCTGAATAAAATTTCTGGGCATATATTAAAATTTTGATCATTTTAAGTTAGTTCTGGTAAACAGTACGTATGGGAAAGTATTCTTTTCCATCCTCATGAGTATACATTCACCCACTGTAGCTGTTTTCACTCTGATGGTTACATGAGGCTAATTTTGATCATGGTCAGTGGGTTTCAGTGGGATTTGTGGGGGAGTGTTACAGGCAAAAATAATTCTATGTGCTAAAATGTTGGGAAGAGAAGTCAAGATTTCTCAGAGTATGAGCTAGGAGTGTTCATAACAAGTTCTCAGATGCCTTGAAGGAAATGTCAGCTTTTGTGCTAAGAGGTCCCAAGAGAGTCAACAAGAGGATGTTTCAATGCACTTTACTTTCATTTAAGTGAAGAAGCTGAATTTGGAAATTTTCAATACAACAGTGGTGAGCTTCTATTCATGCTGCTGAATGAATTTTCCAATGTCAACTCTATTAGAGGCTTCCAAAACTAAAAAGAAACTAGGATGATGTGGAATGGTTGTTCTCAGAGATGGTTCCACATTTTATCACAGATAATCTGAACTCTATAGGGTTCAACTTTAAAAAACTGGTGCATCATATCTTCAAGAAAAAAAAACAACATAAAAATCATATGATTATATCAATAGATACAGAAAACAGCTTTGGCAAAATATAATACCTATACTAACTGTATTTTTAATAGGAAAGAGCTTGTATTTTTAAAAACTAGAGGAATTTTCCCACTACAGAACAGGGTAGGGACTATACACTCTACAATATTATTTGATTTTTTTTTTTTAAAGAAATGGTAGCTAGTACAATAAGACAAGAAAAATAAACATAAGGAATAGGTATAGTTATAGAAGAGGTTAAAACATCTATCTGCATATGGAGATATGAAGGTATATTCAATGAAAACTAATAATCAAGATAATAAATGGTATTAGCAAGATAACAATATTATAGATTAGAGCTAGAAGGGAAGTCAAAAGTCATCCAATCATCCCCCTCCATTTTATAGATGAAGAATCTGAGGCACAGGTAGGTCATGTGATATGTCCATGGTTAAAAAGGTGCCTGCCACAGGGCTTGAATCTAACTCTTCCTCATTCCAGCTTCAATATCCTATACACAATATCATTACTACATCTCTGACAGAAGCAACTGATTCTATTTGTAAGTCTTCAGTCAGAGACTGAACAATTATTTGTCAAGTTTGTCACATTGGGGACTCATTTTGTGTGTGGCGTGGATTAGCTGGCTTCTGAGGTCCCTTCTAGCTCTCAAATTTTGATTCTGTGAAACCGATAAAAATCATCAATATTTCTATATAGTTTTCAAAAAACCCAGAAGAAACAGAAAAAGAATTATAAAATGCCTATTAAGGAAAATAATTTTGATTGAGTATAACAATTTAACAGAAATAAAGGGAGAATTAGAGTGGTATCATATACATTATACATATATATCCATAGGTTAGGTCAATATTATAAAGATGGCAATACTACTTTAATTTATAGATTTAATGAAATGTCAATCATAGTACCAATAAGATACTACGTATAATTAGATAATGGTTTTCAAGATGTATACATAGTAAAAATCAAGTGGAATTAGCAAAAAAAACCCAAAAAACAGGCAGTAGGGATGATTATTGTATTGCCAGATCTCATTCATAGTTACGCCTACTATGTGCTTGGCATTGTTTTAGGTGTTATAGATAAAAAGAATGAAGCAAGCCCTTCTCACAAGGATCATACATTTGAATGGGGAAGGCACGTATAAGTACATATGGAATACATATAAAGAGAATAATAAGTTGGTACTAGATAAAAAGAACATAGATAATATTAATATGTGGTTTTCTAAGTCAATAAACTCCATAGGATCCTTATGTACTTGTTTAGTAACCCTGTTTCTATCTAACTTTTATGCCACTGATCCAGGAGAATTAAAGGTATAAAATAGGCTGGTTATTTGATATCTCCATGGTCACAAAACGCTGGGGAAGGAAGCCATTTATTAAACAGTTAACAACAGTTTAAAAAATTGTATAGAAGTTTGGTAAGAAATAGGATATTATATATCTCTTATGTATATATTACATATGCACATATGTAATATACATAATATATATTGATATATATATCAAATTATAGTACAAGAAACAACTAGATCATATACTGCAATAAATTCAAAGAGAATAAATGGCTTACATGTAAGAAATAAAATAACATAGGGAAAATGGAACCCATCACAATTGTGGACTAAGGAAAAATACTTATCTGTTCAAAAAATATAAGGAAATATATGAAAAAATAATTGGATTTGGTTATATGAAAATGAAGAGTTTTTGTATAACAGAGCAATTAGCCATTCAGAATAAAAAGGTAGAAAAAGCAGCCTGGGGAAAAAAATCTTTTCCACAAATATTTCTGATAAAAAGTGATGTCCAGGTTCTATGATGTATTGTCACAAAATTGTAGAAGAGTAATATCCATTCTTCAAGAGATAAATGGATATGACCTGGAATTTTTTGAAAGAAAAAAAATCAATACTCACCTGAAAACTGTTTAAACTCAAAGTAAGTATATATTAATACAACTCTGAAACATTACTTACTAGGAATTAAATTAGCAAAAGTAGTTAGAAGGCTAAAACCCCATGCTGACAGGTTTGTGGAGAAATAAGCAGGTTATTCTATTGCTGGTGGAGCTGTGAACTGACAATCTTTTCCCAAAACAATTTGGAACTATTCAATAAGAGCTACAAAGCTGTTCTTACCTTTTAGTCTCTACTAGGGCTATATCCTAAGAATGATTTTGACAGGGGGAAAATGCTATCTGTATAAAAATATTCTTTGCAACTTTGCTCATAATAGCAAAAACTTGGAAATTTCCCTTGTGTCCAAAAATCAAGGAATGATGATAAATTGTGGTAGATGAATATAGCAGAATACGATTTTCTAGTAAGAAGTAACATATGAAGGATACAAATATGCGGACATATAGGAAATGATATAGAGCAAAAAAAGAACAATGTAAATTATCTGCTGACCATATATAAAATTTTTTTTAATCTGAAAAAGCACCCAGAAGGAAAAGTTTCTGACTTTTTTTAAATTTCCTTTCTCACTAATGTCTCTTGTACTATCAACTAACTGTTTGATCCTCCTGGCCAAGGTCATTCATGACAAGTCTGGCATTGTGGAAGGATTCATGGTATGGATAGAACATAGGATGATGAAAATTGGGTCCCTTTGTTTGTCTATTTCCTAGCTAGGCTTAGAGATTTCTCACTTGCACAGTACAGCACATCTTGCAGACAAATAAGCTACACAGATTTTATGTCTCCATTAAAATTAAGATATACATCTCCACCTATCTGCCCCATTGGCAGCTCATACTTAAACTATTTAATACTGAGCTTATTGCCTTCCCTACTAAACCTATCTCACTTTCCAGTTTGTGTTGGTAGCACCTTCATTCTCCCAGTCAACCAAAATCAGAACCTCAGAATCTCTTCTTCCCTTCTCTGGGCCTTTAGCTCACCAATCCTGAACCAGGACACAAGGTTTCCTCCTCTATCCCAGCACCAAGCATCTAATTCGAGTCCTATCCTTCTCCCACTTTACTGTTATCTCTCCCCATCTCCACCCCTCACCCCCAGCTCTCTAGACTTGTCTCTACTCAGATCTTGATGGTCATTACTGAACCCTACAGGCGGACTGCTCCACTTTATTCTACCTGAGTTTGTCCAGCACCAGAGTCTCTAAATTAGGGCTTGGATAACTAAGATGCCTTCTGTTCCTCATGAGAAGCATCATTTCTTCCATGTCATCTACCCTTAATGTGCATTCACCAGTCATCAAAAGCACTTCTGTTACCTGATTTGTATAGGTAGCCAAACATTTAAAAATATATTTGGCAAAAATGGGAAGACATCTTCAATCTGAAGTCCCAATAATACTCCTAGAGAAAGGAAGGACGATTTTGTAGGAAATGTATCTTGTAATTATGAACCTGGTGATGGACAGTATGTGTGTGCTGGGGCAGGGTGCAGCCTAGCCAGATTTGGAGGTGCTCTTCACCAGGTAGACCAGGTGATGATGAATTTTTTAGTCACAGTAAGTCTTGCACAACATCCATTAAGTTGTGTAAGGTTTCTGATTTACATTTGTGGAAAGAGTCCCCATACTGACAAAATCATGCACCCTTTAATTACATGTAAGTACTATACATGATTGTCATGGTAGAGTTCATTATGTTTTTCATATACTTGTACAATTGCTTCAACAATTTACATGAATTACAGGTAGCAGTTAGACAAAATAAAACTATTGTTTAGTTCATATACATCTGAGAGGGAAAAAGACAAAGAAAGGGAGAGAGGAGGAGAAGGAAGAGTGAAGAAAGAGATGATTTTATTAGTGTGAGGTAATTCCCAATGTGAAAAATCCCTCTACCGAGGCTATTTATGATCAAAGAAAATTCTTACAAACCTGACTTGCCTATAAGTATTTGTCAGAGGACAGGACTTGAACCCAGGTTTTTTGGACTCTAAATCTAGACCTGTATCTACTATGCCAGGCTGCCTCTCAGGATCAAACTTTTTTTGGACCACACCTGTAATTTTACCTTCCTCACATGGACACTCTCTACCAATATAGATCTGCTTTGTAATTTATAGCTTCCAGGGACACACAGTAAATGTCAGACATGGGACTTTAATTCCAGTCTTCTTAATTTGGAGGGCAGCTCTCTATCCTATAATAGTTATTTGATAATACTTGCTGGAGTGACTAATTCAGACCATAGGATCTGACCTATGTGCCTCAAACCTGTAAAAATCTAAAATCTTGCTTGATTCTAGAGATGACAGGTTTTTTTAAAAACAGTTCAGAACACTTGTTTTACTTCTCTGCCTCTGCATTTCTTCCAGTCTTTGGGTTTCAGTGAGCAGAACAAAGAGAATTATTCTATTCATTGCCAGAAATGTATCTACTCTAGAGTGGTATCTCTTGAAACCTCTCTAGGGAAAATCTGGTTATTATTTTGTGCATAATCTCAGGAGGGAGTTAACTCTGGGAATGCTATATAGCCAGTAAACAGAATAGGGGATAACAATGTATTGTCACAAACGTTACAAAATAATTTTTCTCAAGTCATGTACTCTGATGGTAAAAGGGATTCTGACCCAAAAGCTCTCAAATACCCCACGTAAGTATTTTTTTAAAGGGCCCTGGGCCACATCAACCTGTTTCAGACATGCACTCTCAGCAGGGTCAGTCTGGGCCACTGCGGAGATTGGAGACAGCCCACTTGTGATTCAGATGGTAGAAAGATAGGTCTTGACCAGGGTGATATGGGAGTCAGGCCTTGACCAGGCTGAGTAATTACAAAGCCTGGCTCCTTTTTTGGAAAGTGACACATGGTAAGGCAGAAAGTCCAACTGGCTTTCTGCCCCTTCTATACACCCTCTGTTGGAAAGGTAGTTTGTCTTCCCTGATTTCTGGTCTCAGAGTTCCAGGGCAGAGAGATAAAACTTCATTCCAAATTTCTAGCACTGAAGATCTACCTGGTCCCTGTCTCCCCAGAATGGTGCCTAGACACAGGTGGAAATCTTTTTGATCATTAGGGTAGCAACTTCATCCACTCTCAGAAACTATAACCTGCTGACTATATGCTTCTCTTTCATCTGACTTGCGCTCACTGAAGGCAATGGTGATATGGGATGCATTGCCACCCAACTATCCATCAGAGGTTCTTTGCACTGAATAGGGTTGGGATAGAAAAAGATAGAAAATCAGAAATTTTGACAACTGGAGGTGTGTGTGTGTGTGTGTATGTATGTAAATACATACACACATTACTAGAATATGGGTTCCTTTTTGGAAATACTCTGGTAGCTCTATTCTCTTATTAGCTGGTTCTAAAATGTAAAATTTAGGATGGAGGGACATTAAATGATTTGTGCTTATATCATTTCTCTTGATAAGAAACAGTGTCATGTAATGTAAAGAGCACTGATCTTGATGTTACGTGGAACCTGGGTTCTAATCTTCTCTCTGTAACCATGAGAAAATCCCTTAACTTCTCTGTTAACTCATCTACAAAATTAGAGAAAACTCAGTGATCTCTAAGACTCCTTTCTACTCTAAATCATTTATCCCAAGATAATCCCACCTAATAGGGATGCCATGAAGAGGGTTGTTTTATAAGGCAGGACTCACTAGATGATGTTGCAGGTCCCTTCTTAAGTTAGAAACTGATACCTCAATTTACTGCCTTCTCTGTGAAGCCCTTCTGGATTGTCAAGGTGAAAATGACCTCTCCCTCCTTAAATGTTTCCTTCACATTACCAAGATTTCTCTTTTTTCACTTTGTATATTTCTCCTTCTTCTCCCACTAATTAGGTTAAAAGCCCCTTGGGAGCAGGGCCTATTTCATGTCTGTCTTTGTATCCTCAGTGCCAAGCAAAGGGTTGAGTACACAGTAAATGTATGTCGCTGTTTTCTAAATTCTTGAATTATAGTTTGCTTCTGTTAAACACACACTTTGCCTGGCTTTTTCTGTAGACTTACTCTCATATTAGTGGCTGGCTGCAGTGGCTGTGATCACAATTCATGCCCATTCCTTGTGTATAAATTTCCATTCCAATTCAAGGCTGGTTGTTCCTTCAATTACCAAAAGCCCAGGTGGACCCTTGATATTGGTGGAAACAGCTGATGTGGAAAATGCCCAGGGGTAGTTTCTGCAGCTGCAAGTCTGATCATAATTAGAGAAGGCCAACTAGGGAACAGGCTTGAGGAGGCACAACCATTCCATATGTATATAAGCTGCCTGCTTAATCTGAGTTAGTAGCCTATGACTTAATCCTAAGAGGTGGGAATGAGACCTTTATTTAGACTAAAGTACAAGTCACTAGCTAGGCCTGAGTATTTTTAACCCTTGATTTATATTTGTAGAGAACACAACAGTCAAGGCTCTGTTGGCTTGATCAGGTAAGAAATTCTAATATCTGATACATAGCTAAGAACAAAAGTTACTTTTCCCTTTAATCAACTCCCTCACTTAAAATAACACCTGCTTAAGAGACCACTGTTGTTCAGGGACCAAGGACTAATTGCTTGAATTTTACAAAGCACAATTTCATTTCCCTGAGGAGATATGCATTTTGAACTTGTATGATGAGCCCATATGCTTAAGGTAACTATGGGAGGCCTAGCAAATGTAAGGTGATGAAATTAACTTCAGAATGGGGCAGTAGTTAAAAATGTATTATGTTTACTGATGGTAAAGGACTTATTGATAATCATGATAATGCTTGTACCGTGTTTGGCCATTTGCAATTACATAAGAGGCAGCATATGATAATATCAAGGAACCTTTAGAGTTAGAGGTCCTTGCAAGGATCCAAGACAACTCCAAAGGACTTATGATGGAGAATGCTGTCCACATCCAGAAAAAGAACTATGGATTCTGCATGCAGATTAAAACATTATTTATGCCCTTTTTTCTGTTTGTTTCTTCTTATGGTTTCTTCCATTGGTTCTAATTCTTCTCTATAACATGACTAATGTGAAAATAGGTTCAATATGAATATATATGGAGATCCTGTATCAAATTACATGCCAACTTGGGGGGAGAGGAGGGGAGAAATTGGGAGAAAATTTGGAACCAAAATCTTTTAGAGAATTGGAGGTCCTGGGTTCAAATTCCCAACTTTGAAGCTTACTATTTCACTTTGGCAAAGTCAGATAGTCTTCCTGGGCTTCTGTTTCTTCATTTGTAAAAGGAGGTGATTATACTAGATGAGGTCCCTTTTAGCTTTAAACCTGATTCTAGGGACTACCTTGTTACATAGGCAGGGCAAATCATCTTACGCATGAGGAAGCTAAGGTTCAAAAAAATCTAATTATTTTGAGTGATATCACAAGGTAGGAAAAGTTTCAGGGCTGGGACTAGATGAGTCTAAGTCTTCTGGTTTAAGGTTAACTCTAAAGTAGATAAGACAGAACCTTGACTTGAACCCCAATTACCAGTAACTTCAACTAATTTTTTTTTTTCTTTCTTGTATTTAATTTGTAGGACAGTGAGTCAGGTCATCGATTATAAGAAAGGGTGCTTAAAAGGAAGAAAAAGATGGTGAAGGAGTCCAGCTCTGCATGTGGAGACTGCTATATGCAGTAAGTAGGTGCTTCATGAATGCATGTTGATGTGACTGACAAGAATCAGTTTTCATATCAGAAACCTGTTAGGGACAATGGAAAAAAATAAAACTAAGAAGAAAGTGGAAAAACTGCAAGATAAGAATGAATGTGGGCCAGAAAAAATCCTTGACCAGCGACTGGTGAATGACCAAGTACAATACCTTGTAAAGTGGAAAGGCTACTTCCAGGAAGAGAATACTTGGGAACCAGAAGAGAACATAAAGTGTCCTGACCTCATTGAAGAGT
>CM053585.1:294477185-294515832 GCA_028646515.1 Pseudochirops corinnae
TGGTATTTAAATGAATGCACTATCTATATTTCTTATGTAGAGAGCCTGTTCTATTTTGTGATTAATAACTATATCAGCATATTTATAGTTACTGTAGGCATTGTGAATACTGCATTGCTGATACAGAGAGAAAGAGGGAAGGAGTGAAGGAGGAAAAAGGGGGGGAAGGAGGGAGAGAGAGTGCACTGCAGGCATGGAGGAGAGCTTGTACAAATATATTTTGTTAGAGATAGAGTAAAGTTCAGGAAACTGCTAGTATTCCAATTTGTCTGGAATATAGGTAGGGGAGCAACATGAAACAAAGCTAGAAAGATATGGGATCCAAGCTGTGGAGAGTTTTCAGTGCTATATTAGAGGATATTCAATTTTCAACAGATAAGCAAAGGGGAACCACTGAGTCATTTTTGAAAAGAATGACAATAGTAAGATCTTTGCCTTAAAAGGATTATTTTGGCAGCTGGGTGGAGGAGGGGTTAGAGAAGGGAGAAACTGGAAGCAGGAAGACCAATTAGTAGAATGTTATATTTGACCAGGTGAGAGGTAGAGACTTTTAATTAAGGTAATGGTCTTGTGAAGGGGAAGAAGGTGATGAGTATAAGGGATGTTATGGAAGTAGCACTTTCAAGGCATCTATGGGTTATGGAAGGTAGTGAGGAATAGGGAAGTTTCAAATATGACTGCAAGATTATGAAACTGGGGGACTGGGGAGGATGTTGGTGCTCTCAACAGAAGAGATAAAAGCTTAGTGGGAAGATAATCAGTTGCATTTTAGACACATTTAATTTGAGATCTCTATGAAGAATTAAGAAAGGAATGCCCATCAGGTAGCTGATACAGAACTGTAATTTTCAATTAATATAAAAAGCCTGGATATAAAGATTTGAGAGTCATCTGTGCAGAGATGATATTTGAAATTGTGGGAGCACTTGAGATCACTAAGGGGAAAAAAAGAAGGGAGGAAAAAATACACATTTATTAAGCACCCACTATGTGCTTTGCATTTTATAAATATTGTCTCCTTTGATCCTCAAAAAAACCCTGGGAAGTAGGTGCTATTGTTATTCCCATTTTATATTGTGGATACTGGGGCACATACAGAGGTGAAGTAACTTGTGACTTGCCCAGGGTCACACAGCTAGTAAGTGTCTGAGGTTGGACTTGAATTTACTCCAGGCCCAGTTATTCTACACCAGTGGTTCTCAACCTTCCTAATGCATGACCCTTTAATACTCATATGTGGGCATATCTGCATGTGGGCAGACCTGCCTGGAGACTGATAGAGGAGAGATGTCTCAGTTCCTAAGACCATAGGAAATATGTTTTCTGATGGTCTTGGGCAACCCCTGTGACCCCTGTGAAAGGGTCATTCAACCCCCAAAGGGGTTGCAACCCACAGGTTGAGAGCCACTGCTCTAAATCATCTAGCTAGAGAGAGAATAAAAACATAGAAAAGGATCCAGGACAGAGTCTTGGGGAACAAGAAGGAGCAAAAGAACACTAGAAAAAGAGAGAAACAGGAAGGGTTCACAGGCAAGATGTGATAGATGATAATGCCACAGAGGAGAGCAAGAAGCACTCAGAGAAGTTGGAGGGGCACAAAGAGAGAAGAGTGTCACAGAACCCAGAGGAGGAAAACGTACTCAGGAGGATGAGATGCTCAACAGTGTCAAAAGTTTCAGAGAGATCGAGGAGGAGGTGAGGGCTGAGAAGTTCTACTTCATTTACCAGTAAGGAGGTCACTGGAAATCTTGGATCCATGGAATGAGTGGTGGGGATTGGAAGCCAAGTTTTAAATGCTGAGCAGAGCTGAGGGGCTGATGGTGCTGTCACAGGAACCTGGCTGCACTACTTTGGGACTTCTCTGGTGACTTCTCTACCATGCCCCCAAGTCAGGTACCTTCCTCTTTTTTGCTTTTCAGCTTAATCTATTGTCTTCCAATACACCTTTACTGTATTGTCTTCCCCTATTAGACTGTAAGCTCCTTGAGGGCAGCGACTTTCTCTCTTGTATTTGTATCCCCCAGTGGTTAGCAGTGTCTGGCATGTAATAGGCACTTAGCAAATGTTTATTGACTATAAACAATTATTTGTAGGATCATAGGTCTAGAGCTAGAAGGGAACCAAAGAGATCACTGAGTTCAACCCCCTCATTTTATATAAGGAGAAATAAGACCTGAGAACTTAGGTGAAGTTACCTAAAGTCATACAACTGGTAAGCAGCTCAAGCAGGATTTGAACCCAAGACCACCACTCTATTGACTATACTATTCTGTCTTGCAGAGTTTGTCAGTGAAAGAGAGAGGAGATATATGACAATAATTCAAGGAAATGACAGGATAAGATTATATTTTTAAAGGTTAGCATGTATGTGAGCATAGTAGTGGGTGGCAAAGGTTAGAGACTTCCAGAAATAGAGACTGAAGATCAGAGAAAGGTAGGGAATGATCAAAGGACAGGGTGGGCTCCTGGGGGAGATGGGAGGAGGTAAACTTAAGCACATGTAATGCCAAGCAAAGGCAATTTCCAAGGTTCAGAATACCAGCATAGCAAACTCCACTTACTCAGTGACAGATTAAGGCAAACATTCACAGAACAGAGAAAATCAAAATACAGTGTAACTCATTCATTTAGCAAGTAAGTTCTCAATTCAATCCAGGTACTACTCCACCCCTGAGCAGTACATTCATTTAGTCGGTCAAAGTCTCTCTTCTCAAATGAAGATTAGTTTCCAATCATAAACAAAGTACATTCATATTTGTTCAGTCAAAGAGCACAAAAAGTCAAAAGTTTCCCACCCCTGGATCACAACTGAATTACAATACCATCCATTAATGCCAAGCACTTTCTCAAAAGGGGCAGGAGAGCACAAAAGACCATCTACCTTTAAGCTACAACAAGGTTAAGATATCATCACAGCATTGAAAACCCAAGGAAAGGCCCTTTCTTCATCCTGACAGGAAGCAAGTTCTCAGCAATCTCTGTTCCTGGGGAGACAAAGCTTAACAAAGCTACAACATACATTGCCAGTGTCCTCATTAATTCACTCTCTGACTGCAGAACAGTCCTAGGACCCCTGAAAACATCAGCAAGACCCCCTTCCAGGATTTCTATAAACATATGACAAGAAAATCTTCCTTCAGGCCTTCTGAACCAACAGCAAGGTTCCAGGACCTCTGCGACAGCAGCACTGTCCTTCACCAGCAGACAAATCTGATAAAACAACATCAAAACAGACAGACAAAATACCGACATCACAGCCATGCCTCCTCAGTTCTCAGCAGCTCTGGGTGGCAGTTCTCAAAAGTCCTAGGCAGCTCCAACTGGCCCTCAGCAGTCTTTCTCTCAGCAACTCTGGCCCCTAGCAATTCTCCTCTCTCTCTGCCTCCACAAATACTGCTCCCCAAAAAGTCCTTCTGGTCTTCTCTGCTTGGGCCTTCTCTCTGCTTGGGCTTCTCTCTATTTTTTGTATCAGCAAACATACCCAGGATGGCTGCTAGCACAGGTTCTTAGATCTGCTTTTCTAAAGGAAAGCAACTCAAGATGGGTTAACAATCTTACTTTAATCAATCAAACATATATCATTTACCTAATTCAGGGAAAAAAGTCAACACCCTGAACTTCAGAGAATACAAACAGATATTGCCAAGAACTTGCCTTGTGTCAATAAATGACGTGCAGGTTCTGGGAGCCCCCTTGAGCTCTCTGGCCCACCATTGTCTGTGGTCTCCAGGTAACCTCCAGCAACTTCCCACTCTTAATCACTTATTACTGGATTCTGACCTCATCTGACTCCTCCTGAAGACCCTCATCAAGGGTGGGAAACTGTTGGAACAAAGGAGGGCTAAAGACTTGGGCAGAGCCACAACTTAAGGCCCATGACCTCAGGCAAATGCCGCCAGTGGGAAAATTCAAAGAGAGCTCAAGGCAGGTCCCAGAGCTTGTACCTCAAAGATTCAAGGAGAGCTCAAGGGGGCTCCCAGAGCCTGTACCTCATCATCAAGATGAAGGAAGGGCCTTTCCTTGGTTTTTCAATGCTGTGATATCTTAACTTTGTTGTAGCTTAAGGACAGATGGCCTTTTGTGCACTCCTGCCCCTTTTAAGAAAGTGCTTGGCATTAATGGATGGTATTGTAATTCAGTTGTGATCCAGGGGTGGGAAACTTTTGACTTTTTGTGCTTTTTGACTGAACAAATGAATGTACTTTGTTTATGATTGGAAACTAATCTCCATTTGAGAAGAGAGACTTTGGCTAACTAAATGAATGTACTGCCCAGGGATGGACTACTTTAACTAATGTACTACCCAGGGGTGAGGTACTCGGACTTTGGTACTTTGCAATTGAATTGAGAACTTAGTTGCTAAATGAATGAGTTACACTGTATTTTGATTTTTCTCTGTTCTGTGAATGTTTTGCCTCAATCTGTCACTGAATAAATAGAGTTTGCTATGCTGGTATTCTGAACCCTGTAAGTTACCTTTGCTTGGCATTACAGCATACAGGTAAAAGGATTGGCCTTGGCTAGGAGAGTGACTTTTTCCTCAGAAACAGGGGTAAAAGAAGAGATCATGCATCAGGATATTTAAGAGTTTTGAAGTAACATTGGTGATGGAAGGGATGAACAAATGTGAAAGCAAGGAAAGGACAAACAGAAGAAATAATGTAAAAGAGGTCATCTAGAGGCGGCTAGGTGGCACAGTGAATAGAGCACCGGCCATGGAGTCAGGAGGACCTGAGTTCAAATCCAGCCTCAGACATTGAACACTTACTGGCCATGTGACCTTGGGCAAGTCACTTAACCCCAATTGCCCTGCATGCCCTCCTCCAAAAAGCAAAAAAATAAAAATAACAAAATTAAATAAATAAAGAGGTCACCCAAGAAACATAATTAAAGAAGATGGGTAGCTCACAGGATGACAGCAAGGGGCAACCAATGGATTACCTATATATTTTGATGAAATCCTCTCTTTGTCATATCAAGAAAAGGAAAGGAAGGCCCCCTCACATGTCAAGTAGCAAACTTATAGAAGGATGCAGATAAAAGTCAACCACAGAGAGAATGGGAGCATGGATGGGACAGAGAGAATGTCCACATCATTAAGATCATAGATCCTTCCCAGGGGAGTGTTTGGGAACTAGGCATAGCCAGCTGATGGCACAGTGCAATTTGAGGCAGTGTTGTCTAGTGGACAGTCAGGAAGATCATCATCTGAATTCCTCCTCAGACGCTTACCACGGACAAGATCCTTAACCTTTCTAGGCCTAGGTTTCCTTAGCTATGAAATGAAAGAGTTAGACTCAATAGCCAACAAATCTCTTCCAACTCTCAGTGTATGATGCTATGAGACCTCTACCTTCCAGTATACAGTAACAATGGAAGGTGACTTTAGTGAGATGGTTCCCAGGAACTGAGAGTGACAGATAGTTTGGGTCACATATCTGAGTTCCCAGGCAATGAACCAAATCCAAACACAATGCCAGTTCAGGTGTTTTGTACACTCAGGTTCTCTACCATGTGTCAGGCTTGCTATCTGAGGCCCTGGTCCTTTGGGCATTTGTTAGAATATCTGAAGCACCGATCAGAGTGGAATTATAACTTTGCCTGTAGTCTCAGTCTTTCTAGTTTCACAGGAAGTGTCTGATGACCAATCATGATAGCCCTAGACATGGAGTTAGGGAGTGGAAAAGGATTTAAGGAGAGAGAGAAAAGATGACAGGCTAGACAATGAAAGATGGTTTAACTGGGTAATCCTCAGGCTAAAAGGGATATTCATATTCAAACAAACTAGAAACATATTCCAAAACTAAATAAAAATCCTTTTAGAGCAACTTACCATTTTACCATTTTCCATTAGTATAGACAACCAAGAGTGTAGCATCTAATTTTACTACCTAAATTACAATATTCATTACTTCAACATGGTGGGAAAGTAAATTTAATAGCACAACATAAACCAAAAGACAGAACAAGGATAAGACCATAGACCTAGAACCAAAAGGGACATTAGAGGTTAGCTCATACAATCCCTCCATTTTACAGATGAAGAAACTAGAGCCAGGGGAAGTTAAGTGAATTGCCCAAGGTCAATAGTATGAGGCAGGATTTGAATGATCTACAGAATGAATGATGCTACAGAAGAAGTTCTTAACTTTGTGTGTGTGTGTGTGTGTGTGTGTGTGTGTGTATGTGTGTGTGATGGACCCCTGTGGCAAACCAGTAAAGGCTATAGATTCTTTTCAAAATAATCTTGTGGGATATTTTTTATTCAAAATTGAAAGATATACTGAATTTCAGTTGTAAGAGGTTAGAAAAAAAAAGGTATTTTTTTCCCATCCAAGTTCATGGACCTTCAAAAATCTCTCCGCAGATCTCCAATTAAGACTGTTCTAGATTGCACATTGAGCATTGTAATCTTAAGGGAATTTGAAGATTTTTCCTGCCACTTAATATGTCCGTGTGACCTGCTTTGAGCTCTGGCCCAGCCCACAGCTAAGTCACATGGAGCTTGCCAAAGGGGTAGAACAGGAAGGGTGGAACAGGAAGAGAAAGCAAGGCAGAGCTGGGAGAGAGTGAGGCAGAGGTGAGGAGAGAGCTGAGGCAGAGCAGCTAACATGAGTAACAGAGGGAGGAATTGTGCCTAGGGGAGCTTGTGTGTGGGGAGGTGTAACAGAGGGAAGGAGCTGGGGATGGCGGCACGCCCTGCTTTGGTGATGTGCTCTTCTTTGTTACCATGGTGGAATTGACTTTCTGGTATCTGAATAAATATCTTGGTTTCATCTTTGAGGAAGAGTGTTTTATTTTGCAATTCAGTCTTGGAAATACATCTGCATATTCATAGCAGCTGCTATGGGTATCACATTGGCAACATAAGCATACAAAAAAAATTACCTAGATGATCCTCCATAGAAACTATTCAGTCATCAGTTCCTTGAGATCCAGTCTTGAGCCAATTGACAAGATGCTTAGCTCCATAAAGTTTAAAGTAAAGGAGGTATGATTTACAAGTAGTGAAACATTTCTCTTGTGATTCTCCTCTATTCTATGGTCAGGAGGAAGTTCAAGGCATGGCAGTCATGGGGCAAGAGCACTCCAAGAACTTCAGGCATGAGAATACTGTATGTGACCTAAATAAAGAACAAAGAATCCTATTTCGCCAGCATCAAACTGACAGGAACTCATGAGAGTTTTTGAGAGCAGCAAAGTTATACATTTAACTTGGCATTTTCTTGAAAAAAGCCATAATATACCATTGTGTGGCTATATCATGCTGATCAGAACTAAAGGACATGGCAAGGACAGTTGTTTTAAAAAAAAATTGCAACCATAGCAAAGCCAGAGCAGACCTGGAGGGACTGAATCACTGGTAGCAGTGATGATTTCCAGACCTCTCAGCCCACAGATGCCAGAGACAACTTAGAAAGTCAGCAGAAGGGGGAGGGAGAGTCTGTCAAAACTGGGTAAGAGAGAAGCACAGACCTGTACAGGGCCTGTGGCAGCGGCTGTTCCTCAGCCCATAGATGGAATGTTTGAAAGTCACCTATTTAAACTTCCAGGAGCCAAAATGGCAGAGTAAGCAGTTAATCACTCTCCCCCTCCCTTATAGACTTCAAAAAAACACAGAGAATATTGTCCCAGGAAAAATCCTGGAATAATGGAACTAGCAGAAAGATGGGGTATAGTAGTCTTTTAGCTCAAAGGAAAGATCCTTCTTGCTGTGGCTGAGAGGCATCCCAGCATCTCAGCAAGCCAGTGGCAAACCCCATCTCAGTGGACCAAGAGAAGATCTTAAGCCCCTGGGTGGAGAAGCAGTCAAGCACCAACACCAGGTACAAACCAGCCACCACCAGCAGCTCCAGCTCAGCACCAGGTAAACTACCAGACCACTACAACATCCAGCTGCCAGCACCAACGGCCCCACTGCACAAAACCAATAACCAGGTCCCTCACCCCTGACAGTGCCCCTGGGTCCCAGAAGTAGAAATCAAATTTAATAGTCAGAAAAAAAGGCAAACAAAATGAGCAAAAATCATCCAAGAAAAACAATAACCGTAGAGAAGTATCTTGGTAAGAGGGAAGATCAAAACATAAATTCAGGAGAGGACAACATGGTCAACATGCTCACATCTGAAACCTCAGAAGAGAATATGAACTTGTCTCAAGCCCAAAAAGCCTTCTTGGAAGAGCTTGCAAAGGATTTTAAAAGTCAAATAAAAGAAGTGGAAGAAAAACGGAACAATTCCTTTAAAAATACAATTGGCAAAATGGGGAAAAAAGTACACTGAAGAAAACAACTCCTTAAAAATTGGCCAAATGGAAAGGAGGTACAAAAATTAACTGAAGAAAACAATTTGTTAAAAATTAGAATTGGGCAAGTGGAAGCTAATGACTCTATGAGATATCAAGAATCAGTCAAACAAAATCAAAAGAATGAAAAAAATAAAAGAAAACATAAAATATCTCATTGGAAAAACAACTGACCTGGAAAATAGATCCAGGAGAGATAATTTAAGAATTAGTGGTGTACCTGAGGACCATGATGAAAAAGAGTCTGGACAACATCTTTCAAGAAATCATCAAGGAAAACTGCCCTGAGGTCCTAGAACCAGAGGGTAAAACAGTCATTGAAAGAATCCACTGATCACTTCCTGAAAGAGATTTCAAATTGAAAACACCAAGAAATGTAGTCAAATTCTAGAATTATCAGATCAAAAAGAAAAAAAGCCATAATATACCATTGTGTGGCTATTTCATGCTGGTATAGCAGCCAGAAAGAAACAATTCAAATATTGTAGAACCACAGTCAGGATCATGCAGGATGTTGCAGCTTTTAACATTAAAAGATCAGAGGAATACGATATTCCATAAAGCAAAGGAGCTTGGATTACAACCAAGGATCAATTAACCAGAAAAACTGAGCACAATCTTTTAGGAAAGGAGACGGATATTCAATGAAATAGGAGACTTCCAGACTTTCTTGATGAAAAGGCCAGAGCTCAGTGGAAAATCTGATCTTCATATACAAGACTCAAGAGAGGCATAAAAAGGTAAACAGGAAAAGAAAACAAAACAAAACCTATTATTCAATAAGGACAAATTGTTTGCATCCCTTCATGGGAAAATGATTCTTATGACTCTTGAGAACTGCATCTTTATTGCATCATCTAGAAGGGAAATACATAGACAGAGGAAGTAGGTTTAAATTTATTCTGATATGATGATAAAAAACCTAATTAAGCGGTGAAAAGGGAGATACGAGAAAAGGAAGAGGCAGAAAGGGGTAAATTACATCACATGAAGAGGCACAAAGACATATTACAGTAGACAGAAAGAAGGAAGGGAGATGAGCGTTGTTTGAACTTTGCTCTCATTGGATTTGGCTCAAAAAGTGAATAACATACTCAGTTAGGTGTAGAAACCTAACTTGCCCTATAGGCAGTTGGAGGGGAAAGGGGAAAGAAAAGGGATGGAGGGATAGAAGAGAGGGAAGTAGTAAGGAAAAAGGGAAAGAAAAGGGAGGGGACTGATAGAAGGGAGGGTAGATTGAGGGAGGTGGTGGTCAAAAGCAAAACTCCAGTGAGGAGAGAAAGGAGAAAGAAAAGTATAAATAAGGGATAGGATGAAGAGAAAGACATAGATAGTAATCATAACTGTGAATATGAATGGGATGAACTCTTCCATAAAACGGAAGTGGATAGCAAAATGTATTAAAAAAATCATAATCCTACAATATGTTGTTTATAAGAAACACATCATATTATGTTTCAGGTGAAGTTAAATAATAAAAAAAAAGCAAGGATAGCAATCCTGATCTCAGACAAAAGCAAAAGCTATATCCTGCTCAAAGGCACCATTGACAATGGAGTAATGTCACACTAAACATATATGCACCAAGTGGTATAGCATCCAGATTCTTAGAGGAGAAGTTAAGGGAGTTACAGAAAGAAATATTCAGCAAAACTATATTAGTGGGGGACCTCATCCTCCCCCCCCCAAGTAGATAAATCTAACCACAAAATTAACAAGAAAGAAGTGAAGGAAGAGAATAGAATTTTCGAAAAGTTAGATACGGTAGCCCTTTAGAGAAAACTGAGTGGGGATAGAAAGGATTATACCTTTTTCTCAGTGGTAAATGACACCTATGCAAAAAATGACCATGTATAAGGGCACAAAAACCTCACAATCCAATGCAGAAAGGCAAAAATATTAATTAGAAAAATTAAATCAGATTATGATGCAATAAAAATTATATGTAATAAAGGGTCATGGAAAGATAGACTAAAAATAAATTGGAAAGTAAATAATCTAATGCTAAAGAATGAGTGGGTGGGGTGGCTAAGTGCCGCAGTGAATAGAGCACTGCCTCTGGAGTCAGGAGGACCTGAGTTCAAATCCAGCCTCAGACACTTAACACTTACTAGCCGTGTGACCTTGGGAAGTCACTTAACCCCAATTGCCCTGCCTTCCTCCCTCCAAAAAGAAAAAAAAAAAAAGAATGAGTGAGTCAAACAACAAGTCATAGAAACAATAACTTCATCCAAGAGAATAACAATGAGAAACATATCAAAACTTATGGGATGCAACAAAAGCAGTTATTAGGGAAAGTTCGATGTCTCTAAATGCTTACACGAATAAAATGGAGAAAGAGGAGATCAACGAACTGGGCATGCAACTTAAAAAGCTAGAGAAAGAACAAATTAAAAATCCCCAATTAAATACCAAGTTAGAAATACTGAAAACCAAAGGAGAGATTAATAAAATTGAAATTGAGAAAACTATTGAACTAATAAATAAAAATTAGATCTGGTTTTATGAAAAAAAAAACAATAAAATAGACAAATATTTGGTTAATTTGATTTTTTTAAAAATTTAAGTTGCTACTTTCATAGCAGGGTGCACTTTGGAACATAGTAACTACTCAGTCTTCTAGGTGTATGGCCAAAACTCTCCTTCCAAAAATGTCACATTTCTACATAGGATCATAGATTTAGAGCTCAAATGAACCTTCAGGGTCAAACCCTTTATTTTTTAGATGAGAAACTGAGACCTAGAGATGTTAAATGACTTGTCCAAGTACACACAGGGTATAAGAACTGAAATTTAAATGGTCTTCTGACTACCAATCCAGCATTCTTTATACTCTTCTTTACACTCTTTACACAAACCTTAAATTAGATCATTCCCTCAAAAAGAATCTAGAGGGTTAGGACTTCCTGCCAATTAAGAATCAATTAAAAATGAAGATAAAACATCTCTAAAATGATAATGAGAAAATGTTATTAGTACAACTGTATATTCATTCATTGCTTTATGGCCATTAAAACGTGTTCACAGACATTCTACTTAATTCTCATAACAATCTCTTGCAGAAAATTGAAGAGATAGTATTGTTTCCATATTGTTAAAGAAAAAATGGAATCTCAAAGAGGTTGTAACTTGGCCACAATCAATCGACTAGCCTCCTGCACACAATACACACAACTTCTCAGCAACACATTTATTGTATAAAGTAAGGCCCATCTATAAATATAAACTATTATTGATGTCAAATCAAATATGGCATAATGCATATTTTTTTCTCATTTCTTTCTTCTATTTATCACACAAATTCAAAGCTTGAAGAGTTGGAAGGGATATCAGAGGTCATCTAGTCCCATCCCTTCTTTTCTTTTCCTTTTTTTTTCACACATGACAAAATTCAGGCCTAGAAAGTTGAAACTTTAAAGAGTTTAGACTTCAAAGATTAATCCAACCCCATTAATTTACAGATGAAGAAACTGAGGAACCAAAAGGTATCTTTGGACAAAATACTCTGTCCAAGGTCATGCAATGAGTCAGAATCAGAGCTGACAGTGATCAAAACCCAGGTGACACACAACTCCCTGCAACCAATTCTTCTGTCTTCAATAGCATGACTTCTTAATATGGTGAGCACCCTTTTTTTCCTAAGTGTACATAGAATTAACACAGATTTTTTTTTTTAAGCCATTTCTTTATTTCTACTGATATGGAGACAATGGACTTGATCTTGAAATGACACCTCCTAATGGTTTCAAAGTGCCAGGTCACAAGGTGGGCAAGGTACTATGAAATTCCATTTTATCCAGAGCAGACCCTAAAATAGGAGAAAGCTGAATTTTTTTTTTCTTTTTTAGTTTTCAACATTCACTTTTACTTTTTTTTTTTTTTGCCTTTTTTGGAGGGGCAGTTGGGGTTAAGTGACTTGCCCAAGGTCACACAGCTAGTATGTGTTAAGTGTCTGAGGCCGCATTTGAACTCAGGTCCTCCTGACTCCAGGGCCGGTGCTCTGCCACTTGAGTTCCAATTTTTTTTTCTCTCTCCCTCCCTCCACTCACCCCTTCCCAAGATGGCAAGCAATCTGATATAGCCTATACAGAAAGATGAATTTCCTAATAAATGCACATGATATTTTAGTTGGACTAAGTATAGAAAATTGATACAATAGACAAGCTGAATCTGTATTATTTTCAAACAAGTTCCATATTTTACTAATCACTTTATCAATAGATTTTTTTTAAAACAGCATATATAAAATAAAACATTTTAAAAGATTGTTTTTAAAGATTTTGCCCAGCACTTTGGGAAAATGAAGTCCAGTAGTGAATTTGTGAGCTCAGGAGTTATGACTTGCTGTAGGGCTAAAATTGAACAACCACACTAAGTCTGGCGAGCTTGACAATCCCCTGTGAACGGAGTGTTGTTGTTTCTGTAAAGATCAACTTATCATAGGGCTAGAGAAATTTCTATTTAACATGTCAAAGTATTTTATTTATCTATATTTACAAAGTTTGGTTAATTATTTGCATTGATATGTAACGTAAATTTGTAATAAATCATAAACTAATCACTTTATGGTTAGAGAAATATAGCCCTTTACATTGATCTTTTATAACTGATTTTGGGGAAGGAGGTAATAACATGCCTTTTATCTAGACTTATAAATATTTCTTTTTGAAAAAAGTTTCAGAAAACTTAAAAATTTAGTTGATGCTGTTTTACTCATTTTTCCTGAGACTCTTAGGGAGAAAACCTAGATAACATTTTCACTATGCTCATATCTAGTTATCAGTCATCAGAAATTTAAAATCGCCTGGGTTCCTGCTAGTCTTCATAAATAAAACTGCAACACACTAGAACTGTAGGTTGTGAGAATAATGAGAAAAAAATTAAAACATACCATAAACATAAGACTAAAAAGTCTCCATCTGCATGGGTGTAAGATAGAAAAACATCTTGAAATCTTTAAGTCAAATTTATTGCAATCATTTGCCGTAAATGACATTAATGAAGAACAACTTCCACTCCCAAAGAATAAAATATAAGAAAAGGCTCCTTTGAGGGTGATTTTCTAAAGAGAAAGATCTCCTTATGATCTGTGCCAGATCTAGTACAGTAGTCTATGAGAAAGAAACACTGGCTCTCCAGGTTTTGAAACTAAATGTACATCTTATGACTAAGAGGATTCTTTTTAGAGGACAGACCTTCAGTCTGCTCGGCTACTGAATGGGATACACTTTCCAAGAGAAACTTGAATATCTTATATACTGTTGCTGTTTTATTTGGAGGAGGAGGATGGGAAGGGAAAGAGTCTTCATTCCCCACAGGTCAGTTCCCACAGGAAGGAAACATACAGATGAGGAACTGTGAATCTTTGAGTTAAATGAGAGCTGTGAATCTTTGAGTTAAATGAGAAGTGTCAGGGAAAGACACTGTGGTCCCTCAATGGTTCTTGGAAATTGAAGGATGATTTGCGTACTCTTTGCAGCATCAGGCTTTTGAATTTTTAGACAAAGAGCATTTTGATTTCTTTTTTTGTCAATTTCCACACTTTCAGACAGAATCTCTAAATTCTCTTATTGTCCACAATAGTAATCCACACTGAGGGACTTGTCCCCAAAAGAAATTTAGTCTCTTAAGTTTTCAGATTCATACCCTTAGAGCTGGAAACAGTCCAATTTTAGGGGTCAGAACGTAAGCGTTCTTTAGTGTAGGGGAACCCTTAGTGCCCAAACTCCCTCCTCTGATAAGAGGTAAGAAATTCATCCATAAATTACAGAGTTTAAATGACTTGCCCAGATTCACATGACTATCACAAGTCAGAGACAGGATCAGAATAAAGTCCTCAAGGTTCCAAGGCCCTTTCTCAGTAAAGGACTTTACATATCATTTATCCAACAGTCTTGTTTTTACAAATGAGGAAAAACTGATTTGCCCAAGGTTGTTAGTAACAGACCTAGCATTCCACTCTAGAACTTCTGATCTCAGGGTCTAGCACAGGGTGGAGAACCTGCAGGGAGGATGTCATCTAGGTCCTTGATTGTGGCTTTTTGACTGACTCCAAATTTTACAAAGCAAATCCTTTTATTAAGGGGATTTGTTCTGTGAAGTTTGGATTCAGTCAAAGGGCTGCGCTTGAGGACCTAGAGGGCCACAAGTGGCCTCAAGGTTGCAAGTTCCCCACCGCTGTTAGCATTTTACAAAGAACTCCTACTGTTCCCATGTTTTCTGCATCTTCTCTTTGTATTGGGGTTTTAAAAATCGGGAGATAACTCCAAGAACAATTATATTTGGTTCATTCGAAGCATTAAAGCATTCATGTCACAAGCAACTCTTTTTTTCAAAAGGTTAACTACCAATATACAAGCTTTAATAGTTTAATGCAGCACTAAGACTTTTGGGACACTCCGTATAAATTACAGTTTGAAGAACCTCTTTTAAAATTGGCTTCCTTTTAACAAGGTTATTCACCTCGTTCTCTGGTTTCCACCCGGGGGCGCCAAAGATCACAGCAAAAACCTAGCAGGCAGTCTCCCTAAAGTTTCTATTGTCAGAGATGGTCGTCCAGCTTTCTTTGTAGTGTGTTGTCCAAAGTGATAAGCAGAAGACACGAGAAAGCCTTCTGAACAGATAGCAAAACGAAATATGGCCAGTCCTCTAGACCTGAATGAGCTGTGATGTAATATAGATATTAGACTCCAGCGGGGGTTTTACAATAATCAAAAAATAAATTAGAAAAGTGAAAATGTTTTTAGAATCTATATGAACACTGGAGAGGTACCTGGTGTCTAGTTTTTGCCTTAAAGCTCAGCTCAACTCTAACCCCACTACTCCCCCACCACCACCACCAATATTATCCCCTGTGGTTTAAACATCATTTCTGTTAATTGGAGGGGGCAGAGCTGGATTTTTAACTCTCTTTGAGACCATTTAGTCTATCGTTCAGTTCAGCAAACTTTTTATTACGTGTCTGTTACGGAAAAGGGACTGTGTTAGCCATCTGGGAATAAAGACAAAACCCAAATTAGAGTTAGCATCCTAAAGGAGAGGCTCAAAGTCAGACTTCTGGGATCATAAATCAGACGCTGAAAGAAACCTCATGTCATTTAGGCCAAGGGTGAGAAACCTGCGGCCTTGAGGTCACAAGAGGCCTTCTAGGTCCTCGGATGCAGTTGTTTGACTAAGTCCAGGTTTTACAAAACAAATCTTTTTATTAAAGGAATTTGTTCTATGAAGTTTGGGTTCAGTCAAAGGGCCACACTTGAGGACCTAGAGGGCCACATGTGGCCTCAAGGCCGCAGGTTCCCCATCCCTGATCTAATCCAATCCAACAATTTTACAGATGAGGAAATCGAGGCAAAGTAAGGAAGGTTGCATAACTCACCCAAAATCAAGCAGGTAATAAGTATTAGAAGCAGATTTTGAAGTTTGGTCCTCAGAGCTAATACTTTCCACAAAATGAATTATTAACACTATGGTAAAATTAAATTGGAAGGTAGGCTGCGAAAATACAATACAGGACCCTAGCTCTAGGAGAGAGCTCAGATGTTTAACATTCCCCATCCTCCTGCTAGACACTAACACACTCCATCCACATTTTACAGAAGGGGAAACCAAGTCTCAAGGAAGTTAAGTGCTTTGGCCAAGCTCACACAAGTTGTGTCAGTGGCGGTATTCGAACTCAGACGATCTGAAGCCAGAGCCAGAATATTTTTTTCTATGCTACTGATGAGGTGCAGGCTCTGAGACCCGTTGAGCTCTCCTTGAATCTCTGAGGTACAGGCTCTGGAAAACCCCTTGAAGTCTGATTAAATCTTCCCACTTGATGAGGCATCTGTCCTTGTCTTCCATTCTTCAGAAGCTGCACACATGTCCATTTTCTCCAAAATAACCAAACAGGACTGAGAACCTGAGGTCAGGCTGAGTACCTAGCTGTCTGACCCAATGGTACCTGAGAGGTCAGGCCCACAAAAAAAAAAACAAAACACAAAAAACACCCAAAAAAACCACACCTCCAAGGTACTTGGAGAACAAGAAGGCAGTGCCACAGGGAAAGAGAGAGGCTCAAGTACCTTCCAGTCCCGGCTGCAGAAGAGCTTGAGATTAGCAGTCTTTCCCAGTATCAGGGAACCATAAAAATGAAGAGGTTACCCATAAAGAGGGTTAGAGTTGCTATGGAGACCTCAAAATACCAACATGGTGGATCCTGCCAAAAGAATTCAACTCAAGTCTTCTCTCAGCCAAAGAAAAGTAAAGTTTATTAAAAGTTCATTAAAAGTTTACCATATGGGGTAGGGTAGACTCTTAAGGAGCCTAGGTATCTGTGATGCTTGCATTGGGCAAGCAGAGCAGAGCAAGTCTGTGCTAGGTCATTCTATGGTGCTCTCACACCACATGGAGTGGAAGATGAGATACAGAGGAATCTAGGGGTGGTCTAGAGGAGGAGTTTGGGGAGGGTCTTCAGAAGGAGTTAATGAGGTCAATGCAAGGGTGGATTGATATTTTGATAGGCTTAAGGGTTGGAAGTAGGTGGACAATGGAGGGCTAGGCTAGTAACCAAAGGTTTGGGCCCAGCCACACGAAAAACTTATGGCCTCTGCAAATGACTCATCAGTGGGAAGATTTAATCAGACCTCAAGGGATTTCCCAGAGCCTGTATCTCAAAGATTCAAGGAGAGCTCAAGGGGGGGTCCCAGAGCCTGCACCTCATCACTACCACTCAGCCTCCCAGAGAGGCGTGGCCCTCCAACCTAAGTTCCTGAGCCAAGGGAGCCTGTGAGCTGAGCTCTGAGCCAACTCGGGGCTGAACTGGCTCTCACACCCCGCCTTCTGCAAGCCCGACACTGTCTTGTATTCCCATAGAGGGGCACATTTCCCCTGTCCCCAGATGGACAGAGAAGGCCCTGGAGGGACACCTGACGCCCAAGTATCCCCAGCTAGAACCTTTTCCAACCCAGAGTTTGCAGCCAGGGATGCTTTAGCTATTAGCGAAGCCTGCCCTCTCTTACCCTCCACGGGCTGGGCAAGGAAAGGGTAGCCTACTGCCATGCTTTTGCCCTGCACTCCTTACGCTAGAAAAACCTTCATTCTGCTCGCTCATTACTCAATGTGCCTTTCACGGCCCCGCAGTTAAAGGACCGTGGCCAATTTGATCCCCCTGAGGCTACTCCAACCCCACCGCAGCCCTGTCAGGTCCGGAAGCCTCGTCCTTCTTCCTGACGTCTCGAGGGTGATGCGATTACTTTCCGGGGACCTCTCCTTCCCTATTGCACCCCGAGCCCTGCGGCCCCCAGCCCCAAACTTCTTTTTGTTTCTTTGGCTCTGGTTTATTACACACACACACACACACACACCATCACGAATAAAAAGAGGGAGTTCCCACTTCTCGCTCTCGCCAAGTGAACTAGGGGCAAGTGGGAGCTAGCCGCCTCCCGGTCGCTCCCCTCTTTTGTCTCTCTTCCCATGGCAGCGCCAGCCTGGGGACTCCCTGGCCAGGAAACTTAATTCACTCTCCTCTGCTCTCTGTCCCTCCCCCACTAGACCCAGCCCTCCCGAGAGAGAGGGAGAGCGAGAGCAAAGCAGTCCGCATCTGCTGTTTGTCTGCTGCCACAGCTTCAGGTAGTCGCTTCTTCCCTGGAGCCACTAGCTCCGCGTTCGCTAGTCACTGTCTCCCCAGCTCCTTGCTAACAAGGTAGGTGGCTATTCTGGGACTCTCTGTGCTTCTAAATGTCCCCTTCACTGGTTCTTTGTCCTTGAGTCTGGCAGTCACACTGCTTGTCTAAAGGGCTGAGGGGAGTTCTGTAGGGGGGGATATGAATGGGGGTGGGAATGGGGGAATAGGGTGAAAAACTTCAAGAAAAGCTCCTGCCTGTATTGTGGGAGGGAGGTTCTCAAGGCCAAAGATAAAGGCAGTCTTTGCCATCCACTTCGCTGCACCTTCTGTCCAGGTGCTACCTAATGAGTGAAAGGTTTTCTTTCCTCTTTTTTTCCATTATCTGGGCTTCCCAACAAAGATTAAAACCGGCTTTGGATAGTTCTGAAGCTGCAGATTGCTTCATCCCCATGAGAGTATTCTTATCCCAGCAGGATTAAGTAAATGCATTAGCAATAAAAACCTACAAAGACTTAAGAACTTTCTCAGGAGCCCCCTGCCCTGCAGTGATTTATTTGCATGGACCCTCAGACCCGAAGTATATTTTTCTGAAGATAAAGCGTTCTGATGATTTGACCTATTTTTCATTCATTGCCTGCTGACACTCACAACTTGAAAATGCACACTTGTTGCCAACCTACCAAGCTATCTGTTGGTTTGGAATATTGAGAATCAAATGCGAGAAGGTCAGAGCACCTCGAACAGTGGCCTAAGTTAAAACAGGATCTGAAAAGGGAAAGCATTGAAAAGAATGTCACACACCTAAGCTCCTTCACTCTTCCATTGTGCTAGAAGCCTTGAATGGATGGGGATATCGCAGCTGGCATTTGTAGATGCAGAAGGCCTATCATATAGTAGGATGAGATGACAACCGCATTCTAGTTAGAATTTTTGCTTCTGGAATGTGTGGTGAGTCCGGATGAAAAGAGAGTAAAAGATGGAAAATTGGAGAGAAGACTATGTAGCTGGCAGTTATACAGAAGTATATATCAAAATTCTCTTTGTTCAGGGAGGATGGCTGGATCAGGGAATTCTGGATTCTGAGAGAAATGATATGCAGTTGATACTAAATTGGGAAAATGGAGGAAATCTGAACTTGGTAAGGTAGAAGTGTTTTTAACAATCTTACAAAGGAAGTTAGAGTTTATAAACAACTTTTTTTCTACTGCCTTTAGTTAATAAGAGAGGTTTTAAGTCAATATTTTTAGTAATATCTCCATATGACCACCTCTCCACATCTTTCTCTTCTCATCAAATGAAAAAAACGAAACCAAAAATCATTGACAACAGAGGGAACAAATAATTGTTTAAGACATTAAAATGAGTACTGGAAAGTTCAGAAATTGTGATAAAAAATAGTAATTTCCAATGTGTGTGTGTGTGTGTGTGTGTGTGTTCATGTGTTCATGTGTGTGTTTGTACCTCTACCTTCGCAAAGTATAGGATAGGTGAAGCTTCAGAGATTAGTAACGTGTTAGTTCAAGGTAGTCCTTCGACCAACACAGGTCAAAATCCCTCTTGGTAGGTATTCTTCATGAGTTGCTGTGGGTGAAAAATTCATCACTCTGTAGCCAAATATGGTGATGAGACCCTGAACTTTACTAGATGGTTCATCATATAGTAGATATCTGTCCAGTTTGTCTTTGAACCTTTGCAGTTTGCTAGAAGCTTCCAGAGTTAATGTGTTGCTGCCATAAAGCATATAGTCAACCTCCTAGTGATGGGATGGAGTTAGTTACACAGCTTCAGAGGAGGATTCAAACCTTTTTTTGCCACTTCTGTGGCTGGAAATAATCATTTCTGGAGTGTGACTATAGATGAAAAGAGGGCAAGAATAGTTGCTAACATTTACATAACGCCTTAATATTTGCAAAACCCCTTACACATATTATCTCATTTGATCCTCATGATTCTATGAAATAGATGGCATTATTATCCCCATTTTGCAGATAAGAAACTGAGGCTGAGAGGTCAAGTGACTTGGCCCTGATCATACAACTAGTAAGTGCCTAAGGGAGTATTTGAACTTGGGTCTCTCTGACTCCAAGTCCAGCCCTCTACAATTATACTACCTAATTGCCTCAAAAGATGAAGAGATAAAGAAAAGCAGACTAACTTTCAGTGGTGCCAAACTCATATAGAAACAGATCACTGTAGGCTGCATTTTGACTTAGAAAACCATGCATTAACATTATCTATGCTATGTGGTATTTTTTAAAATTAATTTTGTTAAACACTTCCCAATCTTTTAATCTGCTTTGGGCTGCATCTAGGAGTTTTGCTGGCCACCACTGGACATCAGTTTCACACTTCTGGTCTAAAGCATTTTTCAACTGCAAATTACTTTTTGCAGAAGCAAAATCAAAAAAGTAAAGTTTGAAAGACTAATAACAGTGATTTCTGATGGTCAAGCCTCCCCTTGGCATCTAATCCTTTGCATAGTGAATACATTTTTCTTCCCTGTCTTATTTTCCTTTCATATCTGTACTTGACTTGATATTCCATGATATAATACTACCAGCATCCCTTCATTTTATTTGAATCCTCTTTTTATGTATCAGAATTGTCCACATTTTAAGAATAAAATTACCCCTACCCCTACCTTTTTTTGCCACTAGAATTATTTTGGGTGCTTGATTTTTTTAACCTCATAAAATTTTTTCTCAAGTTTTTGTTTTTGTGCTCAGCTCACATTTTCATTAGCCATTTTTTCCATCCCCTTTCCTATGCAATAACATGGATTCTTCCTAATTTCCTTCTCTTTTTACTGACACTATTTACTAATTCCTTTTGAAAGGCATTTTGCCACCATTTATGGTAGATTTAGTTTGAAAAATAGCCTTTCCTAAATGATTTCTGCTTGCCAAATGAACTTGTTACTTATATTTTCCTAGCACAAAAATGAGTTTGTCTTCTAACCTTACTTTTAAGAGGTTCTTATAAAGCTTCATATTCCTTTCAAATCACTCTTCCCTGGCTCAGGTACTCCAGGGAGTCTTTCTTCAGTTCTGTCTCAAGTTTTTACCCCAATGAAGTGAACTCCATTTTGTAGAATAAAAATTTCCCTAAAAATCAATCCATTTCTTGATGAGCGGCATGCTCTCAGAAAAATATGTAAAGATTTACATGAACTGATGCAAAGTGAAATGAGCAAAATCAGGAGAACATTGTACACAGTAACAGCAATATTGTATGATGATCTAACATGAACAACTTAGCTATTCTCAGCAATACCATGATCCAAGACAATTCCATAGAACTTAAGGAAGTTCTCCAGAGAAAGAACTGGTACAGCTTGCATTCAGATCAAAGATACTTTTTCTTTACTTTCTTTATTTTTCTTGGGGTTTTTTGTCTGTGTTTTCTTTCACATGGAAATGTGTTTTGCATGACTACACATGTATAACCTATGCCAAATTGCTTACTTTCTCAATGAGGGAGAGGAGGGGAGAGAGGAAGAGAATTTGGAGCTCAAAATTTGAAAAAAAAAGTGTTAAAATTGTTTTTACATGTAATCAGGAGAAAATAAAATTTTGAAAAAAATTTTTTTAATGAATCCATTTATGATCCACATAGTATTTTTTAACAACAAGGAAATAATAAGTAAGATAAGTGGCATATATAAAGCATTATATTGACATCAGGGATCATCTAACTACCTCTTTTTATAGAATAGAAAACTTAGCATCTGAGAGAAGAATTGACTTGACCTAAGTCATACAGCTCAGACCCAGATCTCCTGGTTCCTTATACCACTACACTGTTTATTCTTAATTAATTAATTATATATTTGTTAGAGGTTCACTACTGGAAGTTCAAAGACAAAAAGAAAAACAGTCCTTGCCTTCAAAGAGCTTGGGGAAGCGGGAAAGGGTAAACAACATTTAAACAGGCAAATTAATATAATATAATTGGAAATAGAAGAGAACCCTGAATGCTAAAGGAATCAGGAAAGTTTTTTCATAGAGATGGGACCAGAGAGGAGCCTTGAAGGAAGCTAATGATTCTCATTTTCACCAGCATACTATGGTTTATCATAATGATTCCCATTTTGAAAGTATTTTATGGTTCATTGTTTTCCCACATTAGTTCTGTAAGGTTAGTAGTACAAATGCATTATCCCCATTTTGAAGATGAGGAAGCAGAAGGTCAGAAAAATGAAGATTTGACCAGTTTACACAGACAGCATGTATCAGAGCCAAATTCAGTCCCAGGTCTCAAAACTCTTAGTTATCAACACATTGGGCCATTCCTTCCACCTCTGATCTTTGACACGGAATTTTTTTATAAATCATTGAACATTTATACAACATGGGCGCTAACAAATACAAACAAAAGAAATAAACTTATCATTTCATATCAAACATACTTGAGGGAGATTTTGAATATCCTTTCTGAAATTTCAAATGGAGCATTAGTTCTAGTTTTATTGTTTTTGAACCCTAACTATAGAGCTCGACATAGTTTCAAACACCTGACACAGTCGTTCCCTAGGACATACAGTCCTAACCGGTTCCAGTGAGTAACACAACGTAAGCCCTCAAATGAACTGTGTAATTCATGATGTGGAAATAACACATCCAGTTATGTGGGAATGGAAAATTAGTTACAATTTTGGTGTGAAAGATAGAATCTAGAGTGAAAGGAGCCTGAAGCCTGAACCTCCTCATCCCCACTCCTCAGCTGGTATCAAAGTAGCTGTTTCCCTCACCTTCTTCTGCAGGAACTCATGTAATAATAATAAGAAATAACAAAAACAATACCACAACAAACATTTGTGTAGTACTTTAATGTTTAAATGCTTTACAAATATCTCATTTCATTGTCACATCAACACTGGCAGGTAGATGGGATCATTATCTTCATTTTATAGATAAGGAAACTGAGGTTAAATGACTTATTAAGGGTTCTGCAGCTAGAAAGTATGTGAGGCTGGATTTGAACTCAGGTCTTCCTGACTCCAGTTCCACTGCTCTATCCATAGCACCATCTACCTGGTCTAATTTCATGTTAATTTGCACCCTCTAAAAACATTCTATCCTGAGCCAATGGCTTTGACTAAGAAAAATATCATTTTTTCTTTCCTCAGACTTTTAAGATATATGTTTGTTATCCTTTGTTGATGTCTTGTCACATCCTATTATGTTGTTTCTGAGAGTCTCTCTGAAAATCACTTACTATCAAATAAAATGTTCTTGTAAAGGTACAGCTTAGGTCATTCTGTGAGTCATAATCTAAAATCATTGCTTGGAGGGCCCCAGACTAGTCCAAAACACAATTTCTTTCTTTTTTTATTTTCTAGGATGTCCAACCTGGAACTTCCATACATCATCTAAAGAGAAAAGGGGTACTTGTGCTAGACCCATTAGCACTTTTTCCACCAAGATAATGTAATTGCAGATTTCACATTTTGGAAGAGTTCATCATGGGAGCCAACACCTCCAGTAAACCTCCAGTGTATGATGAAAATGAAGACGGTAAGACCCTAAGCAATAGTTTCAAATATACTTTCTTAAGTTAGACTAAAAAGTTTAAATGTAGCCTTTTGGTTTGAAAACAGTAGTGTATTTGAATTGCTTAAGGTCACTTAATGGCCTTTAAGAAAGAAGGCACAAAAACCTGGTTTTGTATTTTAGAGGGTAATGTAAATTTTTTTTAATTATGTGAACTCTGTTATGGTAAGGCTTGACTCTATGCATGGCATTTGTTTTTTCTTCAGTGGTTAAAACTGCTTATTATAAGGCTTCTGAAGATACATTGGCTAGACAAGTTTTGCCATATTTGTTACTGCATTAATAAATTAATTAGAGGTTGCTTCACAGATAACATGCAGGAGGCGCTAGAGTTTTCAGACTTCAGCCTCCTAACAGGTTCACTCTTCATCTGGTCAGACAGACAGATAGCTTTGGAGGGGTTAATAATCAGCTTTATTCTAGTCTAGTCTTCTCATGAGGTTGTGGGAGAACTAGCTCCTACAGCATTCCCTCATCACCCTTCTAGTAGGGGCTGTTGAGAAGGGGGGGCAACTACCCCTATGTCTCAATGGAGTCAATCGAGACAGGCATACTTCTGCACTCCCCTAGATTCCCTCAAGCCTCAACAGGGGCCGATTGAGGCACACACAGATTCCTCTATGGGTTTCCTGTGGTTTCCCCACTCACTGACCAGTGCCCACCTGCTTTATAGGGCAACAGACAAAGAAGGCATCTTGCCAACATTAAGCTCATGGGTTAACTTTAGCAATATCATCATTCTGTGCAAGCTTACTAAATATTACATTATGTCACTCCTTATCTCATGGCACAGCCTCAGTAGGACTGTCTGTCACTATAATTCTAGGAACTACTATCTAGAATCCTTGGGGCTATTCTGGGGTCTGTTATCAAACACCTAGAAATTAGATATTCCCATGGCCATGGATCCTGAGAAACTAACTCTAAGAAGAATAACAAAATCTTCCTTACACAGAGAAGTGTTTGATTTTCTTTTTTAAAGGCAGCATTGGTTTTAGAGTCAGGGGATTTGAATTCAAGCTCTCCCCCCCCAACCTTGATGCTAATTTATTGTGTGACCTGGGACAAATCACTTAAACCTCCCTCTTCTGTAAAATAAGAGGGTTGGATAAGATGACTTCTGAGATCCCTTCTAGCTCTGAATCTATAATCCTATGAACCCATATTTTCTTTTGTGAAAAGAATACTATAATTTATCAGCTGTCAACTAGAAGATTCCAGAAATCAGGTCTGAGATTTAGCCTATGATCTCTGTTAAGATGGCAGCTGAAATTGTCCCATTGTTGTCTGAAACTGGGAAATATGGAATGAATTTCAGTCTATGACACAATAATAATCATCGTATATAGTAAGTGGAACAGTGGAAAGAATATGTCATTTGGAGTCAGAGGACTGTCATTCAAACAATGACTCTGAGATTCACTGACAGTTTGTGTGACCAGGGGCAGACCTTTTAACCTCTCTAGACCTTAGTTCTTCATCTGGAAAAAGAGAAGGTAGAATTAGATTGTGTCTGCTGGGAATAGGGACATTTGTCTGTGATCTCTGCCACCAGAGAAATTAGGCTGGAGGAATCTCTTAAGTTCCAGACTTCTGAGCCACCATGGAACAGGCCACATAAGCATCTCTACTACGGAGAGGGGAGCCACCAGGTTCCCAGTGAAAAGCAAACTGGCCCAGGTTGGAAACAGAGCAGATTAAATTTCCATGCCAGTCAGAGTGGGGTTGGCCACATGAATGGCCCTTGAACTTCTAGCCTGGGGAAGATAGGGAGACCTAGTCTCTAAAAAATAAAAATAAAAGAACTGAACGATTTGTGTATAAAGTCTCTTCCAGCTCTAAATCCGCTATTCTATGGTACAATCCAAAGAAGCCAAACTGGACTCCATCATCAACACTGAGACTCTGAAAGATTCAAGAGTTACATTTGCATCACCAATTCATATTCAGAATTAATTAGGTGTTTAAGTACAGTTCACTTCTTACATAAAAAACTGAGATTTCATCAGATTTTATACTCCTTCCACATCGAGTACAACCTCTCCACACCTTAGAGAAGATTTTCTAAGCTGATATGGTCAAAATATTTCTCCACTTGGCAGCCAGCCTTCTGATGATGAGTGTTTATCTGGGCTGCTCCTAAATTGACAGATATTTAGTTCATCTCCAGACCCCATAATCAAAGTCTTTCCCTGTTGGTAGGAACCCCCAAAGCTTGCTCTCCTCTGGCATAGCCTTGAGACCCCAGGGTTACTAGTACTAGATTATTACAGCGGGACTGTTGTGAATTTTACTATATTTGAATTCTTTGAAATTGGCCACCTGTGTATGATAGCTCTTTATTTCCCAGAATATTTTGTTTACCAAAGTGTCCCATTCCTCAACCATCTTTATTAATTCCTAGTGTGTTAGAACAAATTAGTCATTTTGACTGTTACAAGTACCCATATTAATGACGAAGGACATATGAAGGAAGACTCTATCTTTATCTAGAGAAAGAACCCATAAAGAGATGTATAGAATGATTTTACATATATATGTATAATATATATACATACACACACACACACACACACACACACACACATACATATTTGTCCCTAATGGTAACTAGCTTTAGGGCATAGGGGAAGGAAGAGAAAGAATAAAAAAGAAAAAAAGAAATTTACCTGAATACTTTACTATATATTTAAAAGGAATAGCAAGTTGTACATAATAGATTTGCAATTTCATGTGCAATCATCTTTTTTTTATCATACTGTGTTATAGAAATGCTTGTTTTATTCTATAAATTAAAAATGAAACAAATAAAAATAATACACACATATGTGCACCTTTAAAAAAAACTGGAAGGAATCTTAGTGATCCATGTAATTCAAATGCTTCATATGCAGTGGAAGAAACTGAGACCCAGGGAAGTTCATTGATCACAAAAGGTCACAAAAGTAGAGGCTGAATGAGGACTAGGTCTCTTGCATCCAGGGATGACTGTTAAATTTTCAGTGTGAGCATTTACAATTCAGACATTGGCAAATATTACAAATTAGGACTTGACTTATTGTTTTATTGATTGTTAAGACTTAAGAAAGTGGTGAAGAAAATGTTAATAATGTTGATTAAACCTAAAAATGTGCTATGTGTACATTTTGAGGTTTTGGAGAGCTGGTTGTTAAATATTTACCAGCATACTACTGCTTGAATCACAGGCTAGTTGCTTACCAATTTTCAGAACATGACAGATTCAGAAAGTGAGGGGATCATCCGGATTATCTAACATCAAATCAACCCTCACATAGAAGCTCTTACCCTAGGGTCCACAGCTCAAGATTTCTGGAAAATCCAGGAATGAGACTGGGGAAAAAAAAAATTACATCTTGATTTCAATATAATTGGTTTCCCTTGTAATCCTATGTATTTTATTTAAAGTGTCTAAAAAAGATCTGAGAAGGGGTCCCTGGGTTTCATCAGACTGTCAAAGGGTTCGTTACACAAAAACAATTAAGATCTCCTGCCTCAAAGGATATAAAGTCTACACCTTGGAGAAGGTGTAGAACATTGTAGATGTAGAACATTCAGGATGCACCACAGAGTCCAAAGGCAATTCCTCAGGAAGAGTGCATATAGAAGTTAGGGTATATTTGTTTAATAAAAGAAAAGCAACCTTGTTACTCTGTGATACCTTATGAGTGTGTTTATAAATTTATAAATGTGCACACTCACACACACACAAAAGGAAATACACCCCAAGCTTCGATTTGTTCTACCTGGGCTGCTCGCTCTAGAGTCAGAGCCAGCTCTGTGTGGGAGGTTAGTCTTTAGGGAACAAAGGTGAAAAGGGATTAGGCTCTGAGCTTCTTATCCATCCCACAGGATATTAGGAGGATGAATGGCAATATCCCTGGCAAGAAATATTGACATCTTCCAGAAAGAGTTCTTTCAGAATAAAATATGAAGGTAATCTAGATAGCTAGGAGAAAACACTGGTTTTAGAATCAGGAAGACTTGGGTTCACATCATCCCTTAGGCACTTATTGGCTGTGTGACCCTAGGCAAGTCACTCAACCTTGGTCTGTAATAAAGATGAAATGAGATAACAGGTAAAATACTTTGCAAACTGTTAATGATGATGATACTCATTAGTGATAGAGTGTTCATTCCTTTTGGGCAAATAACTTTCATTTTTTTCTTTGTAACCCCAGTGACTGGCACCTAGGCACTTAAGAAGTGATTGGAGGCAGATAGAAGTGGAAACGAGCCATGGAGTTGGAAGGACCTGAGTTCAAATCCATCCTCAGACACTTTGTGTGGCTCTGGGCAAGTCACTTAATTTTGATTGCCTGCACACACACACACACACACACACACACACACAAAGTGATTGATAGGATCATAGCTTTAGAGGTGGAAGACAGTTTAATGTTACCTAATAGTCCAACTTCTACATTTCACAAATTAGGGAACTGAAACCCATAAAGGTTAATGACTTGCCCAAGCTCACGGTGTATTAAATGGCAGGCAGGATTTGAACTGAGCTCTTTGGATTCCAAAGCCAGTACTCTTTTCACTGTTCCTCGATACCTGTCATTACTTGTTAAAAGTCTTTCGCCTCAAATCAATCATGTGACGTTTTGTTTTCTTCCTCAAATACGACCTTTGTTCATAAGCCTCTATTAAATATCAAAATATTGGGTTGTGTTGCTAAACTAACATCTTTAGGGGCAGGGCTGCCCCTTGTGTGCACAAAAGCAGGATCCTATATCATACCATTATATTATCATATAAATGGGCTTAATAATAATAGCACCTGCCTCACAGTTGTTGGGAGGATAAAATGAGATAATATTTGTAACATGTTTCACAAACCTTAAAGGTGCTCTATTAATGCTAGAACTCATTGGCTTAAAAGGCTCATGATTATTTGGCATAGTTCATATTTTATATCTAGTTCTGACAAATAATTCATTGCACTGATGTCCAAAGTATATCCTGCAACTTGTATAAAATAGAGGGTTTCTTTTTTTTGTTGTTGGCTTGCTTATTCATTATTTTTTTAAGTGGCAGAAGAGTCTGTTTTATAAACCAACACTTTTTTTACCCCTGACCACACAGTCCAGGTATCAGAAGCAAGCTCTGAACCCAGTTCTTATAGACTCCAAGTCCAGTATTCTATTTACAGTGTGGTATCGCTGCCAAAAATGAAACAAACCAAAAAAACCAAAAACTAATGCTAACTTAGACTGCCATAAGAGAGATGTTATATCCAGAATAAGGGCAGTGATAGTTCTATTTTACCTTGCTGTGTTCAGATCTTATCTGGGGTACTGTGTGCAGTCCTGAGTACCACATTTTAGGGAAGACATATGCAAGCTAGAGGATGTCCATTAAAAGCAAAAGAGAGGACAGGGGAGGAGAGGAGAGGGGAGGGGAGGGGAGAGGATGCAGATTCACTAGGTTAGCTCTTTCCTCTCAATGCAGATTTCATGTGGGAAAAAAAAAGAATTTGACTTGTTCTCCTTGGCCCTAGAGGGCAGAATTAGGAAGTATACATGGAATTGCAAAGAAGCATATACAATATCCAAAAGTAGACTGCCCATGCACATACAGCTTGGCATAGTAGATTCAATGCTGCACTTGGCATCACAAAAGACCCCAGTCAAAATCTTGTCTCGAATATTTCCAAGCTGTGTGACTCTGGACAAATGACATAGCTTCTCTGAGCCTATAAAATGAATAGTTTGGACCTGGGGGCCCCTCAGCTCCCTTCTGGCTCTAACACCAAGACTGGGAAGGAGGGAGAGAGGGAGTGCTCTATCATTGGGAGTCACTTGTTGCTAATATTTTAGAATGGATTTGATGGCTTCTGATATCCCCTCCAGTTGGTAGATATGGGGGTTCTGTAGTTCCACCTGCAGAAAAAGAGAGCAGAAAAGAGAGCATCAGGAAAGTTGTTCACATAGACGCACTTGACATGGAATAATAGATGATTAAAAAGAAACTTTGAAAGCCATCAAATGAATGTTTAATAAAGCAAATATTAAATTCAGTGACTTCATGTTTTGTCTTTTCCCATTATAGCCCAGAGATAGCTAGGTGGTACAGTGGTTAGAACACAGAACTCCTGGAGTCAGGAGAACCTAAGTTCAAATCTGGCCTCAGGTAATTACTAGCTGTGTGACCCTGGGTAAGTTACCTTAACCCTGTTTGCCTCAGTTTCTCACCTGTAAAATGATCTGGAGAAAGAAATGACAGTCCACAAATGGGTCACAAAGAGTCAGACACAACTGAACAACAACAGAATTATAGCCCAAGAACATCTTATACCTTCCTCATGTAGGTTCACTTTCAAGTATCCAACTGTCACCACATAGTCCTTAGGTTTAGTTATATTGAGGTTTCTAAAAAACTTGATTAAACTTGACTCAACTCGTGTTGTGTCTATGCTGTGAAGAGTGCTCTGTCCCATGAATCCCACCATCTCCACAACAGAACTGTATCAACTACATGGCAGATCTGATGGATCGCACAAAAGTTTGTGCCTAAGTCAGTTGAAAAACAATGTCCACGTCCCAACAATTGCTCTAGGAGCTGCGTGTCACAGTCCCATATTCCTTTTCCCCCTCTTTTTTTCTTGTCAGATTTTCATTTCAATTACTGTCAGGAAAGCAGGGAACTAACCAGTAAAGGCCTTTAATTATTTTCCGGCATTGTCCCAGACAGGGGCACAAAACTAGGTTTTCTTAGTTATGAAACAGATAACATAATGCTTTTTTTCCAGTAATACAAATGTTTAGAGTTTTAAGTGACTTGATTATTATCAATGAGGAAATGAGGTAAATAGAGTGCTGGACCTGGAGTCAGGATAGATCAGAGTTCAAATGTGACCCTAGACACTTAGGAGCTGTGTGACCCTGGGAAAGTCACTTAACTCTTGCTTGCCTCAGTTTCCTTATCTGTAAAATGAAGTTAATAAGAACACCTGCCCCTCAGGGTTGTTGTGAAGATCAAATAAGATAATAAACATAAAGTGCTTAGCACTATGCCTTGGTACATAATAAGTACTATGTAAATGATAGCTATTATTATTGTGAGGATTTTAGAAAATCGGGAGTCAAATCCAGGTTTTCTGACTGAGAACCCCATGTCCTTTCTCTCAGATCTCAGTGCCTCTTGTTAGCTGGAAGAATAATTACACCAGTAGAAAATTGCTTTTGGTTCCCTGAAAGTAATAAAGTACAAATGATTACTGATGGCAATCATATTTGTGTTACTAACTAATGACTATTTTTATTTTTCTGACTCATTTTTTTTCTTTTTGGAGGGAGGAAGGTAGGGCAATTGAGGTTAATGACTTGCCCAAAGTCACATGGCTAGTAAGTGTTAAGTGTCTGAAACCTGATTTGAACTCAGGTCCTCCTGACTCCAGGGCCGGTGCACAGCACCACCTATCCACCCCTTCTGACTCATTTTAAGGCAAAAATTTAAACCCAAATATGACGAGGAAGTTTTTTTTTAAGCATTTTTTAAAAAATATTTTTGTAAACAATGTTATCACAATGTCATGAAAATGATAGCGCTAGAAGAGACCTCATAGGATATATCTTCATCTTACAGATGGGGAAACGGAGGTTCAGAGAAGGTAAGTTACTAGCCTAAGGAAATATAGATAGTCAGTATCAGAGGCAGGATTTAAACCCAAACCATATGATTCAATGCGTTTTCCTCTGTACTCTGGGACTGGTTTTATTTTCTAAAAATTTTAATAAAAATGATGAGAGAGAGAAACTGACATTTACATAGCGAGTTAAAGCTTTCAAAATATTTTATGTGCAGCCTGCCATTTGACCTAACAAATTATCATAGTTTTGTTTTCAGACTCAAATTTAGGGCAAAAGAATAGCATCATGAAACTGTCATCAGAAATATGTGCTCCAAGGTCCTTACAAAAGGCAGTCTTTGACACTGCTCCCCGTCTGCTCCTTGATACTGTCTCCTCCCTTGGCTTCCTTCACAGTTTTCTTTCTGATTCTCTCATCACCACTGACCACTGTCTCCTTCTCCTTTGCCGGTTGGTTCTTCTTGTTCCCTGAATGAGGAAATTCCAGAAGGCTCTGTCCTCACTCCCGATTTCTTCTCTCTCTACTATTCACTTTTAACAATTTCACCCACTCCCATAGATTCAATTATCACCTTTATCTGCATGATTTCAAAAATCTGTATCTCTTCCCAAGCTCCAGACTTCAGTTTCCAATTGCCTATTAAGTGTCTGGATGTCCTGCTAACATCTTGAATGCAATATATCCAAAACTGAACTAATTATCTTTCTCTTCTTCCCCCTCTCCTTCTGATTCTCCTGTTTCTGCTGGTGGTTCTATTACCTTCCAAGTCTTTTAGGCTCAAAACTTCTTTGACTAGTTTTATCTCCCTCCATCTCTATACTCCTAGATTGAATCAGTCACCAGATCCTGTGAACACTGCCTCCAACTCCCCTTTCCTGTTCTACTTCTGGTCCTTCTCACCTCTCTCCTAAATTCTTACTGTTGTAGTTACCGTTCAGTTGTTTCAGCTGTATCTGACTCTTCATGACCCCATTAGGGGTTTTCTTGGCAAAGATACTGGAGTGATTTTGCCATTTCCTTCTCCAGCTCATTTTACAGATAAAGAAATCGAGGCAGAGTTAAATGACTTGCTCAAGGTCATATGGCTGGTAAGTGTCTGTGACCAGATTTGAATTCCAGAAGATGAGTCTTCCTGACCTTAGGCCTGGCACTGTGTCTACTATGCCACTACCTGCCCAATTCAACTATCAAATTCCTACCTTCTAAATGCTACCACTTTCTTGAAGAGTCTCCATGATCTTCTTGTCAATGACCCCAAGCGTAGCACTCTATCCACCGCACCACCTAGATGCTCATAATTCTTATAAGTTCTTCCTTTTAGGTCTTCTCATTTCCATTCTCTTTCTTTTCTCTATCCTTCACTCTACCAGCAAAGCAATTTTCTTAAGTGCTAAGGTCTGATTATATTCACAGCGCTGCTCAAAAATCTCAAGTGGTTCCTTACTGCATGTTGAATAAAATAGAAATAGCTTAACCTGGCATTCAAGGCCTCTCAGATAGCTGCTTAAATTTACCTTTCCAGTTTTACCTCATACTATTCTCCTTCACATACTCTACATTCCAGACAAACTGACCTACTCTTAGTGACCTGGGTCTCATCTTGCCCTCTCTTGCTTCCATGTATCTGCGTACACCTCTTCTGTTCCTATAGCTTCATCTGTTGAAATCTTTCTTTTCTACACCCAGTGTAGGTGCCTCCTCTTCCAAGAAGCCTTCCCTGATTCCCTCCACAAGTGACCTCTCATTCTGTGAATCAATTAGGTCACTCCATTTGATTTCCCTACGGCCCTTAATCATATTTTACCTCATTTTATAATTGTTTGTGTCCGTGAATCCTCCCTCCTACTAAATTATAAATTCTTCGAGGGAAAGATTTGGATAATCTTTCATCTTAATCTCCTCATCACCTTCTATACTACCTTGCCTACAGAAAGCACTTTGTAAACATCTAGTTGAATTGAAATGAGTCGAACTTACAGTGACAAAGCTAAAATATGGTTGAAATAGGGGTAGGGGGCATAAGCAACACTCTGATTACTGAGGTTTTGTAGCTTCAAAAAGTTGACATGACATAGAAATGGAGGATGAAGGAGATCTCAAAGTGTGTTGGTTGTTGGGAGAATTCAATTATTGCACTGTTTTTCAGGCTTTATGCAAAGTTGATGCTCCACTTTCATTGGGCAACACAGAGCTTCCAGGCTGTGCAGCTAATTTTCCTGCATCTTCTTCAGTGATCAAGGCAACTGAGTCCTTCAAAATAGGAGGCCAAGAATGTACACGAGGCCAAGACACAATGTACAATCCAATAGCAAAGAGATTCTGGGGCACTGATTCCAGCATTAAGGACTAGGACGCCTCCTTTTATTACTTTAATAAACATGCATTGTATATTTCTTACAATGAGTCAGGAAATGAAGGGTGCACCTTCCCTTCTCAAACTAAAGTAATGGCTAGTCTTGCGTTAAATTTATTATTTGGCATTGGAATAATTAGCAAAGTAGTGCAGACAATGAATTAAGAGATTAAGTTATTCAGGACATTCTAGCACTTGGTGATGGTGTTTGTCACAAATAAGTGCCAGGATAGCAGAAGGAGCAAAGAGCATTACTATTCCTTTGACTCAATGGGGATTTTTTTTTTCCCCCAAAGGCTTTGGCAGAGTCAGGAGATATAAACTGTAAAACCAAGAATACAGAGCTCAAAGACTAGTCACATCACCCTGGCTGACCAGTCCATTTTAGTGAGCAACATTTCTTCCAACTCATTTTTGCAAATTCTTGATAGGCGAAGAGGACTTGGACCCAGAGAGACCTAAGTCTGAATGCTGCCTCATTATAGCCATGTGGCCCGTGGACAAGTCACCTTATTTCTTTCTACCTTAGTTTTTTCTTCTGTGGAATGGAAATAATAATAGCACCTACCTCATGGGGCTGTCATGAAAATCAAATGAGATGATGAAGCCTTTTGAAAACCTAAAACTATTGTTTTTATTATTGTAAACAAATACCTCTGCCAGTCAATAAGAATTTAAAGTTTCTACCATGTGCCAGGCACTGTGCTAAGATAGTCCCTGCCCTCAAGCAACTGACAATTTAATGAGACAAAAAATATATAGCAACAAACAAATTATGTGGAGGTTAAGTGAGAAATAATTAAGGCACTGGCATTAAAAGGAGTTAGAAAGACTTCTTGTACAAGATGAGATTTTAGTTGGGACTTGAAAGAAGCCAAGGAAGCTAAAAGGCAGAGATGAGGAAGGAGAGCATTTCAGGCATGGAGGACGTCAGAAAAAAATGCCTGGAGTCAAGAAATGGAACATCTTGTTGGCAGAACAGCCAGGAGGACAATGTCACTGGATCAAAGAGTATGTGAATTTGGGGACAAAGGTGAAAGAAGACTGGAAAGGTAGGAGGAGGCTAGGTTATGAAGGGCTTTGAATGCCAAAAACAGAATTTTTTATTTGTTCCTGAAGCCAAAAACAGAATTTTTTATTTGTTCCTGAAGGCAGTCCTGGAGCTTATTGTATAGAGGGGTAACATGATCAGACCTCTACTTTAGGAAAATCACTTTAGTGGCTGAACAGAGAATGGATTGGAGTGGGGAGAGACTTGAGGGAGGCAGATCTGTGAGCAGGCTATTGCAATAGTCCAAGTGCAAGGTGATGAGGGTCTGAACTACAGTGGCGGTAGCATCAGAGGAGAGAAGGGAGCATATTTGAGAGACATTGCAAAGGTGAAACTGGCAGGTGTTCGCATCAGATTGGACATGATGGAGGGAGGAGGGAGGGAGAGATAATGAGGAGTCCAAGATGATTCATAGGTTGTGAGCCTGGTGTTTCCCTCTACAGTAACAGGGAATGTGGGGCTGGGGTTTAGGGGGAAAGATAATGAGTTCCATTTTAGACATAATGAGTTTAAAATGTTCAGTGGGCATTTGGTTTGAGAAGATGTCTGAAAGGCTGTTGGAGATACAAGACTGGGGCAGAAAAGGTACATTTGAGAATGATCAGTATAAAGATGTAATTAAATCCTTGAGAGCTGATGAGATCACCAAGTAAAGTAGTATAGAGGGAGAAGAGAAGGGGGACCAGGACAGACCCCTGTGGGACACCTACAGTTAGAGGGTGTGACCCAGAGGAGGGGACAGAGACAGAGTGGTCAGATAGGTGGGAAGAAAACCAAGAGAGAGTGAATACCTAGAGGGAATGGAGTACCAGTATCAAAGGCTGCAGAGAAGTCAAGGACAATGAGAACTGAGAAAAGGCCATTGGATTTAGCAACTAAGAGATCACTGGCAACTTTGAAGAGAGCAGTTTTCATAGAACGATAAGGTTGGAAGCTGTGTAAGAGTTTAAGAAGAGAGTAAAAGGGGAAAAACTGGAAAGCACCTACTGTAGATGGCCTTTTTGAGGAGTTTAGCTTCAAAGGGCAGAAGAAATATAGGATGATAGCAGGATTGAAAGGATCAAGTAAGTTTTTTCTTCAGGATGGGGTAAACATAAGGTCATAAGATCTTTTTCTGGTCAAGGTAGGGCAAGGAAGGGAAGGAGCAGAGGCTCTTTTCGTCTACCAGCCACCCCTTCCCCAAGCAATTGCCTCCCAAGAGTTTGACTGGAGCTACCTTCTTCTGACTCACCACTGAAATGCGCAGTTTCTAAGTTCCATAGGGTATCACTGAATCTCCTCAGCTATCCCATTTAGCTAACTAGATTATTCACACTTAGTTTAATGCCTTTGATTGATAATTTTAGCGCTGATATCTAGCCTTTGTTCATAACTGTTTGTGAAATTATTATGACAGGGCTATAGAACTTCCTTCTTGTAATAATGTCATAGATTTAGAGCTGGAAGAGATTTTAGGAGCTGTTGAGTCTGACCTCTATTTTTCAAATGAAGAAACTGAGATGCAGAGAGGTTCAATGACTTGATCAAGCCACACCTATTACCTTTAGAATCAAATATACTCTTCTGTTTCACATTTAAAGCCTTTCACAACCTGGCTCTAGTCAACTTTTCTAACCTTCACCCACTCTCATCCAAACTGGTCTTTTTGCTGTTCCTCACATAGTACAATCTCTCCTTCAAATTCTCGCCTCTATACAGGCTATTTCCTTTGTCTAGAATGTGCTCCCTCCACATGTCATACCCTGAGAATCTCTTGTTTCCTTCAAAATTCATATTTGAATGCAAAGCTTTCCTACATGACACCTTTCCAGATTCTTCCAGTTTCCAGTGCTTTCCTACCAAAATTGTCTTATATGTATAAATTTATTTATATGTGTACCTGTTGTCTCCCCCTATAGAATGTAAACCTCTTGTGGGCAGATACGCTTTCATTTTTTTGTCTTTGTATTTCCATTGCCTGGTATAGTGCAGATGCCTAATAAATGCTTGTCAGTTAAATGACCAAAGTCACATAGATAATAACTGACAAGGGTAGGTTGTCCAGAGTCAATGCTATTCCCGTTGTACTAATGACAAATGGTATTTCTTCATACAAATGAATGAAGATCAGGTTGCTCAATTGAACTTTATGAAACTAAAAATTACAATTTGATGGATGCAGAATGTAATTTTTTGGTTAGGAGCTGAAGTTGGAGAACTCTCACTTTCTTTTTATTGATGTATGCAAACAAGATCAAAGAGTGCCATATAGATAAATCCTGGGGTACAAATAGTGAGTATTAAATGACACTCCTACTGGGATAATTTCCTGTCCTGAGTTGGAATCCAGCATTCCTCTCATGGAATTTCCTAAGGGTGTCCAACCAATGTCGTAAGCAAATTGCCATGCTTAGATATTCTGAGGACCCCTTCAGGGCCACCAAGTCCATTGAGGGCTAGGGAGAAGCTCCATGGGAGAGCAGAAGGTGGGTGGTAGGTGGTGAAGATGTAAATTCAAATCCCACTGAAGTAGGTAGGAATTATGGATGAATGCCAGAGCACAAGCCACAATAAGCATTAAATAAATGTAGCCATAAATGCAATGAGCAGGGAAGAGGGGATGGATAGAGCAGGATCTGTGGTTTTATCAATGTGCGAAACACTGGTTGTGGAAACTCCTTCCACTTACTGTTGTCTCTCCTGATAGAATGTTAATTTCAATTATATTGAAATGCCACCTTTTTTGTCTCTGGCTATGCCTAGCATAGTGTGGATGCTTAATAAATACTTTTCCACAAATTGGCAACTTACCTGCAGGATATCATCTTGGAGTATGATCTGGTAAACTGGGAAATTAAGCGATTTGCCTGTGGTCATTCAGCTGTTATATTTCAGAAGCAGGACTTAGCCACAGGTCTTGGTGCTTCATACATATTATATATATATATATATATATATATATGCATATATATATATACACACACACACACATATATACATACACACATATATTTTATACATGTATGTATTGCGTAATGTCAGTGTATCTAAATAGACAGTTCTGTTGTTTATAGATGTAGACTCAGGTATATATACATATATACATACACACATAGATAAATACATGTTTGTATATATGTGTATATATATATACACACACACATACATATACACATGACAAGACTTGAAGCTAGGTCTTCCTGATTCCAAAGAAAACCCTCTATGCCATGTTACTATATGCAACACAAATATGTACCTATACATTCATGCATTTGGATAGCACCAGACCTATGATTATATTGGGGTAGATTGCTCCCACTGAGGGCATTCCTCTCCATTCAGATTGGTACCATCTCTGCAGCCTATAATCTTAAACAGTTGCTTTGGGCACTAAAAGATTCATTGATTTGCCCAAGGTTATAGTATATATCAGAGGTACTGCTTGAACCCAGACATTCCTGACTCGGAGACCATCTCTATCCACTATTCCATCCTGTCTGTCATACAATACAGTACACATACTACACATACACATAAGTATGCATGTATATGCATGTACATATACAGAGATATATCTGTCTATCCCTTTCTTCCTTGAAGTTGCATCTCTTGTATCACCTTCTACATGAAAGCTTTCCTGATTCTCCCTTCCCATGTACTGGTGACCTCCTTCCCTAACTACCTTGTAAATTACTATTTTGTATTCATTTGTAATTATTCTGTATATATTTGTATATATATTCCTTGTCTTCCCCACTATAAACTCCTTATGGGTAGATGTTGTTTCATCGTTTCAGTCATTGTGTTTGTATCCCTAGCATCTTGCATAGGGCCTGGCATATAACGTGTACTGACGGATATGTACCTACTAGATATGTATGTATGGGTGGATATGTATGTATACACATATATGTTTATATCTGTGTGAGTATATATGCCCATATACACTGTGTACGTGAATGTATTCACTGAACATCCTTTAAAATGCTTCTGTCATTTATAGACCCAGATATGTAGCTAATGCAGCTTACTAAAAGTTCTCTATGTATTTTTATATGTGTATTAATTATAATCATTAAGTGACATTTACATAGTGCTTTAAAGTTTGCAAAATGATTTATATATTTATATGTATATACATATATATGCATATATGCATATATATATATATATATATATATATATATA